>BTPG01000003.1:546430-651430 GCA_036245525.1 Semisulcospira habei
TGAACTCAACTATATATTATGTACCAGCACTTATAAAGCCATGAAGCAGTGTCTCCGTGATGACTGTGTAGCTGGCGCCAGCCAGTCTGCACACCTGGCACCTGTGACTTAATTCCTTTCGCTTTCATCCCCCCCCCCCCTGGCCCTCTTTTTGGGTAGGCCGAGAGAAGATCCTCCCCTTAAGCGTTAGTGCCGCCCCACTGGCCACTAGGCCTAATCCTGTTTGCCTAATCCTCTTTGCCTTAGCACCCTCTCACTGTGATCGTGGATGGCTTGTCCTCTTCTCGGCTCGCCTTGGCGCCCTTGGGGCTAGTCGGCAGGTGTCAGCAAACATCTTGGCATCTCTCTGTTTGACGAGTTTAGTTATCACATCATCCCTCCACCCCTGCCATGAACGTCCCGCCCACCTTGTCCAAACTCCGCATCACACGCGCCGCCGCCAAGACCCCATGCAATTCTATACTTCAAAAGATAAACGCAACTGAGGACCCGATACAAAAGAACTTTGAGACAGACTGTACCCGTGTCTTCTTGTGGAGGTTAGCCCTGCATGAAAGGTACGTCAAACACCCCCTGCCCCCTGACTACAGAGCCGAATGGATCGACCAGGACAGTAACAAAGAAGAAGTAGACCCCCCCTCCTTCCCTCGTACCATGATGCTCTACACAGTACACTAGTACGAGCCTATAGTTTCAGACAAGAAACTCGTCGTTGCCATTACTGTTGTCTATACCACCTATCTTATCAGGGCCCAGGGAGCTCGCTGTCATGATTGGATAGCCAAAGAATTTTAATCGCTCAAAGACTGTGTTGAAAAGATGTTGTCTTCCCAGCAATCTTCATCTCTGCCACCCTCTGTCGGTCAGCTGGCACTGCCAACTCCCTCCCCCGGCACAGCTGACGAGTCTCTTCAGGACACTAATCCCTCAACTCCACTCAACAGTGATGTAACCAGCGTCACACCACCCTCGGACTTGAACACATCTCCACCCACCGTCTGACCCCGCCCAACATGACCCGCCCGTCACGCTCAGCTGCTCAGAGGTTTGTGGAGCCACCGCTGCTAACAACCTACAACTCTACTAGGCAGGATCAGGCCAGGCCCACCTGTCACTCTCCGTCCTTCCAACCCGACCACCACTCTCCCACCACCTGTCTTTCGACCCAATCAGACGACGAGGAAATCCTCGCAAGTGACCCGTCTGCTACCCAGGGATTGCTGTTACTTCGCTGCCTCCCCAACAACCCCTCCTCCTCGTCCAGTTAGCCACCCTGCCAGCTCAACTGTGTCAGTTTGGCAGAAATTGGAGACTTCGGCGGCTAACATCAAAGAACTCCATTTGCATCTTTCTTCAGTGAAGACCGAACTGGCAAGTGTCAAGGCGCACTGTGTCACCTTGCAACAACAACAAAGCGCTCTTGAATCCCAAGTACAAGACAACGGGGTTAAGAGGAAACACGGCCTCTCTGTGGTGGAAAAAGACCTGACCAGGGTTGAACAATCAACGTGCGCTGATATACAGAAACTTACAGTGGAGCAGGAAGCCATGACCAAACAGGTTTCAAAATTTGCTGCTGCCAGAGACAAACAGAGCGCCGTGATAGGTACCATGAAAAACAAGTAGGAGCACTTGGCCAGGCAACACCTTCCCAAGAAATAGTGAAACCAGCCTTAGCCTCCACATCGCCCCTCCCCCCTCCCCCGGTCACCCCGTCCCCGGCCACCAATCACTAAGTGAACACCCCAGACCCTGATTCTCGCCAGTCTGTGAGCCCCCTGCACACTCAACAGCATGATAATTATGTACCTCGCATCTCATCGTTCAGCATCGAAACCCACAACCGCTTTGCTCCCCTTGACACACAGCAAAGTGACAGCAGGGCCGCGCGTGAACCAGACCACAATTCTGACAGCTAGACTCCCGGTTCGACCCACGCCGTGCACACCAAAACCGCCAAGCTGCTGACACCTTATGATAAGCTGTGCCAATCAAAGGTGAACCCGCAGTGGCACGCTCTTCTCCTCGGCGATTCAGTCATCAGGTTCATCGATGACCGAAAAATGTCAGCTCCGGATTTTACAGTTCAGAACATGGCGGTGTCAGGTTTGTCTGTCAGCGTCCTCATGAAGTGGCTTGACACCCGCCAGCCTGTCCGACATGTACACCACGTCACCTTTCATGTCGGAATTAACAGCTGCCGCAACTTGAATGTTCCGGTCGCATGCAACACGTGGCTGCGGCTCATCGATCTGCTGGCCACCAAGTTAACGCAGGCCACTCTACAGGCGTCCACCATCATGCCGCCCTTTGGTCAACGCCACCCCCTGTTTGCAGCCGCAGCTAAATCCAATGACAACCTCCACGCGGCCTGCAAGAAGGCTGCTATCGCCATCGTGGACCACACCGCCACCTTTCTGATCAAGAACCAAGCCCCCCGCCAGGCCCTCTACCGGGACGGTGACAGAATGCACCCCAGCGCTGAGGGCACCAAACGTCTGGCCCTCAATATACGCTACGGTGAATACCGGTCCTACGTTGCTCCACGAGATCATGCCAACTTCAACTCTGCGCCCGGTTACCAGGCACGTAATCCCAATGGCTCTGATTTGACTGGAGGGCGTCCGGCCCGCCTGGCATGTCAGGGCCACGGGGTGCGACCCGCTCAAGTTAACAACTCAGAGTTGACTCGGCCTCTTCAGCCAGTGCCACCGAAACTCGGCCAGCAAGCTGTCGACCTTTTGTCCCCGAACCCACGTGGCCAGGCAGAACAGCAGTCACCGATGTTCCAGACAACTGACTTTCCGCTTCTTGTGACTTCATCTGCCGGAACGGCCCAGACCTCAGCTGCTAATACCTGTGCCCCCGCTGCTAGTCGTGACAACCAGATTCCCATTCATTTAGTGATGCAAATTGTGCAACTTCTTTTCACTGCTAGACAGTGTACATCGCGTGAAAACAAATAATTAGTTCTCATTATATGAAAGAAGATTGATGTCTGATGGGCGCCACATTCCGACCCGTTGCCTGGATGATTCTTGCTGGTGTGCGTATTTTGATTGTTTTCCACAACCTTCTTTGGCACTGACCGGAGAGGGTTGTGGGAGACGTTCGGGTTGCGCCGGTGTCTTGGCTCCGGGTTGGACTGTTGTTACTGTCATATATCAACCCGAATGAGATTATTTATACAGGACTGATGTCATCCAAATGCTCAAATTCATAATTATCAAGTGATTAGTGTAACGAGCGCCTTTGGTGCATGTTTCGGTCGGACGACGGTATGACGTCATTAGCAGTTGGACCGAATGTTCACGTGCGATAATGTGGAGACAAGCAATGTACACGTGCGATAATGTAGAGGTGAGCGATGTTCACGTGTCACGTGTGGGAGTGACAGGGTTGTATCGGGAACTATTGCTAGTCAGAGATGTCATATCAGCCGAGTCGAGCGGACGTGTTCGTTGGTGCTCTGAGAAAGGCGGAATTCTGGCTAGAGAATTCTATAGCTGTATATAGAATACAGGTATTTATAATGACCGGTAAAGCTATTCATACAAAAAGGGAAAGTATTGTTTTTTTATGAATTATTATGATTAGAGTGCAGAAGAGCCCATGTTGGAAGGAAGTGCGATGACTCGTGTCAATACTTGTTTGGTCATGTATTTTTTGTATGTAATATAGTTCATAACTAGGAGGTTATGTTGTATTCATTTATATGTGAAAACGTGGGACGGAAATAGGAATGTAATTCAGTATGTAATCAGGTATACCTAATGATGAATGAATGTGCAGTAATATGTTACGAATTGAAGGTGAGCTATGATTGTAATATTTGGCTCATAATCCATTGTGTGTAGGTACGCAAAATGTGTGAACAGTGTTAAAGTGGCTATAGGAATTGTCATAAGAATTGTGACAATAGTGACTGTAGTAGTATGGTGGCATAGAGAAGACATTTTACAAAGGAAATGATCTAGAGCGCTCTGAAGTATAATAATGTGTCGAAGACACATTCAGACTCTTTAAGTATAAGAGCGAAAATTTACGAGTGTATAAATGTTGTGTACAGCGGGCCGGTACGGAGCGGAAACCCCTGGTTTGTGGCTGATGAAGCTGTCCTAAAAGCATCGTCTACGTGACCGGAATGCGGACATCATCAACGCCTTCATCTCTCCTTCGTCTACCATCACTGGTGCAGACGTGCAGCAACGGTGACGAAGTAAGCCTACAGATTTGAGCTACAGGACCACATGCAGTGTTCCTTCAGTGTAGCCTATGTCGCCTAGCGCCGTTGATAATTTCGCGCCTAGGAATATTCTAATCTGTGAGTACTGTCATCGTTCGGGAAATCTCCGTCAAGTCGTCGATGTGATATCTTTGACTGTGTCGACACTAGTGTAAAGAGTAGAGTCGAGTGACGTCTCGAGAGAGAGACAACGACCTCTACGGTAGCGAGTGAATGTGTGAGCGCTGAAGTTATGAATAGCCTATACACCACTTCTTAATTATTTGTGTGAAACATTTGTTTATATGATGTGAATTGTGTGATTTAATGTATATGTTATGAGTGTATGAGAAATAGTGAAACAGAGGGCAAAGAGAGATAACTGTGTGGCCTTTGTCCTTGTTTGTAAGCGTGTGTGGTGGTGGATGAAAGAGTCTAGTAAACAGAGATAGAACACCCACCTTTATACTGATTGTCAGAAAACCCACGCACACACTCATTCCATTAGAATAAACATTTATACATGTAACAACTTAATTCAGTACACGAAAAAAAAAAACTTCGTTACATTTTGTGACCCTAGACTTTCTGTGTTAGCATTAAATCATACATATTTATATTTAGTGAGGGCACCACTAGTTAATATAGGTATATATAGGTAGACTAGTGGGCTTCTTCTTTTGAAATTGTTATATTGTGAATGACTGGGATGTGTTTTGTGTGATATATGCCGTCTCCAGTGTCACGGCTGTGCCTGTGTACAGTTTCTGGGCACTAAGGATTTAGCTATATTCTTCTATTAGTGGGAGTGTATTTGTTTTGCTAGTTCTTTGCTGTTGTAGGGTCCTGTCCTTTCATGCGTGTGTTTGGGTGTATGTTCTTTGCCCTTATTTTAAGTAGGTTATAGTGTTGGGATTTCAGCCCATTTGATTTAATTTATTTTGTTCATTCATTGTTTGATTTGTACTGATTTTGATGTTCTAATTTTTTGTCTTTATGTATGTGGTTATAATTGGTTGTTATTGTTACATTGTTTCCTTTAAATTGGTTTAGTTGTTGACAGTTTCCTTTGGTTCATTCTGTTTGATAAGACTTTGATAATTTGTAGGGTTTATTTTGATGTGTTTAACGTAATTTTTAGTTTTCTTTCTATTGATATTGATATAAACTGTTAAATAGTTCCATTATCAGGATTATACATGGTACATGGACATAGACGACCCCGCCCTCCACGAGTCCCCTGCTGCCTTGCAGGACTGGCCGCTTGGCTGCGGAAAGGCTAAGGGAGGAAAACCCTGACATCAAAGCCCCCGTGTCTCCGGGGACGGCTTTTGAGCCAGAGACTAGGACAAGGACAGTCTGATATAAAACCTACGACCCGAGGACCTCGATGCCACCGTCCTAGCGTGCTAGGCCATGGCAGACGAACCAAGGGTTTAAAGGGTGGGGCCAGTACTGCGCACACTGCACTCCACCAAAAAGCTCCACCGCGCAGGCTTTAGGAAACGCCCACGGACCATGACAACGACCTTCCAAGTCCTGTAGCGATGGGCAAGGGGCGAAACGGCAGGTGAAAGATGTCACTGGAAGCCGCAGTCTCAAACCTGCATGCAGGCGGTTCAGGATATTGGTCGCCTGATGTTGACCTGGGGATGACAACGTCACTCGGCACACCCTGAACGACCAAGCAGCCTTCTCTAGGGACAGCACTGCTTGCTCCACATGGAGAGGGGCCTAGAAAAGGTGGCCTAACCAAAGCTCATCCCCTCACAACCCCAGTTGGCTAGCCGCGGTCAACGGGCATCTTCTCCTGCGGTCAGAAAACAAGAAAAAACAATGGATCCACTTTCATGACGACCACGACCGGACTCAACGTAGCATGCTGGAACATCCGAACCATGCTCGACACAGCAGACAGCGGACGCCCTGAACGTCGCTCCGCCCTTATTGCCCATGAATTGCGGAGGTTAAACATCGACATCGCCGCGCTCAGCGAAGTACGCCTCCCGGAGGAAGGCAGCCTCCAAGAACTTGGCGCTGGCTACACCCTCTACTGGTCAGGCAGGCCTGCATCAGAAAGACGGCTCTCAGGCGTGGGCTTCATGGTGAAGACCCCCATTGCGACTAAGTTGGAAAACCTACCAATGGGTCACTCCGACCGCATCATGTCCATGCGCCTCCCACTGAGACACCAGCAATACGTCACCCTTCTCAGTGTGTACTCCCCAACCCTCCTGGCAGAGCCTGCAGAAAAAGACAAGTTCTACTCTGACCTGCGCAGCCTCCTGCAGAGCACCCCCGCAGACGACAAAGTCATCATCCTTGGCGACTTCAACGCCAGAGTGGGCCAAGACTCTGAAGCCTGGAAAGGAGTCCTCGGCAAGCATGGCGTTGGGAACTGCAATGACAATGGCCGCCTGCTGTTGGAGTTCTGTGCAGAACAGCAACTTGTCATCACCAACACTACTTTCCAGCAAAAGGACAGTCGAAAGACCACCTGGATGCATCCTCGCTCCAAGCACTGGCACCTTATCGACTATGTCCTAGTGCGTCAGAGGGACCGCAGTGACGTCCTCCTCACCAGAGTGATGCCCAGCGCAGAGTGCCACACTGACCACCGCCTTGTCCGCTGCAAACTCAGGCTCCACCTCAAGCTGAAACCCAAGAAAAGGGGCCCCCTCAAGAAAAAGCTTGATGTCGCCAGCCTTCAGCGTGATGACAAGAAAGCTGCCCTCCAGACAGATTTAGAGCGCATGCTCAAAGACGCAGTTGATCCAGCAGACTCCTCCCCTGAAACACTCTGGGAGCAACTGAAAACTGCTATTGTAAAATCTTCTATGGAAGTCTTGGGCTTTGTTAGAAAGAGGAACAAAGACTGGTTTGACGAAAACGACGTGGAGATCCAGGAACTTCTAGCAAAAAAAAGAGCCGCCCACCAGGCCCACCTAGCCCACCCTTCCTGCCCTGTGAAGAAATCTGCCTTTCGCCTCATCTGCAGCAGTCTCCAGCTCAAGCTTAGAGAGCTCCAGAACGAGTGGTGGTCGAGACTGGCACAGAGGACCCAGCTTTGCGCTGACAACGGTGACTACAGGGGCTTCTATGAAGCACTGAAAGCAGTGTATGGCCCTAGGCACCTGGTACAAAGTCCCCTGCGAAGCGCCGATGGACAGGCACTCCTCACAGATAATACCTCCATCTTGAACCGCTGGTCAGAATACTTTCAGGACCTCTTCGGCGCTGAGCGCACTGTTCAAGAAACAGTCATCCTCCAAATCCCACAGCTCCCACTAAAGGTTGAATTGGACGAACCGCCCACCGCCGAAGAGACCCTCACAGCCATCCACCAGCTCAAGAGTGGCAAAGCAGCAGGCATTGACGGAATCCCGCCAGAGATCTGGAAACATGGAGGCCCAGCACTGCACAACAAGCTCCATGACCTCTTTCTCTGCTGCTGGGAGAAAGGAACACTACCAAAGGATCTCCGTGATGCAGTCATCATCACCCTGTACAAGAACAAAGGAGAGAAATCTGCCTGCTCTAATTATCGTGGAATTACCCTGCTGTCCATTGCAGGGAAAATTCTCGCAAGGCTGCTCCTGAATCGGCTGGTACCTGCCATCGCTGAAGACCACTTCCCAGAGGGCCAGTGTGGCTTCAGAGCCAACAGGAGTACCACCGACATGGTCTTTGTGCTGAGACAGCTTCAGGAGAAGTGCCGCGAGCAGAACAAAGGGCTGTATGTAACGTTTGTCGACCTAACAAAAGCGTTCGACACTGTGAGCAGGCAAGGCATGTGGCAGATCCTGGAGCGACTTGGCTGTCCCCCAAAGTTCCTAAGCATGATCGTCCAGCTCCACGAGGACCAGCAAGGCCAGGTTAGACTCAACAGTAACCTCTCAGAACCATTCCCTATTATCAACGGCGTGAAACAGGGTTGCGTGCTGGCACCAACCCTCTTCACCATCTTCTTTAGCATGATGTTAAAGCAGGCCACAGTGGACCTCGACGATGACGATGCAGTGTACATCAGGTATCGTCTCGATGGCAACCTGTTCAACCTCAGACGACTGCAGGCCCACACCAAAACCCTAGACCAACTGATTCGTGAGCTGCTCTTTGCTGATGACGCTGCCCTCGTTGCACACACAGAGAGAGCCTTGCAGCGCATCACGTCCTGCTTTGCAGATGCTGCCCAGCTCTTTGGACTCGAGGTCAGTCTGAAAAAGACAGAGGTCCTTCATCAGCCGGCACCCAATTTAGAGCATCGCCCTCCCCACATCACCATCAGCGAGTCTGAACTAAAGTCAGTACACCAGTTTACCTACCTTGGCTGCACCATCACGTCAGACGCCAAGCTGGACAAGGAGCTGGACAACAGGTTGGCAAAAGCGAACAGTGCTTTCCGGCGACTATTCAAGCGGGTGTGGCACAATCAACAGCTGAAAAAAGGCACCAAGATCAGCGTGTACAGAGCTGTCGTCCTCACCACCCTGCTGTACGGTTCCGAGTCCTGGGCCCTCTACCGCAACCAACTACGACTCCTCGAACGCTTTCACCAGCGCTGCCTGCGTACCATCCTGGGCATTCACTGGAGTGACTATGTCACCAACGTCGAGGTCCTTGAACAGGCAGAAACTATGAGCATCGAGGCTTTGTTGCTGCGGACACAGCTTCGCTGGGCGGGGCACGTCTCCAGGATGGAGGATCATCGCCTACCCAAGATCACTCTGTTCGGCGAGCTTGCCACTGGACACCGAGACAGAGGGGCACCAAAGAAGAGATACAAAGACGGTCTCAAGAAGTCACTTAGTGCCTGCCAAATCGACCACCGCCAGTGGTCTTCGCTTGCTGCGGACCGTGACACCTGGCGCTCCACCATCTACAAGGCAGCCGTCTCCTTTGAGGACTCTCGCAGAGCTAACCTTAAGGACAAACGGCTCAGGAGAAAAAAACAGAGTTGCCGTAACTCATAACCCTGACCAGACCTTCCCCTGCAGCCACTGCGGTCGAACCTGCCTGTCCCGGATTGGCCTCCGCAGCCACGAAAATGCCTGCAGACGACGTGGGAAAGCCCTATAGAATCTTCGTTCGCGAAGTCAAGCCAAGAGACATGGTAATATTATTTTATTTTTATTAAAACTATTAACTTAATGATTTAATTTTTCACTGTATATTCCTTGTGCTTCTATCAACTTCAGTTGACGCTTTTCAGCATATGTTGTGAATATATTGACTTAGTGTTATATTTGGTATAAAATTTGTCACTACTTCATTACTTATAGACATATTGAGATAATACACTACATAATTTGCTTTGTATACTTTTAAGACTTTACTGTTTTCATTGTAACTTAGACTGTACATTATCCTGGTAATTTACTTTTGAAGAAACTTCATTGTTTCATAAGGTTCATAGAACAATTTATTGTTGTGATTAATTGCATTTTGCCATTTCGTTGTTGACACTTTAGTACTTTACTGATTTCCTGTTTAAACATTTTGATACTTTTATAGTTTTCTTTTTGTTTTGTTTTTTGTTGATCTACATTGCACTTAGCCATGTCTGATTATGATAAGTTGTTTCAATCTTATATTGCTCAAGCTGCAACTTTGGGTATCCCTGATAAGGAACGTGCAAAATATGTACAGGATTGTTTTGATCGTCTTGAGAGGCAAAGATTGATGGATGAAAAGAAATTGGAAAAAGAAGCAGAAGTTGAGCTAGCTAAAAAACAAGCAGATGTTCAGTTAGCGTTAGCAAATAAACAAGCAGAAGTTGAGCTAGCAAATAAACAAGCAGATGTTCAGGTAGCATTAGAACTGGAAAGAGAGAAAACAAAACAAATGGAACATGAGTTACATTCTGAACATAGACTTGAGGAACAAAATGCTGGTCATAGAAACAGAGGTGGAGATAGTAATTCTTTTGGTGCTAGACCTGTTTACCCCAAGTTGCCTATTTTCAAAGAAAGACAAGATGATATAGATTCATACCTTTTTCGTTTTGAGACTCATGCTACAGCCCTTGGCTGGGATCGAAGCAAATGGGTTACATTTCTTTCAGCTTTGTTAGAAGGTAACGCATTGAACTTATACCATAGTCTTGCTGCTCATGGTCCTGTAGATTATTCAACATTGAAGGACAATTTGCTTAAGAAGTTCCAATGTACGGCAGAAGGTTTTCGCAAAAAGTTCCATGAAGTCCGACCGGACTCGAACGAACCTTTCCAAACATTTGGTATTGAGCTGAACAGATTGTTTGATCGATGGATCACATTGTCCGGTGTTACTAGAGACATGCAGGGAATTATGAATCTTGTGTTAGGTTAGCAGTTTCTAGAATGTGTGTCACAGGATCTTGCTACTTTCATTCGCGAGCGTGGACTTGTCACTTTAGATGATATGGTTAAAACTGCTGAAAGTTATCGTTTTGCTCGCCCCGGAAAGAACTTGGCATGCAGATCGGCTGCTCCAGTTTTCGGTTCAGTAGGATCAGTTGATGTAGCTGAAGAGTCACAAGCTGTTGCTGGCTCTGCAGATTCTCGCGGTGGTTACTCAAACTATCGAGGTCGCGGCTATTGGAGAAATCGTGGTGCTTTCGAAAGACAGACCAAACACCCTCGGTTTCGAACCAAAAGGTCGAAGGTCGTTTTGATCAAACTCGAGGATCTTTGAGAC
This sequence comes from Semisulcospira habei, assembly GCA_036245525.1. Classification (NCBI taxonomy): domain Eukaryota; kingdom Metazoa; phylum Mollusca; class Gastropoda; family Semisulcospiridae; genus Semisulcospira; species Semisulcospira habei. The sequence continues at coordinate 557,334 of BTPG01000003.1, forward strand.
GTGGACGTGGAGGTGGTTCATTTTACACCAGTTTTGATAATTGCCTCTTTTGTGATGTAAAGGTCATGGTCCAAGGCAATGTCCTCTTCGAAACAGTCCAAACCCTTGCTCTGTTTGCAACATTGGTGGTCATACTAGAAAAACTTGTCCCTTTGTTGTGAAAAAAAACACACCTTCATATGATAAGAATAACTCAAGCTCAGGTTGTGCAGTTGTCCCTGTAGACTCTGAAGTTGTTTGCTCTATTTTTGATCAGTCAGCTGGTTACTTGCATTTAGAAGTTGGTTCTGTTAATTCTACTGCTTGCTCAGTTCTGCGAGACACAGGTGCTACCATTTGTGGTGTTCGAAAACGTTTGGTTTCTGATGAACAATATGTACCAGGTACTGTCCATTGTAAGACTTTTGGTGGAGAGCAGCAGGCTAAAGTTGTTTCTTGTCCATATTTTGCTGGTGAGTTGGTTTGTTGTGTTCTTGAGGATCCAGTTGCTGACTTGATTGTAGGAAATATTCCAGGTTTGGTTGTCCAGCAGACCCAAGATACCCCAGTTGCTACTGCTGCTGATGAGGTCCCTGTTGCTGCTGTCACTACTCGTGCTCAGGCTAGGAAGCAAGGTCTCCCGCACAAACCTCTTGTCACTGTGTGCGATGATTTGAAGGTCACTCGTGCTGAACTCATTCAGTTGCAGAAAGGTGATGCTACTTTGCAAGGTTGTTTCAAGTTAGCTGCCTCAGGTGACGAACAGGTTGTTGGTTCTGCTACTTACACTTTCTATTTTAAAGATGATATTTTGTACAGGAGGTATCAGAAATCCAAGAATATTTTGCATCAGGTTGTTGTTCCAGAAAAACTTCGTATTTCAGTCATGATTGCTGCGCATTGTCAACTTTTGGCTGGTCATTGTGGAGTTCGTAAAACTCTGACTAGGATTCTATCCCAATTCTTTTGTCCTGGTATTTCTGCTGATGTGAGTACTTATGTTCACACTTGTGACATTTGCCAGAGAACAATTTCGAAAGGGAAAGTTCCCCCTGTTCCTTTGGCGACTATGCCTCTTATCTCGACTCCGTTCGAGAGGGTCGCTATTGATCTCGTTGTGCCTTTGTCTCCTCCATCTGTTGAAGGTCACAGATATATTCTGACTTTTATTGACTTGGCTACTAGGTTTCCGGAGGCTGTTTCTATGAAGGATATTTCTTCTGTTGCAGTTGCTGAAGCTTTGAGTATTTTTTCAAGATTAGGTTTTCCCAAGGAGATTCTGTCAGATCAAGGTTCTCAGTTTAACTCAGATTTGATGAAACAGTTTCATGCTTTGTGTGGTACTCAAGCCACACGTACTTCTCCCTACCATCCTCAAGCAAATGGTACTGTTGAACGGTTTCATGACACTTTGAAATCTATGCTTCGGAAGGTTGTTCATTCTCAACCCAAAGCTTGGCATCGATATCTTCCTGCATTGCTCTTCGCATGTAGAGAATTGCCGTCAGAGTACAGGTTTCAGTCCTTTCGAACTGATGTTCGGTCGCAAGCGGAGAGGTCCCATTTCTCTCATTGCTGATTTTTGGACCGAGGATCACAACTCTAGTGATACATCAGCGAAACCATTGTACGCTTATCTCTTTGACTTGAAGAATATTATTTCTGAAAGTTGTGAAATTGCTTAACGAAACTCTGCAGATTCGTCTGTCAAGAACAAGATGTACTTTGACCGTCGTGCAAAGGCACGAACTTTTTCTGTTCACGATGAGGTACTCGTTCTTCTTCCCACGGCCTCTAACAAACTTCTTATGACATGGTCATGTCCTTATTTTGTGCAGGAATGTCTTCATCCAGACTATAGGATTCTTGTGAAAGGCAAGCCGAAGATTTTCCATGCAAACATGCTGAAACGATATCTTCGTCGTGTTGATGCTGCTGTTGGTGTTGTTGAGGAGTCTACTACACGGTTGTCAACTGGTGTTTTAGTCGACTGGTCTTCCATTTCTCCTTTTTTGCTTCCAGATGTCGAGGTTGTGGAACCTCAGTGTGATGTTCCTCATGTGGACGTTTCAGATTGGCATACTGTCCCATCGGTGGCTATTGGTGTTGTCCAGGATGATGATGATGTTGGTGGTCTTCCCACTATTCCTCTCATGTTGTCGTCTGTCAATGACATACAAGTCGCTTTAAGAATTCTCGCATCATGCGTTGGTCCGTGTCCTTACAAGAGTTTAGATTCAATCTTGAACCACTTCCAGGTACACGGAATGTGTTCGCGGATCTGTTGTCGCGCGCTGATCGTGATCAATCGGTTTCATAGATCAAGGTCTCGTGGTCGTTGCTGTATTTTGACATTATCCTCCGAACTTGTAAAAAAGACCCTCGGTCGGTTCTTCTTTTTTCGTGAGAGGGGGGTAGTGTAACGAGCGCTTTTGGTGCATGTTTCGGTCGGACGACGGTATGACGTCATTAGCAGTTGGACCAAATGTTCACGTGCGATAATGTGGAGATAAGCAATGTTCACGTGCGATAATGTAGAGGTGAGCGATGTTCACGTGTCACGTGTGGGAGTGACAGGGTTGTATCGGGAACTATTGCTAGTCAGAGATGTCATATCGGCCGAGTCGAGCGGACGTGTTCGTTGGTGCTCTGAGAAAGAATGCTGGCTAGAGAATTCTATAGCTGTATATAGAATACAGGTATTTATTCTTTTTATTATCGGTATTTATAATGAACTGTAAAGCTATTCATACGAAAAGGGAAAGTATTGTTTTTTTTTATGAATTATTTGGTTAGAGTGCAGAAGAGCCCATGTTGGAAGGAAGTGCGATGACTCGTGTCAATACTTGTTTGGTCATGTAATTGTTGTATGTGATATAGTTTATAACTAGGATGTTATGTTGCATTCATTTATATGTGAAAATGTGGGACGGAAATAGGAATGTAATTCAGTATGTAATCAGGTATACCTAATGATGAATGAATGTGCAGTAATGTTACGAATTGAAGGTGAGCTATGATTGTAATATTTGGCTCATAATCCATTGTGTGTAGGTACGCAAAATGTGTGCACAGTGTTAAAGTGGCTATAGGAATTGTCATAAGAATTGTGACAATAGTGACTGTAGTAGTATGGTGGCATAGAGAAGACATTTTACAAAGGAAATGATCTAGAGCGCTCTGAAGTATAATGTGTCGAAGACACATTCAGACTTTTAAGTATAAGAGCGAAAATTTACGAGTGTATAAATGTTGTGTACAGCGGGCCGGTACGGAGCGAAAACCCCTGGTATGTGGCTGATGAAACTGTCCTAAAAGCATCGTCTACGTGACCGGAATGCGGACATCATCAACGCCTTCATCTCTCCTTCGTCTACCATCACTGGTGCAGACGTGCAGCAACGGTGACGAAGTAAGCCTACAGATTTGAGCTACAGGACCACATGCAGTGTTCCTTCAGTGCAGCCTATGTCGCCTAGCGCCGTTGATAATTTCGCGCCTAGGAATATTCTAATCTGTGAGTACTGTCATCGACTAGTACCATTCCGTTCGGGAAATCTCCGTCAAGTCAAGTCGTCGATGTGATATTTTTGACTGTGTCGACACTAGTGTAAAGAGTAGAGTCGAGTGACGTCTCGAGAGAGAGACAACGACCTCTACGGTAGCGAGTGAATGTGTGAGCGCTGAAGTTATGAATAGCCTATACGCCACTACTTAATTATTTGTGTGAAACATTTGTTTATATGATGTGAATTGTGTGATTTAATGTATATGTTATGAGTGTATGAGAAATAGTGAAACAGAGGGCAAAGAGAGATAACTGTGTGGCCTTTGTCCTTGTTTGTAAGCGTGTGTGGTGGTGGATGAAAGAGTCTAGTAAACAGAGATAGAACACCCACCTTTATACTGATTGTCAGAAAACCCACACACACACTCATTCCATTAGAATAAACGTTTATACATGTAACAACTTAATTCAGTACACGAAAAAAAACCTTCGTTACAGAACTCTATTGCTGTCGTAACCGTGAAACGTGTGTAGTTTTGATTGCGACGTAGAACCGGTATCAAGTCTATATCCGTCAATATTGACGCTATACTCAAATTGATTTAAAACTCAGTTTGTCCCTGAGAAATCGGTGACTTACTGCTCGATATCGATTCATGTACGTTTTTTTCTGACATAGCTAACGTGTCTAGTGTGTGACGTCACGACGGAGTCTCAACTACGTTTAGTTCGTATTTGTTGTGCGACAGATCGTAACGGATCAAAGACGCTCGGGTTGCGCCTCTCTGTGCGACGATTAGTCGTGATACCATCACACAACATAATCCTGTTACTAGGACGTTCAGGATTAGCACTTGACCCCTGATGACTGATCAGTGTGTGATGTGTGGCTTAGTGGTCAGTGTGGATAGACACACCCGCGTGCAATTCTCATCGGAATGCGCGTATAATTATGACAATTGCAGCGCTCTGTGACTTTACAAACTGTGTTAGCCTGTGTATTGAACAGGAGTACACAACTTAGTCGCTATTAAAGTGATTCTTATCATTGACTGTGGCGGTAGCAAATAGAATAAGATTATTCTGGTACGCTTCATCGCGTTTTGTTTTTAGCAACGGTTATTTACACACGCAGAGACCTGTATATCTGCAGACTTTTTCATTTGCATCTACGATCCGCTATTTTTTTCTTCCTTTTTTATCTTTCGCGCATGTTTCAGTGCTGTGTTTTGACCACTGATCTGCATGCCACGTAGTGACACTTAGTTATTGTTGTTTAAACTGTCATTTAGTTTGATAGTATATTTAAAACTAATATTTAGTTGCAAAGTTGTATGACATGTTTACTTGTGTCAGCGATCATTTGTTTAGAATAGGCAACCTTAATGTATATCACCTTTGCAGTAAAATATCAGACGTTACAGTACTACTCAACCAACCCTCCCCATAACATATATTTTTTTTATTTACAGAAAGTAGGTTGACGGAGAATATAAGTAACCAAGCTATCACCATACAAAATTTCTCCATTCATATATACCCAACGGAGAAAGAAACACGCTTAGAAAAGAAGGGTAGAACACAATTTATTAATATTTCGGGTAAATACCATTTGCCAAAATAGACGAACAAACGGAGAGATCAGCCGCTACTTATCTTCATTCGCAGAAAGAAATGTGGCAACTGAAGGAGGTGTCGTAAACGAAAAGGAAGAACAAAAGTGCGGAAAAAAAGTAAAAATGACGTCAACAAAAAACTCAAAAGAGAGAGACTCGGAGAGAAACTGAACACGAGAGACAAGAGTGTGTGTAAGCGAGCGAGTGCAGGAGCGAGCAAAGTGAAACCGTGTGTGTGAGGAGAGATGATGAATCTTTATTTATTCAGGATAAAGCTATTAGGCAACTCAATGCCTGTCTTACAAGCTGTCCTGTAAACAAACAACATAACAGGAAAACAAACAGAGCATGCAAATACTAATAATAATAATAAGAAGAAGAAGAGGAAGAAAAACTACGGGGAAAAAACCCAATGGAGAATTTGTAACTGCCCTCGATGCAAAAAGCAAGAGAACGAAACGCGTGCACAGCATTAATATTATACTCATCTAAGACAGTGTCATAGAATCAGCAGCATCAATAGCGTATAGAGACACCGACAAGACAATAGATGATCAGGTAGAAAATTTAAGGAGAAAGAGAAAAATATTTGACGTTTACGTGTTATCAGCAGAATTATTTTTATATGGCAAACTGTGAAGTCACGCTGATTGGAAGTGAGTGTGCAATGCACGTTTAAAATGGGTTTTATCGCAAAATGATTTAATGTTTAATGGCAATGAGTTCCAGACAGAACTACCAGAAAATAGAAGGCTTGACTTGTAGAGATCTATATGTGGGCGGGGTAAGTGAAGCAAGTCATTCCTCGTATGTTGTTGATGCCGAGGGCTGAAGTTAAATATCATGCGCAGATATTCCGGGGCTTGATAATGAAATATTTTGTGCATCAGGACGCATTTGTTAAATTTGAGTTGTTCCTTCAGTGTAAGCAGGCCAAGGGATTTTATTTTCTCAGCCGTGGAAATAGGGTTAGGAATAATTAACTTAACTGAACGACGATACAGAGAGTTTAGTTTTTTTTTTTTAAATGAAGTTCACTGCATTCGTCCCACAAAGAGGACGCATAGTCACAGTGGCTTTGTGAAAGAACAATGTACAGCACTTTGTACTAAGAGTATGTCTAAGTTTAGATAGCAGAAATACATTCCTGGACAAGGTTTTGCACAAACTGTCGTTATGTGGCGACCAGTTCAGCTGGTCGTCAATTACAACTCCCAGTAGGCGGTGCCTGGATACTTGTTGGATAGGTTTATTGCCAAGCGACCGTTTCAGAGGGGCAGGATGTAGCTGACGCTTTTGGCGGGTTGTTATCAACATGCTTTTGGTTTTAGAAGTACTGATTAGCATGCGATTTTGCGTACACCAATCTGACACTTCATGGAGACTTTGCTGGAGGATACAATTTAGCGTCGTTTCACGTTTGTCTGATGTATGCAGAGTTGAATCGTCAGCAAAGAGTTCGCATTTAACTTCAGGATTTGAGATGGAACGAGGTAGATCATTGATGAATAAAGAAAATAAAAGAGGCCATAGGATAGATCCTTGGGGGACTCCGCGCATCACTATACCTTCTTTCGAATATCACCCGTTTGAGTACACCTTCTGTCGGCGGTTACTGAGGTAGGAGGAGAAAAAAGCTATAGAGTTCGAATCAAGCTTATATACTGAAAGTTTCTTTAAGAGAATGCTGTGATCGACTAAATCAAATGCTTTGGTTAGGTCCAGAAAAAATGCACCATTTAATTTGGAATTGTTTATTGATGAGAGCCAAGAGTCAACAATGTGATCGAGGGCAGTATGACATGAGTGTTTAGGTCTAAAACCAGACTGAAGAGATACGAGAAGGCGGTGATTCTCCAAGAATTGGAGTAGGTGCTTATGAACGTATCTTTCTAGTGGCTTCGATAATAGTGATAACACTGAAATAGGACGGAAATCGTTTGGACTTTTGGGATCTGTACATTTGGGAATGGGGACAACTTTAGCATCTTTTATGGCATCTGGAAAAATACCTTGCTTGATAGAAAGGTTGAATATAAATGTCAAGGTGTCAGCTGTGTATGGAAGGGACAATTAAGTACCATTTTGTTTATTCAATCCAGGCCACACGATTTACTTGTTAGAGTAGAAATATATTTACCTACTTCAAACACTGTCATAAGAGGTATGGAGAATGACGCACCTGTTGCAGACTCACAGTGTGTGCGCAGTTTATCAGAACAACTGTAACTATCAGTGCCATTGGAAAAAGACTGTACAAGGGACTCAGCAATATTTAAAAAGTGGGAATTGAAGTCGTCTGGAGTTATGCCTGGAGAGGTAGCAGCATTGATGGAACTCCTCTTCTTTGTAAACAAATTGATTAAATTCCAGACACTTCGGGTATCTTTACCCTCTGCGATAACTTTTTCCGCAAGCGTTTTCTGTGCTTTTCTAACTAAAGATTTTACAAGATTACGTTGTTTCTTAAAATCCGCAAACTTTTTCTGCCGTTTTAAGTCATCTCTTATTTTCATTGCGTGAATGATGTCCTTTGACAACCAAGGCGGAAGGGTAGGGTGTTTAACGCGTTTAGACCTTAGTGGGGCACGTTTATCGAGGACCCAAAGAAATAGCTTGTACCAAAGCGAGAGGGCTTCATTGGGATCATTAGTGTTATAAATAAGGTGAAATGGCATGATTGAGAGGTCATGAAGAAAGTCATTTTTGTTGAATTTTGTGTAAGACCTGTATGTGATGGTAGTGTGGTGTTTGTGCTGGGGTTTATCACGTTTAACTGAAAGATTGAAACAAGTAGGAAAGTGATCACTAATGGCTACATTCGGCACGTGGACGTTTGTGACAGCAGGTGCATTTGTAGTGTAGATGTGGTCAATCAATGTGGCGGATGACAAAGAAACTCTAGTGGGAGACCGAAGCATCTGCTGCAGGCCAAATAATGAGGTGGTGCAATTCCACGCGGCATTACCAGTCTTTAGCAGGTCAATATTAAAATCGCCTAGAAGGTGTATATCTTTGTTGTGACGTTGTTGCACCTTATCCATCATGGTGACAAAATCATCATACCATGAGAATGTGGCTGAAGGGGTGCGATAAATAAATCCAATTAGTGTGGGGGAAGATTTGTCACATTTCAGTTCAAGAATTAAACTTTCAACGTGACAAGACTCTAAATCTATGCGGCGGGTAACGTACTGGCGGATAGAGTTATGAATGTACACAGCTATACCGGTATGACCGGGGGATGATGCATCTCTACGGAATACAGCATAGTTATGAATGGAGATGGAGGCGTTACTAACATGATCCCTGAGTCTAGACTCAGTAAATCCAAATATATGAAAGGGTTGGGGTTGTGAAAGTAAAACAGTGGCGTCGGGCACTTTGTTGTATAAATGATAAACGTTAAGGTGCCCTATTCGTAAATCATGCTTATTCAGCGAACACTGATGTACATGTGGGCTACAGGCAGGCATGATGAAGCAACACGTGGGGGAGAAAATGTTTACAAAAGTCAATTAAGAACAAATGAAAACTTTTGAACTCTAACAAAGTTAAACAAAACCCAGGAAAAACTACAGTGCTGAAAACTCAGCTCAGTCTATTGCTTTCGCTGCAGACAACGTCACACCCCACGCAGGGGAAATAATAGGTCGTTACGTTCTGTAGGCGAATGAGTCACTGAACGTATACCGTATCTGCGATATATATAAATATCTAAACTGGCTCCTTAGGGTCATATCCCACATTGGGGAAATAATGTTTTGGTTACGTTCTGAAAAGCGAAATAAATGAGTCACTGATCGGAGACCGTATAATATAAGATACACACACTGACTCCTTCGCTATATCAAGAAGAGTATATTTCCTCCGTTTTGAAAGAAAGGAAAATGCAGGAAGATAATAATCGTCACCATTCACAGAAAAAAAAATCCATGTCACTAATTAAATCCAAAGTGCTATTTGATTAAAAAACTATATATTCAATGTCGGACACTAAACAGTTTGCCAGATTGTCAGATTCATATTTCATAATTAATGAGAGGTAAGGTTTGTGCTTCACTGAGTGACTGTCTTTCCGTATGAGAGGGAAGGTGAGCGCCACACTGGTTGACTCCGTCGTTTCACAGTAGAGAAGAGAGGGAGACAACCCATGTGGACATATAAATACGACATTGAGACATCATGGTGCGCCGCGCAAGTTGTCTCCGTCGCTCCGCCAAAACGAATCAAGGGAGACAACGAGCGTGGGTTCAGAATGTCACTTCACTCAGTCAAGGGACGAACGATAGACGACACTGATTGTGCCGGTCGAACCACTGGTGAGAATCGAGGGAGGCAAACAGTGGGATCACACTGAAATTCACTCAGACGAGGGTCTCATAGTGCCGCCCATGATACTCTGGACAGGGGATGTAGCCGTACCGGCCATGGCTAGGGGCAACAGGTGGCACAGGGAAAGCAACACTCCAAGTGGCAGGATCAAAGGAAAATTTGGGGGAAGGGGCCACGGGGTAGGAAACACGCTGATTGGTCAGTGGCTGGGGTGGATAATGTGGGATGAAGAGGATGGGTACTTTACAGTTGAAATCTAAGGGTAGGTGACCGTTACGGCGCAAGCCTCCTAGAGGCGGCATGGGGGGTCCGTATTGCAGGCGGTCGTCACACATAGTTGGCCGCAGCACAGGCTGGTGGGCAGAGCTAGACCGCATAGACGGCAGGGATGCACGAACTGTGGACCTAAGGTTGAAGGCAAGTCGCGAGGCCCCCTCAGTGCTGGGATGGAAATTATCATTCTGTCTGTAGAGCAACTTACGTGGGGCCCCACCACGAGACAGAAACACTGGCACGTTGTCAATGTACAGAACCCTCGCCTGAACACACGCCGCCATCAGGTTCCTGTTGGATGGAATGATGGCGCTGTTGGCGGGGTGTCGACCAAAAGCAGGCAAAACAGACGACATTTTGACGGAGGCACATGGAAACTTAATTTTTACCAGTTTGAGGAGGGCGGCCCAGGTGTCCACACTGATCACTTGTCGGCGATTGCATGGGTTGATCCCGACATGCAGAATGGCGAAAACAATGTGCGGTGCAGGAGGCTGCGAGTCGAGCTACGCCATCAATTCAGCAATGAACATGCCCGGCACGCATATCTTCTGCATAGGTACAGTCGGTGATACAATCTTGCTACCCACCTCTCGCAAGATTGAATCACCTATTAGCACAGCAGGGACCCCAGGCAAAATCCTCTCTTTGGTCAAGACATCAGCAGGGATAGGGTGATCCTGATGTTGATCACGCTTGGAGCGGCTCGTGTTGCTGAGCGATTCCAAGCCTATATTTTGACCTGGACGTTTGTGCAGTCGTCAACATAGAGGGCAGCAAAGCGATTGGACACAGGCACGGCGGCGACTAAAACGTCACGGTATGAGGCTCGGTCAGTGTTGTGTGCGGGCTGGGTCGGCGAGGGAGTGGATGGAGTGAAACCTGAGCTTTGAATGGATAACGGGGAAGCCATACCAACGGAGGGAGTCTTGGCTAGGTTGATGGCAGGCGGAGATTGGTCAGAGGGAACGGCCTGTCGGGGCTGAGAGGAGGTCAGGGATGGGCCAGGCTTGGTTGACAACAGAGTGGCGTCCACCTGTGCATCTGCCATCTGCTTTTTGGAGGGCTGGGAAGTGATGCGCAGTGAAGTAAACATTTTGTTGTGGTCACCAAGCTGAGACTTGAGTTTCTTGTTTTCAGCCTCCAGTGACTTGACACGACAACAAAGTTGTTCAAGCTGCTGTTGGAACTCGGCCTTGATGTCACGAATCTCAATCCGGACCAGCTCACGCACCTCTTTCTGTAAGTCATACACTGCACACATGGCTGTGTCGTGTTGAGAGCCGATCGCAGCACCGAGACCATCAACAACACGGCCGAGTTCCGCCAGCTTCTTGGCCGTGTCAGCTTGGAGCATGGAAGTAGACGGTTGCAAGGCAGAACTGGTGTCTGCGAGAGGGGGGCAACCGCCCGGGCTGTCACGCTGGTCACTGGCCACCGAAGGGGTGGCGTCAGAGGTACAGCCACTGCGGTCAATGCCGGCTGAAGCAACCTCGGCACTGCCAGTCGCGTTGTTTGAAACTGCACTGGCAGCCATATCATTGGCGCTGTCGTGGTCCTGGTCGATATTAGTACTTCCTGCTCGAGACCTACAATGACCGTGTCAGTATCGTCAGCTTTAGGGAGCTGTGAGCACATAGTGGCGCATGGTGGCAGGGCCCGTTGATCAGGAGGTTTACCAGACATGCTATAGCTGGGGAGGAGGAGGTTCACGACTGACCTCAGTTTGCCGAATTCCTCTTGCACCAAGTCCACACACGCCTTCCCCTGGACTAGAATTGTGCCCGTGATATAGTAGATGGAGATTTTTAATAGCTTATTTCCATCAAGCGAGAGATCAAGCACTGATTTAAAAAGTTCAGGAGGAAGGTCAGTGGCCAGGGGATGGGTGAGGGAGAGCGTATGTGCGTGGTCCTTTTGGTGGTCATCCCATGTAGAGGAAAGCTCAGGGGGTTTGTATGCAAACTGGTATCGTTCTCTTAAAGCATGCCTCCACACCGGCAAGTGAAGACCGTTCGTATCAAAAGTGATCTGATGTCAGTCTTTTGTTTTCTTAACTTTTTCCAAGTCAATGGAGTATTTGGCTTTGATAGATCTTGTGTGCGGGGGCATGGCTTTAGTTTAGTGTCCTTCACTGGAGTTATCTAGTCCACCATCTTGTTAACACGAACACACTAGATAGTCACACACTGGATTTATTGGCAAGGAGCTGTTAGTGCACTGCAGAACGGGCACCACAGTGCAAGGAATTACTTATATGCCAGCATGATACCAGTGCGTGATAGGGATAGACCTTTTATTAGGGAAAGACACTTGCGAGCGGGAGGTAATTGATCGACGTCAGCGCTCATGTTCCAAGTGACGCGCTTGGTACTCTAGTTCCATATGACGCGTCAGCCGCTCTAGTTCAAAGAACGCGTGACGCAAATGTACACAATCATTGAATCAATGTTTTCAATGCCAAAAGTAACTTTCAGTTGTGGACAAATTTGTTTTTAGATAAAAATTACACGCTCACCTGGAAAAAGCAGTGCTAAGTCAGAAGAATCGCTGAACTCACAAAAAGTTAAGTCAGGAAACTCAACAGACCCGTTGCAGTACTCCGATGTTGGACAGAGACAAATGCCGCGGAAAAACGGTATCGTGAGGATCACCGACGAACTCAAAAGTACTGTTCCTGAAGGAACGTGAGTTTTTCCAAGCAAGCAAGCACTAATAAAAACACGCACAACTAGTATTCCAGGAATCCGAAAACACACTTGGTGCAGTGATGCACTCAAGGTTAGGTTAGGTTAACGATCGTCGTGGAACAAAAATAGCTTTTCAAGTGCTCACAACGATCGTTCAGGATTATTTAACACAAAAATAAAAATCCATGTCTATTACACACATGCACACAGTGCACTTTAAGAATTTAGTTCCAGATGCATAGAATAAATACACATCCCCAGTGGAGGTGTGAAAAAGTAGGCTGGACAGTGTATCCTCGGTGGCGCCAGATAGAGAGAGAGAGAGAGAGAGAGAGAGAGAGAGAGAGAGAGAGAGAGAGAGAGAGAGAGAGAGAGAGAGCGAGAGAGAGAGAGAGATGGAGAGAGAGAGAGAGAGAGAGAGAGAGAGAGAGAGAGCGAGAGAGAGAGACACACACAGAGAGAGAGAGAGAGAGAGAGAGAGAGAGAGAGAGAGAGAGAGAGAGAGAGATGATGATGATGATGAAACTTTATTTATCAACGGTAAAAAGTTTTGACAGAAACAAATCGTCATTTTACAAACTTGCCGTTGCTAACATCTACAAGATAAAATAGATTAAAAGATAATAATAATAATAAAGAATTATATTTACACATATTATTTCATGCAACAATAAAAAATTTTTAAAAATGACACAAAATAATAACACTTAACATTCATCTTATACCATACACACACACACACACACACACACACACACACACACACACACACACACACACACATACACACACACACACACACACACACACACACACCAACAATATAAATAAATGCATAATTATATTACATAAAAGCATTAACCATCAGGGTTTGTTTAAATGCCCAGTGTTGTTATGTTTGGCAGGTAATCGAAAAGTTTCGTTTTAAAGATTCCAAGTGAGGCTATAGTCTTCAAATGTGCAGGAATAGTGTTCCATACAAACGGTCCAGAAAAGGATAAACTAGTTTTAAAGAGGTCAATTCTAGGCAGAGGTAGGGGTAAAGTATTGTTCCTTGAGGACCGTTCTCGTTCTTGCTGTGGCACAAATTTGGTGGTTAGATACTGCGGTGTCATGTTATTTAATATCTTGTGCATGAGGATGCATTTGTTGAAACTAAGTTGTTGACGCAGGCCGAGAATGTTTAGATGTCTAAATTTGTCTGTGGTAGGAATGGGCCGCGTATCTATCATTTTGACAGCTCTTTTATATATAGAGTTTAACCTGTTCATGTGAACATCACTACAACCGTCCCACACTGTGGAGACATAATCAACGTGAGACTTGATATGGGCATGAAAAAACAGTTTACGAGTATGTGTATCCGTTACTTGTCTAAGCTGGGACAACAGGAAAGTGTTTTTAGCAATGGTGTTACAGACTGTATTTATATGCGTCTCCCAACATAATTGTTCGTCAACGTGTATTCCCAAGAATTTACGCTCTGTGACTTGTTCTATCGGTTTAGCGTTCAGTTGTAAATGTAACGGCTGTGGTCGGCGTTGGTGTTTTTGTCGTGTAGTGATTAAAATACTCTTTGTTTTTCCTGGATGAAGAACCATATGATTCTCTCTACACCAGTCGGAAACCTCGCTGAGACTACTTTGTAAGCTAATGGTAATGTCAGCTGTTTTTTTACCTGAAACATGGAGGCTCGTATCGTCCGCAAACAGGTTGCAATTAACATCAGTGTTAGTAATATGCAAAGGCAAATCATTAATGAATATTATAAATAGAAGAGGTCCCAAGATCGACCCCTGGGGGACACCGTAGTTAACTTGTCCTTGTTTAGAGTATTTTCCATGAGTATATACCTTTTGTTTTCTATCTTTTAGGTATGATCTAAAAAATGCTATGGCAGTTTCACTTATATGGTATGCTGCTAGCTTCTTTAAGAGAATGTCATGGTCGACAAGATCAAATGCTTTTTGTAGGTCTAAGAAAACAGCTCCAGACATCAGGTTTTTATTTATTGATTCCAGCCAGCTGTCTACAATGTGTGCAAGTGCTGACTGACATGAGTGTTTCGGTCTAAAGCCGGACTGATGAATATTTATGAAATTGCCCTTTTCTAGAAAATCGAGGAGGTGTTTTTGTATGTGTTTTTCAAGGGGCTTTGACAGGGCCGACAAAAGTGAGATAGGACGGTAGTTATTGACATCTTCAAGATCTTTTGATTTAGGGATTGGAATTACCTTGGCCTCTTTGAAAATAGTTGGAAACGTGCTGTGTTTTATACAGAGGTTAAAGATATAAGTGAGTGCCTCTACCGTATATGGTAGTGACATTTTCAGAATTTTGTTGTCTATACCATCCATCCCGGTGGACTTTTTGTTCGGCATGCTAGAGATGAATTTGCCGACTTCAGCGACGGTAATATCAGGAATGATGAATGTCTGCAGCATATTTTTGGCCTCACAGTATTTTTCCAGTACACTAGGAACTTGGTACTCTGTGTTACTACTTGCAGCTGACTGAGCAAGTGTTTCAGCTGTCGATAGGAAGTGCTTATTTAATATATCAGCTGACAAATGGGATGGTATTTCAGGGGCTGATTTACCCTTTGTTATAACGTTCAGGGCTTTCCACACCGATGCTGTATCTTTTTGGTCCCTAATCATTTCATGGAAGAACAGTTTTTTTGACGCTCTTACTAAGTATTTAACACGATTTCGTTGTTTCTTATATTCATCAAACTGTTTTTCTTTCTTAAGTTTGTCTTTAAATGACATGGCCTGTTTGACATCTACTGTTAACCAGGGTTTCAGGGTATAGTGCTTAACTCTTTTTTCTATTATGGGCGCATGCTTATTTAGGACCCCAAGGAATAGATCCATCCAGTACGACAGGGCACTGTCAGGAGAAGTGTGGTTATACACGTCCCTGAAAGGAGTATTGCGCAGATCCCGCAGAAAGTCGCAGTTATTAAATGGTTTGAAAGAACGATATTTAATTGTTTTATGTCTCTTTTTGTTCTCTTTGTCTAGTTTCATGGAGACTGTGCAACATACTGGGCTATGGTCACTGACAGCTAAGGAGGGAACATGTACATTTGATATTTTGTCATCATTTGTCACATAAATATGATCAATCAGGGTTGAAGATGTACATGTGGTTCTAGTGGGGGTTTTAATTAACTTTTCCAAACCGAATAGTGCTGTTGTTGACGCCCATGCAGCATTGGACCCTTTAGACTTAGAAAGATCAATATTAAAATTGCCCAAAAGAACAACGTCAGCTTTATTTTGATTTACGCTATCCATCATTGCTACGAAGTCATCATACCAGTCCCAGCTGGCTGCGGGATTTCTATAAATAAAGCCAATGAGGACGGGGGTTGATTTAGATGTCTTCACTTCTACCAACAAGCTTTCCACTTGAGCTGACTCTAAGTCTTGTCGCCGTTTGACGTTACCAAGTATTAAATTATGTAGATATACAGCAAGTCCTTTGTGTTGAGGGCTTGAGGCATCTCTGCGGAGTACTGAGAAATTTGGGACAGAAATGGAGTTATCCCTTATTGAACTTTTAAGCCTTGACTCGGACAAACCAAAAATATGAAAATGTAAGGGCGTGTTAAGGAACACAGATAAATCGGGCACCTTTTTATCTAGATGGTATATGTTAAGATGGCCAATTCTCAGTTCGTCTGTTCGTTTCGGAGCAGTATTTAGATTACGATTTTGCATGTCGGTAAAAACGCACATGTAGCGAGAGATATAATACAAATATGGTCACAAAGAAATAATCCCCAAAAATAAAAATAAAAATAAACTAATATCAATATCTATAGAATTCTTTGAATAAGCTCAATAAAACAATACACGGCGAAGAATCACAATGTTTATCACGCGCTTAGTCTAAGTTCAGCAGAGTGTTTACGGTTTTCTTGCTTGGTTATGTCAACAAAAAATAACAGTCAGCAACTATAAAAAAAATTACTTGTAAAGGAACTATGCTCGTTCACCTGCGACAAAGTTCATAATACACAAAGCTATTTTAACGACTTAAAAATAAGAAAAAAGAAAAACAAACACATTTAAAGTCTAAGAAAATGGTACAACTATAATAATTTTAAAAATCGCTAAGTGAAAAAGTATATTTAAATCGGGAAATGATAATAGCAGATTGGGAATTACTGACAATAATTGGTCCACAAAACGCGCACAGTGGAACTTTATCAAAGAATGTCGAAATAGCTATCACCTAGGGACGCGTGTCCTAATTTCCGGCGCTTGGCCTGAACTTTTGAAGAAGCGAAAACAAGGCGGCACAGTCACTCTCACTAAGCTGCGGCACTCCAGGGGGTGGGGGCGGCGGGGGTTAGGGGAAAGTTGGGGGGGTTGGGGAAGGGATACACAGGTCGACCGCCTGTCATGTAGGAAGGGGCGCCCATGAGTGTTGATGTGCGATCATACCCGGGCTGCTGTGGCTTGTGTTCCGGAGCAGCCACGGCCTTTGATCCACCGCCATACGCAAACGGCGCTGGTGTACGGTCAGCATGGTTCGGATCGTGCTGACTAGAGTCTTTTGCAAAAGCCTGCTCTTGGTGGAATCGGGGCGCCATACTCAAGACTTTCGTCACAATCTGCTCCTGGCGGAATCGGGGCGCCAAGCTTGAACTGGCTGCGTGCTGAGGGCGCTGACTAACTGAGAGAGAGAGAGAGAGAGAGAGAGAGAGAGAGAGAGAGAGAGAGAGAGAGAGAGAGAGAGAGAGAGAGAGAGAGAGAGAGAGAGAGAGAGAGAGAGAGAGAGAGACAGTCAGTCAGACAGACAACAGACGGACACAGACAGACGGTCAGAGAGAGAGAGAGAGAGAGAGAGAGAGAGAGAGAGAGATGATGATGATGATGATGATGAAACTTTATTACATAACGGTAGAAGTTTTGACAGATACAAATACGTCATTTTTCAAACTTGCCGTTGCTAACATGCTACAACATGAAATATACTGAAGACAAGCAAAAAAAAAGTTAACGCAAACAAAGAGAGAGAGAGAGAGAGAGAGAGAGAGAGAGAGAGAGAGAGAGAGAGAGAGAGAGTAGGAACACACAACAACAAAAAAATACACACACACTCATTTTTTCGAAATTTTAATTTGATTTTCTGTCTTCAGTCTGTACACACGATCTGTTACGTATGTCTGCTTTTGTCCTTCCGCGTATTGGTATGGTCTGCATAGCGCATATGTGTCATTATGTGCCACATTTGACATAGAACTACTCATTCTTGAGAAATACGGACACTCTGCAGTACACAGGGAAGTATGCAGCATGCAAGGTCTACATAAATCCGTCAAACACTATCTCTAAAATCTCCATATACGATGCATGTTGCACATTGTCCTCGGGTCTACTAAAGACGTCACGTGGCACAGTGACTTGACAGAAAGGTTTAGGCCGAATGCAGATACGGGCAGTGGTTTATTTTTTAAGAAATACTAAAACAGTTTACATATACGCATGTATCTATGTTATGCACTTGAAAGACTTCATCATCCGTTCACAACTACTTCCATGTTAATTAATAAGACAAGTTCATTTCGGTGTAAAATTTGATTTTAATATATTACGCTGAAGTCATCCCTTTTTACACACATAAAAAATAAACTCATAGAGTTTTGTCTTGAACGATCCACAGCGCCAATATCTCAGTCTGTTTTAAAGCGATTAATTTAACCCACTCGGCCCTGACGCACTACAGCAGGAGATGGGTCATTATCATAGTCGATCCATCTTCTGCAACAGGTGCATAGTCACTAGATGACGCCTCCAAAATTTGGGGATACGTGCTTCGGGCTGAATGAGTTAACGAAAGAAAAATCTTAGAGGTGAATGACAACGTCGTGCGCATGCGTCTCCTGTGTCTTGTCACACACACTGAAGGTACAACACCTAGGCAAAGAATTGTGAGAAAGAAAGTTGAGAAAAGTCAGTGTCCCTATAATGGGAGACAACTCTATCAATCACGATAGTTCAAGGGCAGTGTCTGAGAATTGCGATTACTGGATATTGAGCCAAACTGATCAGGCTGTTCCTTGAACTATCATGTTCGGACCGACTCCCCCTGTTGATGCGGAACGTGAAACCACCGTCATGTTCTACAGTAATGACAACTGACCTATGTGGGCAATTAAAAAGGGAAAAGAAGACAAGGGCCACGTCCGTGCGCTGACAAACGGTAACCGACACATCGGCCCTATAGCCTTTTGAGAATTGTGAGTCTATGGCCAATCTTTAACGAGAGAGAGAGAGAGAGAGAGAGAGAGAGAGAGAGAGAGAGAGAGAGAGAGAGAGAGAGAGAGAGAGAGAGAGAGAGAGAGAGAGAGAGAGAGAGAGAGAGAGAGAGAGAGAGATAGAGACAGAGAGAGAGAGAGACAGAGAGAGAGAGAGAGACAGAGAGAGAGAGAGACAGAGAAATGAAATGAAATGAAACTTTATTTCTGAACGGAAGAAGCAGTTAGCACATGTGCCATTTTTCACGCTTGCCGTTGCTAAACTACAAAGGTACAAATCTGCTAAAGGTACAAAGCTACTAAGATAACATGAAAGTGCACATAATATAATAAGTCGTGCAAAAAGAGATGGATAAGGCAAAATGGAGGGCACCAATTATGATTACTAACAATGTGAACGGGGGAAAAAAAAAAAAAAAAAAAAAAAAAAAAAAAGAGATAGTCTTTAAAATTCCTTCTTTCACTGAAATCAAACACGCGCGCACGCTCGCGCCGCATGCTCTCACACACATACACACACACACACACACACACACGCACGCGCGCGCGCGCACACACCCATATACACGCACGTGCGCGCGGAGGTTAATATCAAGGCTTTAGGCGATGGAGATACCCGAACCAGTGAATGAGCTGTTAGATAGCAGGTACTTGAAGAGGCTTTCCTTGAAAGAGGGGAGTGAACCAGTGTGTGTTATGTGCGCTGGCAGTTTATTCCAAAACGACGCGCCCGAGAAAGCAAGGGCGGTTTTAAATAAATCTATCCTCGGGCGTGGTGTGATGAAGTTTCGCCTTGATGTTGAATAGCCTGAAGCTACCTTGGTGAAGAGATTACACAAGTATTCTGGGTGGATTTCATTCCAGATTTTATACATGACTACCCCTTTGTTAAAGAGATGGTGCTTGTCAAGAGGAAGCATTTTTAGTTTTTCAAATTTTTGGTCAGTAGAAAGAGCTGGATCAGGCAGGATCTGCTTCACTGCCCTGCGATGCAAGGAGTTAAGCCTCTTCATGTGTATGTCACCACTGCCGTCCCATGTCGTGGAGGCATAATCGATGTGGGATTTGACATGGGCATTGTAAAATAGTTTGCAAGTGTCGACATCAATAAGATATTTTAGCTTAGACAGCATAAACACATTTCTGGACACAGTTTTACAAACAACATTGATGTGAGATTGCCATTTCATCTGGTTATCAACAATAACTCCAAGTAGGCGATGTTCAGTTACTTGTGTAATGGTGTGGTCTTGGATTTCCAGGCTAAGCGAAAGTGGCTTGAGCTGATGCTTCTGACGGGTTGCTATCGTCATACATTCGGTTTTGGTGGGATTAAGGATCATTGCATTATTTTCACACCATTTGGAAATTTCACTCAGTCCCTGTTGCAAACGATCATTTAAAGACTCCAGACACTTATCGGGGGTGTGGATTGTTGCGTCATCGGCAAACAAGTCACATTCAATTCTGTCATTCGTGAAGTGTAGTGGCAGATCATTGATAAATATGCAAAAGAGAAGAGGTCCCAGGACAGAGCCCTGGGGCACTCCTCTTGTTACTAAACCACTTGAAGAGTAAGATCCATTGGCTATCACGCGCTGCTGTCTGTCTGTAAGATAGGAAGCGAAAAACGAGGTTGTTTTAAAGGAATGAATAGATGCCTGAGAACTGCCGTCTGATGTATGAAAACAGTTACTTGAAAATGAACCATCCAGATATATACTGAGCTTGGAAAGGAGAATTTCATGATCTACCATGTCGAAAGCTTTCCGAAGGTCTATGAAAACAGCACCTGTGAATTCGCCTTTGTTCATTGAACTTAGCCACGTGTCAGTAAGTCGCGATAAGGCTGTATGACAACTATGCTTCGGGCGAAAACCTGACTGGAGGGGGTGGATTAATTTGCGTTTTTCCAGGTATTCTAACAGATGCTTATGAATGTGTCGTTCAAGGGGTTTACTTAAGACAGACAAAAGTGAAATGGGGCGATAATTGTTAACATCGGACAGATCTTTTGTTTTAGGTAGGGGAATAACTTTAGCTTTTTTTAGTTCTTTTGGGAAAACATTTTTCTGTATGCATAAATTGTAGACATAAGTTATTGTTTCTACAACATAGGGAAGTGATAGTTTCAGTATTTTGGGGCTTATTTCATCTGGCCCGGAAGATTTTTTATTCTTCATGGAACTTATTGTCTTACCAACCTCGTGAACTGCCAGAGGTGGAATAGCAAATGGATGAAATCTCGCAGTTCGCGTTCTACAGAAATCAATCAGGGTGTCAGGACAGGTATAAGGCCGAGAATTTGTTTTAGAGGGGACCAGGGACTCGGCAATTGAAAGGAAATGATCGTTAAAATTATCGGCAGTCAGAGTAGTCGGGACAGAGAGAGAGAGAGAGAGAGAGAGAGAGAGCGCAATGAACAATAAACCTTTATTTTATAACGGTAAAAGTATTTGCTAAAAGGACCAATTTTGAAAGTTGCCGTTACTGCCATTAAGCTAAAAACTAGCATTACACACTATAACGATCAAAACAACGGTTTCACACGAAAGTAAATAAAAGCACACTGGCACAAACACTCTACATCACACACAAACACACACATTCTACACCACACACACACACACACACAGACACACACGCACAGAATGTAAAGTAATACTAGTTTTATGATTATTTTAAAAACAATGTTTATTATGGCAAAAGTGTGAAATATAAACAGGGTGTGTATATAATAATATATTAAAACAAATAAAAATTTCGGAAGAGTATTCACTAGACTTTCACTTTTAGAACACAACACCTTTAGTCAGATATATTTTAGTTCTCTTTTTTACATAAACACATCAATATTTAAATGTTAGTTAATCCTCTTTAAGTTATATGTTAATGTCACATGCACACACGCAAAAACACAAACACACACATAAACACTGTTTACATGCTCATACATACACAAGCGCGCGAACACACGCACATCGCACACAAACACACACACATTACACACACACGCACAAACTCATACACACACGCGGAAAAAAAGGAGTGAAGAAAATGCATTGTTCACAGTGACACAAGCCACGATCAGACTTTTCTTCAACCATATCTACATATTGACATTAAAAAAAAAAAAAAACATTTATCTAATTGTATTCACGAGACATATCTTATATATTTTAGAATGTATCTTTTTATAATGTATAGAAGTTAAATCATAACGACCAAAAATCTCTTTACAATGTACAAAAAAAGTCGGAAATAACAAATCGTCAAAGGACCCAATTATTATTATTGCTTTTTTCTGGGTGCATGGTTCTTGATAATTAGGAACAGTGTAAAAGAAAAAGCGTAACAATTAAAACAAGTAGACACAACAGAGTGTGATGAAGTTCCTGCAAACTTAATGCGTAACCCATTCAGCCCGACGCACGTATTTCACAAATTTTGGATGCGTCATCTAACGACTATGCACCTGTTGCAGGAGGTGGATCGACCATGATAATTCAAGGGTAGTGCCAAATTAGCTTGGCGCCGACAGACGCCAACTAATCTGGCACTACCCTTGAATTATCATGGTCTACCCGTCTCGTGCTGTAGGGCGTCAGGGCTGAATGGGTTAACGAAGGCAGGGTGAGCTTGTCACAGTGTGACCAGTAAAGCCTGCCCTGCTCTTCACAACATCTTGTATGTAACATTTGTGCATTTTAATTTGTGCTGGCTAGTGCTATTTTTAAAGGAATACGGACTTCCAGCTTACGCTGTTTTCGTCCGAGGGGGGGGGGGGGGAGGGCGGGGGAGGAGTTGGGGAGGGGGGGGGGGTCATCTGCATGTCTCTCTGTCGCTCTGTCGCACAGGTCCTTGATTTGTACATCTGCACATCTACTGAATGATGATCTATGATTTTTATACGTACACTTGTGCTTATTGTACAGAAACTGTTCTATTTCTTTGTTGTTGTATATTTAAATTTGTATTTTCCTGATCTGCTGGTGTAGGATGTGTAAGTTTATACATGTGCGATGATATGGTCTTTTGATCACTCACCTCACTGTGTTTTTGTATTTGTTCATTTTTCATTTATTTTTTACGTTTTATATGTATTCATTTTATGTAAACACATAAGTCGTTAGTATTAGTCTAGGGGACACAACTCATTCAATTGCTGCTAGATTGTTTCTCTAACAATGGACGCAATCAGATTAATTGACGACCAGTGGTCATTGGTAATTTTGACTCTTCGATTGATCTAGCCATTTTGTTTTGTGATAAAGTGAGGATGACATTGGGACTAATTGGTTAGCTTCTGTAACTACACCATGAGTTTTGCTGATTAGCTTCTGTAACTACACCATGAGTTTTGCCGATTTGCTTATGTAACTACACCATGAGTTTTGCTGATTAGCTTCTGTAACTACACCATGAGCTTTGCTGATTAGCTTCTGTAACTGTACCATGAGTTTTCCTGATTAGCCTCTGTAACTACACCATGAGTTTTGCTGATTAGCTTATGTAAATACACTATGAGTTTTGCGGATTAGCTTATGAAACTACACCATGAGTTTTGCTGATGATCAATGCATTCTTTTGTGTCAATTGTAAAAGGAATCTGTCAATGTTGATGGCTTCCTCACTGATCATGATGTTGCGACGGAGATTTGTGGTGTGTAATTTTCGTTTGTCTAAGCAGATCATCGTGCTGTGTTGTTGCTTTTTAGTTCTGTCCCTGCAGAGATATAGGAAGATGTTGGCAGTCAGACAGAGTTGATGTGTACATGATGGGTGTTTTGCAGCTTTACCTTTGGCCTATATTTATGTGTATTTACAGTGCGCATGGAGATGCAGAATATTTTATGTACCTGCAGATGATGTCGAATTCTCAATGTTGTTTCTTAAATGTCATGAAACCTCATGGATGTCATCTCTCTCTCTCTCTCTCTCTCTCTCTCTCTCTCTCTCTCTCTCTCTCTCTCTCTCTCTCTCTCTCTCTCCTCTCTCTCTCTCTCTCTCTCTCTCTCTCTCTCTCTCTCTCTCTATATATATATATATATATATATATATATATATATATATATGTACAACAATGCTATTTGGACTAAAACAGATGATTACCACTGCCAAAAGAGTAACACACTCTTTGTTTACTTTGATTGACCACATCTATTCTAACAACCCTCACGCTATTACTGAAACTGACGTCGCTTCACTAGCTGTCAGTGGCCACTTTCCTATCACTTGTACATGGTCATGTTGTGTTCCTAAACAGAGCCGAAACCAACATTTATACATTACATACAGATGTTTTAGAAAACTAGATAGGGATAGTTTCTTTCAAGACCTCATTTTATTGCCGTTCCATGAAGTTTACAATCACAATGACCCTGATGTAGTCCTCTCATTGTGGCTTGAGCTGTTCCTCGGAGTGCTAAATAAGCATGTCCCTTTTAACTCATTCTATCCCAAGACCGAAATCCCAAAATTTTGCCGTTGTCCTCTGAAGACTGCATTGCAGTGCAGGACACAGATCGACCATGATAGTTCAAGGGTGATGCCAGAATAGCTTGGCGCCCATAGGCGCCAAGCTATTCTGGCATCACCCTTGAACCATCATGGTCGATCTTTATCTTGCTGTGGTGTGTCTGGGGTAGAATGAGTTAAAAAGAAAACGGAAAGCTGTACCTGATATATCAAGCAATCTTCAGCTTAGTCTTCAGAAGGTCACACTGTGGTGCAAAAATAATCAAATGCTTGTTAATCCATCCAAAACGAAAAGCATGCTAATCACAACACGCCAAAAGCATCAGCTCCGCTCCATTCACTTAGCCTCTCTTTTGATTCAGTTCCTATTGAGCAAGTCGAGGAATATCGCCTCCTCGGGGTCATTGTTGACGAACAACTGTGCTGTTTGCTTCATCTAACACAACTAGGGAAAATATTATCAAAGAAGCTATTTTTACTGTCAAGATTAAAATTTATCATTGATACTAAGACACGTAAGCTATTTTTCAACTCCTACTTAAAACCTCACGTTGACTACGCATTTACTATTTGGGACGGCTGTAGTAAGGCTAACCTTAAGCGGATTAATTTTCTATACATCATCATAATAATAATAATAATAATAATAATAATAATAATAATAATAATAATAATAATAATAATAATAATAATAATAATAACGGTATTTATAATGCGCTTATCTTATAATAGTTATAACTCTAAGCGCACACTCACAACTCGCACACGCATGCGCACGCTTTAGACAGGGACTCACGTACCAGAAATACTTAAATACATTACGACAGTCTGCTTAGGGTGGGGAGTGTGGTGGTATAGTGCTGAACTGTTGAAAGAGGTGAGTTTTGAGGGCGGACTGGAAAGAGGAGTGAGAGTGTTTCTGACGGAGCAAGAGTGGGAGAGTGTTCCAGGTGGATGGACCGTATACTGAAAAGGGGCGGGGGTCGAAAGTGCTGAGTTTGGTGCGGGGGATGTGGAGGCGGAGAGGGTCGGAGGCGGTGCGGAGGGAGCGGGGAGGAGTGTAGGTGTGAAGTAAGTTTGAGAGATAGGCGGGAGCGCAGTTGTTCAGGGATTTGTAGCAGAGAGACAGAATCTTGTATTTGATGCGTTGGGGGATGAGAAGCCAGTGAAGGAGTTTGAGCAGGGGAGTGATGTGGTATGATTTTTTCTTTCTGAGGACGAGGCGGGCAGCATTGTTCTGGATGCGCTGGAGAGTGAAAGTGGTGGAGTGAAGGAGGCCGGAAAGTAGAGAGTTGCAGTAGTCGATGCGAGATAGGATGAGAGAGACAACAAGTTTGGTGGCAGTTAAACTGATTAACTGATCCTCTCAACCCTTCTCTAACTTTGAAGGAAAAGCTTCAGGCAACAGGGCTCCTTCCTTTACATCAACACCTTACGTTAAATAAAGCGTACTTATGTATAAAGCAGTGAAGGGAAAGCCCCACTCTACCTGGCTAAGCTTTTCACTGAGAGCGAAAGGGTTTACAGCACTTCGAGGAACAATCTCGTCATTGAACGGCCCCGAATTGACTTGTTTAAATCCAGCCTTTCGTACGCGGGTGCCTATTTATGGACTTACTTCCTCCACATATACAGCAAACGAGACATCTTCCTATGTTTTGGACGAAAGCTTTTAAATACATCTCTGAGCAAACTTCAAAGAACCGTAGATATATAATGTTCAAAAGAGCCATGTCAATGATTTCCTTTTTTAACGCATTGTTGTGGTCCTCCGTCTTGCACTTGTTAGTTTTTATATATCGCTCTTTACCGTAGTGTTTTGCCTGTTCACTAAATTCCATCACAAGAGTAGCTGTATCATAATCGTGCAGTCGCTTTCTATAAACACAGTTTACCTCGCACTCTCCCCACCCCCCCCCCCCCCCCCCGCCCCCAAGACCCTGTCATTTGATGTGTGTGTGTGTGTGTAATCTTCAGCGAATTGTGAACTTATATCGGAATGTAACACAAGTGACCTGTTGGTGTAGCCGCTTGTTTGTGCTATTAACATGTTGTTTTAATGTTGCTTTTAATGTTGTAGTTTAGCAAGTACAAACATGAAAAGAGTCATGTGCGCCTATTGTTTCCATCCTTGAGAAATAAAGTATCATTCATTTTATTTTTGTTAAGGCGCTGATTTTCAGTGGAATATTAAAAAAAGAATGTCCGCGCAAGTGCCCGTGGCCTGTCTTCTCGTCTGTCCCTCTATTAATCATGTGTACAATGGGTTCTGTCCGTTATTTATACATGAATGTATACATTGCGTCGTGTGCTAGTTTGTAATTTTTGAAAATTGAGTCTGTCAAGCCGTAAGGTCCCAAATTTCAGAGCAGCAAACAATTGCACAATACGAAACTGCCTTCTTTGCTATTGTTGATTGCTGTGTGTGAATCACAGTGCCTGTTGAGTCACAACTAGCCTGTTGATGTTTGTTAGGCTAACCTAGGTTGCTGGGAAAGCAGACTTATTGTATGATTCACAGTCGGGTCTGCTCGTCGTTGTCGTGGCCACTCGCTTGGTCGCTTGCTTCCTCACTAGGACTGGCTTCTGTCCCAGCTGCTGTAACAGAACGATTGTTGTCCTACTGATGATTAACAGGAAGAAGTCGTGTCTCTCGAGTTTTCACTTTTAATACAAAAACAATATATCTCACTAACCTCCGGCTAAGCATGAACACCGTCCCACTGCAAGAGGCAAGGAATCTCATGAGCCCCCCCATACGCGGGGCTCATGAGATTCTTTGCCTCTTGCTGACTCTAATCAAATCCGAGTCCCTGGGAAAGACGGTATTGTTCGGCGTTGAATTACCCACTCGACATAACCTGACATCATGTTTTTCCGCATCCCCCTCTCCCATCTATTTTCTTTTTCAATTGGCTATGACTTCGAACAATGCTGTATGTGATAATATTATGTCCTTGGATATTTACATCGTGTCTTTGTCATATTTACGAATGAAACATTAACCCTTTCACTACCAGTGAACTCGGACTTTGTTTCTGAAATCATTGTTAAATAATGTAAAAGACACCCAGCCTTCCCAAAACATGGATAGAAAGTGGTGTCGGCAAAAGGCATATATCCTCACAACTGATGGGTTTATGAGGATCTATGCCTCTTGCAGTTTGGTAGTGTTTAATTTTATAGATATAGTGAGCAGGTTTTTATCCGAAATATTAATAAATTGTGTTGTACCCGTCTTATCTAAGCGTGTTTCTTTCTCCGTTGGGGATTTCTTTGCATATTACACGCTTGGCAGTCATCTTTTTGGTCTGGATTGCTTAATCCTGTCCGTAGTATTGAAAGTATTAAAGACTCTGACTATCAATCAACTATCTATCGTCTTTTCAAATGGCATATCAACCAACACAAATTACCAGATAAGCAAGGTATTTTTGCTATAAATTATATTCTGTACTTGTATACCCTCTTGTTTTAGATCATTATGTCCTTCCTCTTAGCTACTCTGTCTAGATCTTCTGTGAACAAACGGTTTATCAGTCGTCAAAGTAAACGGCACAATGTTAACCTGTAATTCTAAATGCGCCGGCGTTTTTGCAAATTACATTTGGATAGATGGATGAATGGATGGATGGCTTAATGAATAGATGAATGGATGGTGGGTGGGTGGATCGATGGACGGATGTGTGTGTGGGTATGGATCGATGGATGGATTGCATAGATTGAAACAAGAATGAATTAATTGTGAGCTGAGGTAGGAAGGCAAACAGACAGAGAGAAATAAACACAAAGGGCTAGTTAGTTAGTTAGTTAGTTAGTTATTTGGGAGCAGTAAGCTGTCAAAATGATGTTTGGTTCTAAGCCAAGTCAACAACAAAAATAAACAAACCTGACTGAGCGGCCCCTTCAGCCTGTCTCTTTCTGGCCTGGATTTCCTTGACGGGGACGTAGTCATTGGGCGAAGCACACGCTTGGTAACCTGCAGCAACACAATGACATCATCATTACGGTCATCACTAGAGTCATCATGGTAATAACTGTCATCATCTTCTTTGTGTCGTCATCAACACGATCACCCTTGTTGTCATCACCACGATCTGTCAGCAGCAACACCATCACCCCGATAACATCACTATCGCCTTTAACCCCTTCACTGCCGAGATAAAAAGTAAACATTTTCCAACTGCAAGAGACACAGATCCTCATGAGCCCCCGCGACAGCGGGGGCTCACGAGGATCTATGCCTCTTGCTGAGACCAATTTGTATCCATGTTTCTTGGACGGTTTTGGCCTTTGGTCATTGAATGAACCAAGATTTTAAAAGCGAACATGCACTTAAAGCCTAAGAACAGCGGCAAGGAAAGTGTAAATTCCTAGCATCGTCATCGTCACCACACAAAAGTCAAGTTGAAATTGAGCGGCCTTCAGCGAGTGGCGCATTTGACAAGAAAGCCTTGCGTATGCAGGGTCCCATTTATTTCAAATCTAGAAGACAAAGTTAAACTCATAGACAGTTCTAACATCTAAAATTACTAAGAAAAAAATAATATCAAGTACGTCATGACAAATGACGTTTTTCTCAAACAATGACACGTATGTAATGTGCCCATCACTGAGGCACTTTCAAATCTGTGAGGCCTTTTCAACGTGACGCGTTTCAACATCGGGTCAAAGACAAGGAGAGACCCTTGACAGTATACAGTTATAGTATGTGAGATCGTTGTAGAGTTTAGAATGTTTTAGTATTAAATGATAATAATTATGGATTTATGTTTAGAGTGCTAATCTTAGTATTATAAGTCCCTTACAGATTTAGTATACTGGAATATTACACTGATTTTATATCGGGATGTCTTGGTATTAATTAATGTTTATTGAATGATTTTTGTTCTTACTGTTCCCGCGTCCACTAAATTGAAATTGCCTTTTAAGGGACAAACACTGTATTTAAAAGAAATGAATTGAATTGAATTGAACTGAATATATTAACAACTTTCACATACAATGGACATCGTGATTATGGTTCATCCCAACTTAATGTCGTCATTGAAAATATGTATGTTACTTATTTCGTGACATGGTGTTTGTGTTGATGTTTCATTGTCTGCCTACCGTCTGATCTCATTTCCTGTTTTTCGTCCACTTCTGCATAGTCACTCTCCAGTGCGGCCTCTCCTGAATAAAGATAAGGACAAAAAAAATTAGTCGTACAATTTACAGTTGATGAACGTTCAAAAAATGTTAACCCATTTAGCCCTGACGCACTACAGCAGGAGATGGGTCGACCATGGTCTATCCATCCCCTGCAACAGGAACATAGTAAAAAAACGCAAAACAAATTATTATTCTAGCATTACACATAATACATTATAAATATTAATAACTCTTTTACACACATACACACACATACACACACACACACACACACACACACACACACACACACACACACACACACACACACACACACAGCGTGCAATATCAAGTTTGGTATATCAGTAAGAGACAAATTAAAACAGACTAATCTCGGAACCTTAATCTTATAAACGAAAACCTGTGTTTGACGATGGAGACGGAATTGTTGCGCATATTAAATCCTGAGGTAGTATTGGCACTTAATACAAGGTTGATCAATTATTAAAGACACTGTAATGAGAAGTTATAAAACAATCACATCAAGTTTACAATACTGATTTTGTACAAACAACCCGATCACTCGTGCACACACATACACCCATGCATGCGTAGACACCAACACAATTTTCATTTCATAGCAGCGTTTAACACAGCAACAGCAGAAGAAATACAAGCTTTCTTATAAACATTTTTTTCGTGGCCAAAGGAACCTTAACTTACTCGTGTCCAGCTCCGTGTATACTCGTGGCCCGAAATTTCCACTTCACGTCCGGACACAAGTAAATTCGTGGCCCGATTAAAATTAATTAAATTAAATTAAAATTAAATCAATTACAATATCACATTAACAAACTTTTCAGGTCTACATAATGTACATAATCAAGTAATCCATTCCATTTAGTGAAAGTATACAAAGTTTCAGCTCATTCCATACATTTTTATATATTTTTGGGTGATTTTGGAGGTAACGTGACTAGTTTTTGTTAAAAAAAAATCTTGGACCAGGGAGAGTATAGACAAAAAATAAACATAGATAGGAATGAGTTAAGCCTCCTCCCTGACGAAAGTTTATTAAAACAAACGTGAAAGGGGTGGAGGGGTCGCCAATACTGATGTTGGCTTTTTACAACAAGACTAAATCGTACACCGCAGACAGATGCTTCTGTTTCTGAACGATCACTTTGCTGGCCTCGTTGACAACGCGACCTAACTTTGTTTTCTATTTAACTGTGAGGTTACCATACCAGGCAGAACTGTTGAAGGAGTGAATGCTCTCAACACGACTTCTGCAAACTAGAACTAATACGTGCTGACTAACGTCGAAGCTCTTAAGCTTCAGGAGTAAAGACAAACGAAACAGATCCAAGATATATGAAGTTATCAACTATCTTCATTTCTTTCTGATCTATGATGACTGGTCTGGGTGCGTCTCCTCCCCTGCCGTTTCTGAAGACCATTTCTTTTGTTTTACCAATATTTAGCTCAGGGTAATTTGAGTTCAGACAGAGACTGAGAGAATCCATTTGGGAAAAATATCTTGAGAGGGTGAATTCGTCCTTCAGACGAGCAACGAGTGTTATGTTATCTGCATATTTCAACAGGGATAGGATAGGATCGCTGCCTCTAATATTGTTAGCGTGGAGGGAAAACAAAACAGAGGAAAGAACGTACCCCTGAGGGATACCCGTGTTCAGTACCAGCTCATCAGAGATTAGAGATCTGTCAGACAGACGATCATACACAAAACTTCTGACGCACAGAATAAGATCAGCGCGGACGCTGAGACCAATCAGTTTCTCTAACATTACATGGTGTTGTATGGTGGAAAAAGCAGTGGACAGATCCATGGAGAGTACTCGCACAGTAGTGCCTGATTGAGTTGCATCAGCGACCCCTATATGCGTCCTCTTGGCAAACTGTAGTGGATCTAAACTATCAGACACAGACGTGATCAGCTGATTACAGACAAGCCTTTCAAAACATTTGGCCACGACTGAGGTAAGGGCTATTGGCCGAAAATCATTCTTCAGCTTGGCGCAGGTTTTTTTGCAGGCACAGGAATAATGGTAGACGTTTTCCACATGCGAGGCACACAGTGCATATTGATAAGCCATTGAAAGAGAGGTGAAAAAATAACCCAGCTGATCGTCAAACTCTTTGAACACGCGACCTCATGAGGCGTCAGGTCCTTGTGTTTTATTTGGATTAGCACGTGCAAAACACCTGACAAGTCACATTCCTCTATAGTGACTGGGTTACAGTACGGGACAAGAGGCTGTCACAATTTGGCACACTGGTCACGAAAATCATGAGTGTCATATCTAGCAAACAACTTGTTCATGTCATTCACAAACACAAATGGGTCGTCTGTTTATTGCCGGCTGTTGTTGTTGTTGTGATCTACCCATCATCGTGTGTAACCCACACCACGCACTGCGAGCTTCACCTCATAAACGTTTATGCTATATTTTGTCATTGTAATCGGTCTTAGCCTGCTTAGCTTAAATATGAATTTTTTTGTTAAGTTATCTTACCCTAACTAAGTCACAATTTAACAAGAAAGGCAACGTCTTTATGGTTCACGTGTATGACCTAGTTACATAATATGTGTGACCTTTGCGACAATACGTAAAAGGCTGGCTTCTGTACCTGGCTTTTGTTTTCCCAAAAGTAAGCATTTTTCAAACATCTGTCCACCCCCTTGTGTAACTTTGCGATTAGTCGACTAAATTAGTATGCATAGGATGGTCTTATTTGATTGAAAAATTTGCAAAAGTGTTGATAATACGTACAAGTTTATCAAACATTTCCGTCCTCTTGTAAACGTCGATCTTTACGAGGGGTAAACCCACGTTAGTTCGCAAAGATAGGTCTTTCCATCAGGTATCTCTGTACCAAATTTGGATTTGAAGTTGTGAATAGTATTTCAGAAAAAAATCTGTTGTTAAAATATGGCTATTTGGGACTATTTCCGGAGCTCTTTTGACCCTTTACCTTTCCGAGGGATCAACCAAATTAGTCTGCATATAAAGGTCTTACCATCAGGTATCTCTGTACCATGTTTGGGTTTGATAGTGCTTGAGAAATAAATCTTTTGTCAAAATATGTCTATTTCGAACCTATTTCCAGAGCTCTTGTGACATACATAGATAGGTCTTAAAATCAGGTATTTCTGCAGAAAGTTTGGGTTTGAAGTTGTGAATAGTATTTGATAAAAATCATCTTTTGTCAAAATATAGCTAATTTTGGACCTATTTGCTGAGGTGCCGTGTGTGATGAAGCTCTATGCTTGTGCATAGTGCTCACACAGTAGGATTAGTACGGTACGGTTTTTGTTAACGAGTAGGATTAGTACGGTACGGTGTTTGTTAACGGTTTGTTTGCCGAAAGTCCGTGTGGCACGTGACTGTCCCCACTCGCAAGAACAAGACGTTAGATTTAGTGTATGGAAACGTCCCCAATGCATACCGATCGTTCGTCCTCCCTCCCGTAGGTAACTCTGACCACAATACTGTGTTTCTTGTCCCAGCATACAAACCCAAAATCCAGACAGAGCCCATAGTGAAGAAGTTAGTTAAGGTGTGGTCTAAGGATAGTGTAGAACAGTTGCAGGGGTGTTTTGAGTGTACAGATTGGGACGTGTTTCTTGACTCTAGTGCCAGTGTAGACGAAGCTACTGAAGTAACTTCTGACTATGTGAATTTCTGTAAAGATATGATTATCCCATCTAAGACAGTGAAATTGTATCCCAACAACAAACCATGGATTTCTAAGTCTCTCAAAGCCACACTGAATGAGAAAAAAAGTTGCATTTCAGACTGGAGACAGAGTAGAAAGGAAAGCAGTACAGAATAAATTGAGGAAGCAGATTTTAGACGCTAAGAAAAAGTATAAAGAGAAAGTAGAGTCACAGTTTGAATCAGGTAGCTTAGCAGATGCATGGAAAGGACTTAAAACTTTATCAGGCCACAATAAATCTAAATTCAGTAGCAGTAGCATGCCAATGAAAGAACAAACTGAATTTTCTGAAAAACTGAATGAGTTCTATTGTAGATTTGAGAAAGATGATCTGAAGGATGATTTAGATAACATGATTTCCCAGCTTGAAGTGAATGTGGCAGGCAATGTTGATGAAGACTTTGTGATCCATGGCAAGGCGGTTGAGAAGCTTTTTAGCAAACTGAATGTTAAGAAAGCAGTAGGCCCTGATAATATTTGCGGTAGAGTTTTGAGAGTATGTGCCAGTCAATTGTCTGTTGTTTATAGCCGTTTGTTTAGCTGGTCTCTGAAGGATTGCACTGTACCTAGGCTCTGGAAAACATCTACAGTCTGCCCTGTCCCCAAGAACAACAAGCCCAAGACACTCAATGACTATCGCCCTGTAGCTCTCACCTCTATAGTAATGAAGTGCTTTGAGCGTGTTGTCCTTTCTAGACTGCTCGATCAGGTCAAGCCCTATCAAGATCCTTTCCAGTTTGCATACAAGCAAAACAGATGTACAGACGACGCCACACTCACACTCCTGCACCATGCATACACACATTTAGAAAAACCTGGCTCTTTTGTACGCATTCTTTTTATAGACTTTTCTTCGGCCTTCAACACTATACAACCCTATCTCATAGCTCAAAAACTTCTCTGTTACAATGTAACGCCAAGGCTTATCCTATGGATTGTCAACTTCCTTGTAAATAGGACACAGTCAGTTCGCTTTCAAACAGCCCTCTCGTCCCTTAGGTCCACTTCCATAGGCGCCCCTCAAGGTACAGTTCTCTCCCCTGTGCTGTTCACACTGTACACTAACGATTGTAGTGGCACTGACTCTACCCTTCTTATAAAATACTCGGATGACACTGCCTTAGAAGATCTCTCCAATAATGATGCGACTTACTTTGCAGAAGTAGAACGTTTTAGTGTTTGGTGTAAAGATAATTTTCTAGACCTGAATGTGAGTAAGACCAAGGAACTACTGATAGACTTTCGAAGAAACCCTGCCCCTGTCCCTGTTCTGGTGATCGATGATGTGTCTGTTGAGCGTGTGACTGAGTATAAGTATCTTGGAACAGTCATAGATGATCAGTTGTCCTTTCACGCAAACACCTCCCTCATACACAAGAAATGTCAGTCACGCATCTACTGCCTCCAGAAACTCAGGAAGCTGAATGTGAACCCCTCTGTCCTTCAAACTTTTTACTGCTCTTTTATTGAGTCTGTCATCACTTTCGGTTCTGTGTGCTGGTATGGAGGTCTGAGTGTGAAGAACAAGAACACCCTGGCACGAATGGTACACATCTGCAGCAAAGTGACTGGCAGTAAGCAAAACAGTGTGGAGTCCCTGTATGAACAGCGTGTGGTGAGAAAGGGTAGGCGGATAGCTTCAGACAGATCCCATGTCCTTGCCCACCTCTATGAACTCCTCCCCTCTGGCCGCAGACTCCGCACACACAAAGCTAGAACACTTAGACTACAGCACAGTTTCATCCCCAAATCCATCACTCTAAGCAATCTGTAGGTACATCCACGCATACCCAAACCTAACTCCTCCCCCTATCCCCCTTTACCTGTGCAATCAGTAGGAATGGAGCTTGTTGATTTTAGATGTTAGATTTTATTGCGTTTCATTTGGTGGTGAACATGGACATATTGGGATTGTTGTTACTGAGTGTTTACCCGCTAATTATTTTACTATGGTAGACTTTAATTATGCAGCTTGTGTAATAATGTGTAATAATGTACTGAAATGTTTGTATAATAAGTAGTGAGGGTTAGGACTAAGTTGAAACACGCGTATTATGTATGCATATGTAG
This sequence comes from Semisulcospira habei, assembly GCA_036245525.1. Lineage (NCBI taxonomy): Eukaryota > Metazoa > Mollusca > Gastropoda > Semisulcospiridae > Semisulcospira > Semisulcospira habei. The sequence goes on from BTPG01000003.1 coordinate 592,431, forward strand.
AGGTGGGTGTGAATGTATAAGTGCCGCTCAGTTCAGTCCATAAACGATGTTTGTGTGAGATGTGTAAGAGTTATGTGTAAAGATTTTGTAGTGTTTACTTTATATCCATTTGGAATTTGTAGCTGTGCAAGTGCAGGGAGAAAACGTTCATAATTATGCTATAATGTTTTTATATCTTGTTTGTACTATTTGTTACTGATAAATGTACCACAAGCGAATTTCTCTTTTCGAGATAATAAAGTACTCTTATTCTTATTTTTAAATCTGTAACACATGGTTAGTACGGGAATTTTAGTGAGTTCAATTTAGTGAGTTCTAGGCGGAAGCTGTGACTGTTAGAGGTCTAAATTGGTAGTGCGGGCTGTCTTGTCGTATGGAACGGTTGTGTTCGAGTTACCTAGCCCGCATTCCAAGACTCTGAAGCCTAGATTTCAGGTATGTTCCTATAAATGTAGTATTGATCTCTTGGCTTGACTTCGCGAACGAAGATTTTATAGGAGTTTCCCACGACGTCTGCAGGCTTGTTCGAGGCTGCGGAGGCCAATCCGGGACAGGCAGGTTCGACCGCAGTGGCTGCAGGGGGAGGTATGGCCAGGGTTCTGAGTTGCGACATCTCGGTTTTTTCTTCTGAGCCGCTTGTCCTCAAGGCTAGCTCGGCGAGAGTCCTCAAAGGAGACAGCTGCCTTGTAAATGGTGGAGCGCCAGGTGTCACGGTCCACAGCAAGCGAAGACCACTGGTGGTGGTCGTTTTGGCAGGCACTAAGTGACTTCTTGAGACAGTCTTTGTATCTCTTCTTTGGTACCCCTCTGTCTCGGTGTCCAGTAGCAAGCTCGCCAAACAGGGTGATCTTTGGTAGGCGATGATCCTCCATCCTGGAGACATGCCCCGACCAGCGGAGCTGTGTCCGCAGCAGCAACGCCTCGATGCTCACAGTTTCAGCCTGTTCAAGGACCTCGACGTTGGTGACATAGTCACTCCAGTGAATGCCCAGGATGGTACGCAGGCAGCGCTGGTGGAAGCGTTCGAGGAGTCGTAGTTGGCTGCGGTAGAGGGCCCAGGACTCGGAACCATACAGTAGGGTGGTGAGGACCACAGCTCTGTACACGCTGATCTTGGTGCCTATTGCTATTGCAATATCCTCTGCAAAAGTCTTGGGTTTCGCTAGAAAGAGGAAAAAGACTGGTTTGACGAAAACGATGTAGAGATCCAGGAACACCTAGCAAAAAAAAAGAGCCGCCCATCAGGCCCACCTAGCCCAGTCTTCCTGCCCTGTGAAGAAGTCTGCCTTCCGCCTGGTCTGCAGCAGTCTCCAGCGCAAGCTCAGAGATCTCCAGAATGTGTGGTGGACCAGACTTGCACAGAGGACCCAGCTTTGTGCTGACAATGGTGACTACAGGGGCTTCTACGAAGCACTGAAAGCAGTGTATGGCCCCAGGCACCTGGTACAAAGTCCCCTGCGAAGCGCGAATGGCCAGGCACTCCTCACAGATAATACCTCCATCTTGAACCGCTGGTCGGAGTACTTTCAGAGCCTCTTCAGCGCTGAGCGCACTGTTCAAGAAGCAGTCGTCCTACAAATCCCACAACTCCCAGTAAAGGTTGAATTGGACGAACCACCCACCACTGAAGAGACCCTCACAGCCATCCACCAGCTCAAGAGTGGAAAAGCAGCAGGCATTGATGGAATACCGCCAGAGATCTGGAAACATGGAGGCACAGCACTGCACAACAAGCTCCATGACCTCTTTCTCTGCTGCTGGGAGGAAGGAACACTACCAAAGGATCTTCGTGATGCAGTCGTTATCACCCTGTACAAGAACAAAGGCGAGAAGTCTGACTGTTCCAACTATCGGGGAATTACCCTGCTGTCCATTGCTGGGAAAATTCTTGCAAGGCTGCTCCTGAATCGGCTGGTACCTGCCATCGCTGAAGACCAACTCCCAGAGGGCCAGTGTGGCTTCAGAGCAAACAGGAGCACCACCGATATGGTCTTTGTGCTGAGACAGCTTCAGGAGAAGTGCCGGGAGCAGAACAAAGGGCTGTACGTAACGTTTGTCGACCTAACAAAAGCGTTCGACACTGTGAGCAGGCAAGGCATGTGGCAGATCCTGGAGCGACTTGGCTGTCCCCCAAAGTTCCTCAGCATGATTGTCCAGCTACACGAGGACCAACAAGGCCAGGTCAGACTCAACAATGATCTGTCAGAACCATTCCCTATTCTCAACGGCGTAAAGCAGGGCTGCGTGCTGGCACCGACCCTCTTCACCATCTTTTTTAGCATGATGTTGAAGCAGGCCACAGTGGACCTCGATGATGACGATGCAGTGTACATCAGGTATCGTCTCGATGGGCAGCCTGTTCAACCTAAGACGACTGCAGGCCCACACGAAAACCCTAGACCAACTGATTCGCGAGCTGCTTTTTGCTGATGACGCTGCCCTCGTTGCACACACAGAGAGAGCCCTGCAGCGCATCACGTCCTACTTCGCAGACGCTGCCCAGCTCTTTGGACTTGAGGTCAGTCTGATAAAGACAGAGGTCCTCCATCAGCCGGCACCCAAGACAGTGTATCGCCCCCCTCACATCACCATCGGCGAGTCTGAACTAAAGTCAGTGCACCAGTTTACTTACCTTGGCTGCATTATCACGTCGGATGCCAAGCTGGACAAGGAGCTTGACAGCAGGCTGGCAAAAGCGAACAGCGCTTTCGGGCGACTTTTCAAGCGGGTGTGGCACAATCAACAGCTGTAGTATTGATAGTTGTTTAGTTAAAGACAGTATGCGTGGTAAGATTAATGTGGTTGGATAGGGTGTTCCGGTTTGGTTTAGTTATAGTATGTTTAGAATTCGGTGAAGTAACCGTTTTTTGTGTATACAGTTGTTTACCGAGTTAGATGACTAAAGGAATATGAAGTGTGTATGTCTAAGCCGCTATGAAGATAGTACGTGGTTGGGTAAGCATAGTTTTTTCCAGGGTATAGAGTAATGTATAGCAAGAGTGTCAGTTAGGCTATAGTTTGTTTCAAGATAGTGACAGAGATATGGGGGTGATACTGTAATAGTTTATGAAGCACGTGTGTTTGTGTGAATGAACGTGTGAGTTATTTGTATCAGCCAGGTTACGTGACGTTTCTCATTGATCCAATATGTTGTGTGTTTAGCAAGTGTTACGTTGGGACTTTTGTTGTCTATTTAGAGTTCTTGTAACAAGAGTGGAAAGACGGACGCCGAGACGTCGAGTCGCAGGTGGGACCTACGTGAGGTCATCCATCTCTTCTGAGAGTGAGTCTGACTGGGAACCAAGACACCCAAGTCTAAGCGAGAACTGAGTGTACCGTACGAGAACGAGGACGTCCGTGCCCAAAGAGACAGGACGACAAGAAGCGTACGACGAAGGACTTTCACGCCTAGACGTGCGAAGGACCAACGTAACCAGGCAACAACATCAAACAGGTTGGAGGCAATGTGAGACTAAGACCTAGCCTGGCAAAGATATTGTGATACGTGTGTGTGTGATAGTAGAACATTGTATATAGAGTGATAGTCATTTAAGTCATTCTTTTTCATTTATATCGTATAAAGGTTACTTTAGAAAGGGAGCCCGTGTGTTGTGTTTTACCGCATGAATGCGCCCGTCTGAGTCAGTGGCGGTGCATGCGTCTGTTGCGTGAGAGTCTGTGCGTACGACTGTGGGCGAGTCTGCGTGCGTTAAAGTGGTGACCCTGTTTTAGCGGTAGGTTAGAAGTATCTGCGGGCGATAGTGAGTAGCGATTTTAGAGTAGGATTTGTTGCTATGTGCATGTTGTTGTGTTAGATTCCCCTCTCCGATTCTAGGGGGTAAGATCCGTTATTTCTGTAGTTTCTGGATCTTACGAGGAATTAGTACTTGTGTCTTCCTTTTGTATAGGTAGTGTTCTTTTTCCTTGCTCTTCTTTCTATCGTTCTTATTTTTTCGTTCCATCTGGACATCAAAGTAGGTCACTGTTTTCTACGTAGGTACTTGATATTGTTGAGTTTTCATTTTAAGTTTTGACGTTTATTTGGTTGTGGTATTTGTATTTTTACGTGCTCAAGTTTGGGGAGTTGTAGCAAACATGGAGGTAGACCCGGTAGAGGCTTACATTAAACAGGGGGAAAGGTTAGGACTTAGGGATGAGAAGCTTTTTGACTATGTGGAGAAGTGTAGGGATAGGGAAGATAGGGCGAGAGAAAGAGAAGCTCAGAGAGAAGAAAGAGAAGCTCAGAGAGAAAGGAAAGAGAGAGAAAGAGTACTTAAGAAAGAGGAACTAGAGGTTCAGAAAGTCTTAAAGGAGAAGGAGTTAGAAGTTCAGAGGGTGAGGGACGAGAAAGAATTAGCAATTCGTAAACTTAAAGAGGAGAAAGAGTTAGAAATGCAGACACTGAGAGAAGAGAAGGAGTTAGAAGCTCAGAGAGAGCGAGAAGAGAAAGAAAGAGTCTTTAAAGAAAGGAGTTTGAAGCTCAGAGAGAAGAAAGAGAAGTTCAGAGAGAGAGAGAGAAGAGAAAGAAAGAGCTCTTAAGAAAGAAGAATTAGCGTTTCAGAGAGAGAAAGAGAAGTCTCTAGCGTTTCAGAGAGAGAAGGACGAGAAGTATCTAGCGTTTCAGAGAGAGAAGGACGAGAGGGATCATGCGTTAAGAGAGAAGGAACTAGAATATCAGAGAGAAGAAAAGGAGAAAGATAGGGAGGTACAAATGCAGTTAGCTCGGGATGCGGGGTCTAAAGCAGATAGTGATTCAATAGGCCGGGGCATACGGAATTTTCCTAAACTGCCAATGTTTAAAGAGTCCGTGGACTCTATTGACGCTTTTTTGTGTCGTTTTGAGTCTCATGCGCAGGCGTTGAGTTTACCTCCTGCCAACTGGCCCGTTTTGCTTTCGTCTGTGCTAGAGGGTCAGGCCTTGAGTCTTTACCATAGTTTGACCGTTTCGGGGAACATAGAGTACGAGACTTTGAAGGAGTGTCTCTTGCAGAAGTTCCAGTGTAATGCGGAAGGGTTTAGAGAACGCTTGAGAGCTTGTCGGCCAGAGACAGGGGAATCGTTTATGTCGTTTGGCAAACGATTGTCCCATTTGCTCGTACGTTGGGTCGAACTGTCAAAGATCGACCACACGTACGAAGCATTGTTCGATCTCATGTTGGCTGAACAGTTCTTTGGTAGCGTTTCCAAGGATCTAGCGGTATTCTTGAGAGAGCGTAACCTCAAGACTACGGACGAGTTAGTGCAGCACGCGGAGGCTTTTCGGATGGCGCATCCTACGAAAAACCTCGCGCGTAGGACCGAGACACCGCCAGTCGGGTTGGTCGCTGCTAACACGACTGGGGGTTACCGGGGGATCAATACTTTACGTGGAGGCCAGCGGATTAACGGTAGAGGTATTTTGCGTTTTCGACGCGGTGATCGAGGTAACAGCAATGGCGGTAGCGATTCGTACGCACGTGGGGGGACTTCTTTGCGTGGGTATGGTCGTGGTCGTGTTGCGAGTTCGGACACGCAGTGTTTTTCTTGTCGCGGGTACGGGCACTTCAGTCGGAGCTGTCCGTACTACAGTGCAGGCGCGCACTATGCTAGTTATCAGGAGCACGGCCATCTGGCTCAAAGTCCTAATCGTCCTGGTATGGTGGAGGGGGCGGTGCAGCCCACTCACGTAGCCAGTTTTGCGGTCCCAGTCGGGGAGGAACCACAGCTGAGCGCAGTGTGTTCAGATGACGGAGGTGGTTGCCTACCGCTGGTAGACGGTGTTGTTAATGGATGTCTTGCTTCTGTTCTCCGTGACTCCGGTACAACGATCGCGGGGGTCAGACGTAGCCTTGTTAGACCAGATCAGTTCACGGGCGAGACACAGGAAGTAGTTTCGTTCGGAGGGAACGTAGAAATTTTTCCGTTGGCTAGGATAGAGGTTGACACGGAGTTTTTTACAGGTGAGCTGGTTTCGTGTGTCATCGACGAGCCAGTAGTTGATTTAGTTCTGGGTAACATGGAGGGTGTACAGCCAGCCATCAGTAGAGTCAGGGCGTTAAAACGGCGAACTCACGTTCCTAGCGGTGCAGTCGCATCAGTCGTAACGAGAGCTCAGAGCAAGCGTGCTCGTGGACAGAGAGGGCATGGTATTTCCGTCCAGAAATAGGGAATCGGTCAGCGGGTGTGGCCCAATAGTCGGGTTGGCTGGAGACGGCATACTTCTGTTGCGGACAGAAATGCGGCTCAGCACCCAATAATATGTAGGTAGATCGGAGATCGAAGTCTCGCGATTGTGTGTTTTGTGCGTGGGCAGTCGTTGGATCTTTTTCATTTCTGGAGGTTTTAACGCGTTAATTCGGTTTTCAAGTTCGCTGTGTGATCTGACAGTGTGCGTTAAGGCGTCAGGTTGTAATTTTCTTTCGTGTATTCTAGATAGTCAATGTTAGTCCTTTCCTGTTTTCGGATAATATTACGTCGAGTAGTCTTAAAAAGAAACTCGGTCGTTTCTTTTTTTTCCCCGATGAAGGGGGAATTGTGATGAAGCTCTATGCTTGTGCATAGTGCTCACACAGTAGGATTAGTACGGTACGGTTTTTGTTAACGAGTAGGATTAGTACGTACGGTTTTTGTTAACGGTTTGTTTGCCGAAAGTCCGTGTGGCACGTGAAATCTGTAACACATGGTTAGTACGGGAATTTTAGTGAGTTCTGTTTAGTGAGTTCTAGGCGGAAGCTGTGACTGTTAGAGGTCTAAATTGGTAGTGCGGGCTGTCTTGTCGTATGGAACGGTTGTGTTCGAGTTACCTAGCCCGCATTCCAAGACTCTGAAGCCTAGATTTCAGGTATGTTTCTATAAATGTAGTATTGATAGTTGTTTAGTTAAAGACAGTATGCGTGGTAAGTTTAATGTGGTTGGATAGCGGTGTTCCGGTTTGGTTTAGTTATAGTATGTTTAGAATTCGGTGAAGTAACCGGTGTTTGTGTATACAGTTGTTTACCGAGTTAGATGACTAAAGGAATATGAAGTGTGTATGTCTAAGCCGCTATGAAGATAGTACGTGGTTTGGTAAGCATAGTCTTTTCCAGGGTATAGAGTAATGTATAGCAAGAGTGTCAGTTAGGCTATAGTCTGTTTCAAGATAGTGACAGAGATATGGGGGTGATACGGTAATAGTTTATGAAGCACGTGTGTGTGTGTGAATGAACGTGCGAGTTATTTGTATCAGCCAGGTTACGTGACGTTTCTCGTTGATCCAATATGTTGTGTGTTTAGCAAGTGTTACGTTGGGACTTTTGTTGTCTATTTAGAGTTCTTGTAACAAGAGTGGAAAGACGGACGCCGAGACGTCGAGTCGCAGGTGGGACCTACGTGAGGTCATCCCTCCAGCTCTTCTGAGAGTGAGTCTGACTGGGAACCAAGACACCCAAGTCCAAGTGAGAACTGAGTGGTACCGTACGAGAACGAAGACGTCCGTGCCCAAAGAGACAGGACGACAAGAAGCGTACGACGATGGACTTTCACGCCTAGACTTGCGAAGGACGAACGTAACCAGGCAACAACATCAAACAGGTTGGAGGCAACGTGAGACTAAGACCTAGCCTGGCAAAGATATTGTGATACGTGTGTGTGTGATAGTACAACATTGTATATAGAGTGATAGTCATTTAAGTCATTCTTTTTCATTTATAATGTATAAAGGTTACTTTAGAAAGGGAGCCCGTGTGTTGTGTTTTACCGCATGAATGCGCCCGTCTGAGTCAGTGGCGGTGCATGCGTCTGTTGCGTGAGAGTCTGTGCGTACGACTGTGGGCGAGTCTGCGTGCGTTACACTGTGACCTTGACCTTTCTGAGGGATTAAACAAATTAGAGTGCATAGAATGGTCTTACCATCAGGTATCTTTGTACCAAGTTTGAGCTTGAAGTTGCAAATAATCTAATAGAATTTTATTAGGGGGGGGGGGGGGGTCCAAATATAGCTATTTTTTAAATTTCATGATCCCCGGTGACTTTGATCTTTGCGAGCCAAAGTTAAAGTTTAACTCGGACGACTTTCAACAGACGACGACGACGGACGACGGACGGCGAACGACTGACGATGCCACTGGTCCAAAACATAGACTCACTTTTGCTTCGCATGTGAGCCAAAAATGCCACTTACTTTTTATTCAAAATACCGTTTAGCTCTTTGTCAATCCAGGGTTTGTTATTGAGGAAGAAGATGTGCACAGTTTTAGATGGAATGATTGACTCTTGACATAAATAAATGTAAGACGTGACAGTTTCGACTGTCTCCAGAGGATCGTCACAACAGTCCTCCACCCCCCCCCCCCCCCCCCCCCCCCCAAAAAAAAAAAAATAAATAAATAAATAAAAAATAAATAAATAAAATAAATAAATAAATAAATAAAAAAAAAATAAAAAAAAAAAGTTCATGATTGTTGGAAGCAAATACATAAACGCTAGTATTGTTCAAACGTATACAATGAACTATGTCTGTACCCAGTCTACTCTCAGGTGTCAAGACGATGTGTTCCAATGTGCGCTTCGTTGCCTAGTTTTTTTCATGAACATTTTATAAAAACCTCTAACTAGTATTTTTGACAGAATCAGCCATACATTAACAAAATTTCGTATCTTACATGAAACGTAGTTTAACGACCGATCGATGATGAGATCATCTCGCATTTTTCTTTAAACGGATTTCCATCAATCTTTACGAGTTTGTCTAAACAAAACTTCATTTAAAACAACAACAACAACAACAAAAGAACAAAAACAAACAAACAAGCAAAGAACAACAAAAAACAACAACAAAATGATACCCCTAATACCATATATATATATATATATATATATATATATATATATATATATATATATATATATATATATATATATATATATATATATAATTTCATTTAAATCTGAGAATGATCTTGCTGTACTAATGCCATGGAATTCCAGGCTGGTAACCTTGCATTGTGTCATCATGACATCAGCTGCCATTTTTGTGACTGCATCGCTCACGAGATCTAGGAAGAAAGGATATTGGGGGAGAAGGAATGACAGAAGTGTCTTTTTTGTGCTTTCCACTGAACACGTACTGCATATAGCAATAATGACTACCCACAGGCACCTCGCATTCCGCTGGAGAATATCCTGACCTCCCCCCAAGAGGCAAGTAGTACATGAATATTCCCAAACAGATCTTGCACATGCTGGGTAGATTTTTGTTTTAGCCAAAGGGTGGGGGTGGGGGGGGGGGGGGCTCTTCCTGTAGGCATGTGGCGTAACCTGAAAATTGCAAACACAACGTATGTACTAGAAGCCGAATCTAGAATTTGGTGGCACTACTAGTACAGCGCGGATTGCATCCCTAAAGCTTTATGATGTGTTGCAGTGGAAGAAAACAGACTAATTATTTTTTGAAAAGGCAACACCTAGGCAATTTTGTGGTGCAATTATTCTTTACTTTGAACAAAGGCGTCACCCAAAGCCAAAAATTCAATCATCAGATTAGCACTAAAGGACGCAATTTTTCATTCAATTCTGAAAATGCTCTTGCTGTGCTAATTCCATAGAATTCCAGGCTGGTAAGCTTTGCAACATGTCGTCAGGACATCAGTAAATTCTGGAGGTGGCTTCTAGTACATGAGTTGTGTTGGCTTAATATGGTTCAAATAACAGGCAGATGTGATTACGAGACCTGAATCAAAATGTCCGAGTCGGTACGACGAGAACAATTTGATCGGGTCAAGTAATCACATCTGTCTGTTTATCAGCATTATATCAAGAAAAATGGGGCTCAATATAATGTATATACCCAGTCCATATTATTTGGACATAACATTTCCCAGGTTGATACTACTAACCAAACTGTACTCAGCGCAAATCCACCCAGGCATGCATCTACACATTGCACATGTGTTCCTCTAATTTTCCACTTGTGCTTGAATTTACTCAAATAAAAATTATCTCAATGGAATAGCGACAGCACACACTCACACTCCTTAGATTTACGCCCAGATTCATTCAGGCTGTGTAGAATTTCGCTGGATATTTTAACGTTTTTTAAGTCCCTTCTATTTATAGAAGGGACTTTTTAGGACGGGTCGCAGTAGGGCGAATTTAATAACATGTCCATGATGTCAAAGGCTGGCAGTCTCAACCTCAAACAATTGAAGTAACAAGATAAAAATTAAGTCATGTCTAGTGTGCTAACCTCGCTGCTGAACGTGCATTTGTGAGTAGTGTTCATACGCCTCACAGGCAGAGTGAACCTCTCTCCCATTGTTTCGTGTGTAATTGTGGCTGTGTTGATTGTCCTTTTTGGATGATGTCATCTTCATGTTCATGATGAAATGGGCTACATTTTGGTATCTTTTTGTAGACCTTTTCCTCCAGAGTAGAAAATGCTTTGGCTTTTTTTTTTTTTGCTCTACTGGCTCAGTGGCAGTCACGCTTGACTGCACCTGCCGTACCTTTGCACCTACTCAGTCTACACGTGAACTCACACAGGCTGTCCTCAGTGTCACGGTTCTACTATGTGAATTGTAGTTCTGTGAATACACGCAGTCTGCGTGTGAACCTGTCTGGCCTACCTACTGTGCCCTTGACTGACTGTGCCACTAGTCCATCGTCACACACTGTGTGTACAACCAGTATACAGATGAATTCTTCTGGTCTGCCTACAGTGACTCAGTCTGTCAGTGTCACCAGTCCATCATCATGCACTGTGTATCAATCCAGCCTGCCAGTGAACCCCTCTAATCTACCGCCTACTGTTCCACAACACAAGTACTCTAGAGATGATTTGTTGTGTATTAGACCTGTGGCCGTACGTCTGGACCCCACTCTCATCCTCCATCTTCGGAGTTTGGGGATAGGGTGTAATTTGCCTCGTAAACGGACCCGGAGAGGTAGTAGGAGGAAATAGAGACAAATTATTGTTCTCATCACTGGCAGGTCTAACACGTTGCCATGTGCACCCGCAAAGGACATAGTTTCGCCTGAAAACCTCATCTACATAAACACTAAACTTCAACAGAAATATTTTAACGTCTGTACTTTCAACCCACAATCAGTGGGTCAGCGTGACAAAAGGACTGAGATATGTAATTTTGTGCATGACCAGAACATCGATGTGTTTTCCTGACAGAGACATGGCTTAAATGTCAAGGAGACGAGGCGAAGTGTGTGGACATAACTCCATCTGGTTATTGCCTCAGATCCTTCCCCCGTGCTACTCGTGGTGGAGGACTGTCTTGATGTCCCCACGTCTCGGCCGAGAAACTCAACGCTGGTCTGCGGGCTGTCTTAGACCAGCATGCTCCCGCCACTCGCCGCTGGGTGTCGTAGCATCACTCCACGCCCTGGTACTCGTCTGTGACCGCTGAACTGCGTACCTTGAAGCACGAAAGGCGTCAGGCAGAGAGGTGTTGGCTCAAGTCTGGGCTGACTGTTCATAAACAGATTCTGAATAGTTTAAAGTATAAGATCACTCGCTTGACCACCAGTGCCAAGACTGCTTTCATCTGTGCAAAAGTTGCTGCAGCAAGTACTTGCAAAGAACTTTTCCGTGTGCCTAATGGACTCTTGGGTAAGACCAAATCTGTTCAACTGCCCAGCACACACCCAATCCGCGATCTCCCAGAACTGTCAGAAAATACCTCACTACCGAAGCTGCCACCAAACTTGCTGTCTCTCTCATCCTATCTTACGTCGACTACTGCAACTCTCTCCTTTCCGGCCTCCCTCACTCCACCACCTTCACTCTCCAACGCGTCCAGAACAATGCTGCCCGCCTCGTCCTCAGAAAGAAAAAATCTGACCACATCACTCCTCTGCTTAAACTCCTTAATATAATAATAATGAGTACTTGTATAGCGCCTAACCTCAGATTAGAGCTCTAGGCGCTTAACAAAAACTAATGTACAAAAATAACTAATTACAAAAATGCAATTTACAAAAAGTACAAAAAACAAAATACAACGCACTCTGTAAACAAACTATAAAGTCACCATTCAAAAGTGCTACGCTTATGGACTCATACTGGCATTCACACACACACTCACACACACACTACTTCTAACATAGATAGAGATGACATTAACATGACAGGTGTGTGACAAAGTCATTTGTAGCTGACAGAAAAAATATGGGTCTTTAGGGCTCGCTTGAATGCCTCTCTCGAATCCACGTATCTCAGTTCGCGTGGGAGGGAATTCCAAACAACTGGGCTTTGGTATCTGAATGACCTCTCACCAAACGACTTTGTTTTGACAAGAGGGATACGTAAAACTCGAGAGTCGGCAGCAGAGCGCAAATTCTGTCTTGAGGGCGTATATAGCTGGAGAAGAGTGGCAAGGTAGTGTGGGCAGGAACACGTAATACAACTGTGAGTCATGCATGAAATTTTGTACTGAATCCTAGCTGTTACAGGTAACCAGTGAAGAGCAGACAGATGGGGTGTGATATGATCTGATCTAGGGACTCTAAGAATCAATCTAGCAGCTGAGTTTTGAATTTTCTGGAGTTTGCCAATCAGACACTGGGAACAGCCAGCCAAAAGAGCATTGCAATAGTCTAATTTAGACAAAACAAAAGCGCAGACAAGAACTTTAGTTGCTTCAGGTGTCAGATAGTGGCGGACTGAAGCAATGCGTCGCAGTTCAGTATAGGCGGATCTGCAAACGTTGTTCACATTAAGGCGCATGGACAGGCTACTATCAAGTGTGACACCCAGATTTTTTACATGGGGGGAGAAAGGGACAGTGGCACCACAGATTTGTAATGACTGGGGGAGTGTCAGCGTCTTCGTCAACCTCGGGGAAGCGATGATCATGGCCTCAGTTTTTCCGTCATTCAACTGTAATTTGTTTGAAGTCATCCACATCTTAGTATCCAAGACACACTCCTGAAGGCTCTCGATTGTGTCCATAATCTGATCAGGTGAACATGAGTCATGGAGTTGAGTATCATCTGCAAATGCATGATGTGATATAGAGAAACGGTTAAAGACACTAGCCAGTGGCTGAACATACAGGGTAAAGAGGACTGGTCCAAGAACTGAACCTTGTGGGACGCCAAAGCGCACGGTGGATGGGCTGGATAGTTTATCATTAACAACTATGCACTGAGTTCTGTCTGTCAGATATGATCTAAACCACGATAAAGCAGTTTCATGAATGCCATACACAGAATAGAGGCGTTGTAGCAAAATGTCATGGTCATTCGTATCAAAGGCAGCAGATAGGTCTAACAGTGCGAGAACAGATACTTTGCCATCATCAAGAGCCTCGAGGAGGTCATTCAAAATTTTTGCAAGCGCAGTTTCAGTGGAATGACCTGCACGGTACGCAGACTGATTCGGACTAAGAAGATGATTCAGGTTCAGATGGTCGAGAAGTTGCGACAACACAACCTTCTCAATGATCTTAGAGAGAAAAGGAAGGTTTGAGACAGGGCGGTAATTCTGTAGATTGTTAGGGTCTAGAGAGGGCTTTTTTTAGCAAAGGTTTAACAATGGCGGACTTGAAATCCGACGGAAAAACACCAGACCTCAGGGACTCATTGACAATGTTGGTCATGACTGGAAGCACAACATCAATACACTCGTACAGCAATGTAGTAGGAAGTGGGTCTAAACTACAAGTCTTTTCTGCAGTTCTCTTCAGCACAGTATGAAGTTCCTGTTCACTGACAGGTCTGAAGGACGAGAAACACTGACCAGAAAAGGGAACGTCATACTGTGATGGAGACTGTGAAATAAGTCCATCAAGTCTATCACGAATGTTCTGGACTTTTTCATTAAAGAAATTTGAGAACTGATCAGGCAGCTCTAATGGCGAGAAAATGGTCGGGAGTGGAGATGAATCCCTTCTAGCAGTCAGTTTGTTGGTTACATTATAAAGCTGCTTGCTGGTGGTGCACGCTGCAATCTTGGCATTGAAGAAAGCTGTCTTCGCCACGAGTACCAGACGAGTTACATATTTCTTAGCAGCGCTGAAAATGTGCTTGTGTACGGTAAGTCCAGTGGACAGCCATAGTCTCTCAGCTTGTCGTCGCTCTCTCTTTGCAGCGAGAAGCTTGCCTCCCACGGCGCTGAACCACGGTGAGGATGTCCGACATGACACTTTACGGCGAGCAGATGGAGCATGCTTGTCAAGTAGTGATCTCAGACCCGAGTTAAACTGTCCCACAGAGGGATCAGGGTGTTTGCTAAGATATTCATGCAAATCAGCTTTGAAAGCCAGGCGATCAATAGCACGAATGTTTCGTTTTTGCACAAATACAGGCTGAAAGGGTGGCACTGAAACAACTAGATCAGCAATCACGCATAGATGATCAGACTCAAGTGCATATGACACATAAGTAGACTGAACGAAATTATCACTTGGTCGGTGTAGTAGCCAATCAAGAGTATGACCATGCTTGTGAGTTGGCTGACGAACGGACTGTTCAAGGTCAAAAACACTCAAAAGATCCATTAGTTTTATAGTACTAGAGTTCTGCGGGCAGTCAAAGTGAAAGTTGAAGTCTCCCAAAATAGCAAGGTTACCTGGGAGTGAGTTGCTGTATTCAAGTAAATCAGAAAACTGATCAAGGAACATGACATCAGTCAGCTTATTTTTGCGGTTAGGAGGGGGCTGGTAGAGAATGAAGAACTGTACTGGTTTGCTTGGTAGCGTAAGTGTTACCTGTGCTAGTTCAAAGGAACAATGTTCGAAGGCAAATGCAGTGTTACAGGAGAAGTAGGGCACAAGGTCATCTCGAAAAATGATGGCAAGACCGCCACCCCGAGATGGACGTGGGAATGACTTGACGGTGAAGCCAGCAGGGGCAAGTTCGGCACATTTCGCCGCGTCACCACCCGGTTTTAGCCAAGTTTCAGTCAAAAACAAGACATCAATGTCATTGTCATATATAAAGTTGCTTATTTCAGTTCGTTTCTCTGGAGACGCGACTGAACGTGCATTGAATAGAGCTACTTTCAGTCCATTAGTTTTGTGTGGACGATTGGATGTTGATAAGGAGATATGAATCAAGTTATCTTTACACACCCCTCGTGAATCCATGCTTTGTGTCTCTGATTTCGTTGTCAAGGAAACAACTGCAATTCTCCTACCTCTCCTTCACTGGCTTCCCATCCCCCAACGCATCCAATACAAGATTCTGTCTCTCTGCTACAAATCCCTGAACAACTGCGCTCCTGCCTATCTCTCAAACTTACTTCAACCCTACACCCCTGCCCGCTCCCTCCGCTCCGCCTCTGACCCTCTCCGCCTCCACATCCCCCGCACCAAACTCAGCACTTTTGGTCCCCGCTCCTTCTCAGTATACGGTCCATCCATCTGGAACACTCTCATACTCTCCGTCAGAAGCACCTCTCTCCTCCTTCCAGTCCGCCCTCAAACCTCACCTCTTTCAACAGTTCTAGCACTATACCATCACACTCCCCACCCCAAGCTGACTGTCGTAATGTATTTCACTATTTGTGGTACGTGAGTCGTTGTCTAAAGCGTGCGCATGCGTGCGTGAGTTGTGAGTGCGCGCTTAGAGTTATAATTATTATAAGATAAGCGCATTATAAATACCGTAATTATTATTATTATTATAACTGTTCTCTCGCTTTTTCAGTCCCAAAGTCACAATAATACGTGGCAACATTGACAAATGTGATGATGCTCAGACATCTTGCTCATTTGAATCTAAGTGTTTTGCTGGCACTCCTCTTGCATGCTTCAGTCCAGTGACTGAGAAGGTAGTGCTAGACACCATGAGTAAGATGTCTCTCAAGACCTGTGAGCTAGACCCTGGGCCTTCGTCCCTTCTTTTTGAATGTAAAGATGCAATTGTACCAATTGAAAAAAATGAGTCCCTTTTGCACGGCACTGTACCTACCTGTTTCGAAACTGCAATTTTTAAGCCGCTCTTAAATAAACCTTCACTTGATCCCAACAGTTTGAAAAACTACAGACCCGTATACAACCTACCTTTTCTTTCAAAGCTTTTCGAAAACATAGTACTCACGCAGCTGCTAGACCATATCAAGAATAACGTTCTGTGGCATGTGTTACAGTCAGCATACAGGTCTGGTCATAGCACGGAGACAGCATTGCTGCGTGTTGTAAATGACCTACTTGCTGCTAGCGATGAAGATCTAATCTCTGTTCTGACTCTGCTCAATCTGAGCGCAGCGTTTGATACCATTGACAATGACATTCTACTTGCCCACCTTCGTGATGTGTTTGGCATTCAAAGCACTGCACTGAAAATTTTCCAATCCTGCTTTGTTGGTCGCTTGCAGATGGTTTCAGTGGCAGGATTTGAGTCTCACCCTGTTGAGCTGCTTTGTGGAGTTCCACAGGGGTCGGTCCTGGGGCTTGTTCTTTTTACTTTGTATACACAGCCCCTGTAACATGTCATTGAGCATCACTTTGTTTCTCATCATTTATATGCAGATGATACAGAATTGTACAAACACTCCCTTCGTGAACATGTGGATCTGATGGTGCAGTCTTTGGAGGCATGTATTTGTGATGTTCAGAATGGACCACACAGAACAAGCTCCAGCTGAACAGTGACAAAACTGAGTCCCTCCGAATAACTTGCTTCTCTACGTGCAGTGCTGACCTTCCTGAGTCAATGATGGTGGGCAAGAGCGCCATCTCCTTTTCTAGCTCGGCCCGTAACTTGGGTGTCATTTTTGACAACAGGCTGACACTCAAGGAACAAGTGAAGAAAGTTTGCCAGCTTGCCTTCATTGAACTCAGAAGGATCAGCACTGTTCGACATCTGCTGACTGTTGAAGTTACCAAAACACTTGTTACCTCCCTTGTGCTGTCCCGAATAGACTATTGCAATTCTCTTTTGTCCGGTGTTCCGCAAAATCTTCTTGACCAAATCCAGAGAGTCATGAACTGTGCTGCACGTCTGATTTTTCGTGTACCGAAACGTGAACACATTATGCCTCTACTGGCTGATTTGCACTGGCTGCCAGTTTCATACAGAATTCAGTATAAAGTCTGTGTTATTTGTTTTAACATCATCTCTGGTTCTGCCACTCCTTACTTATCTGATCTTGTCCAGCTGTATACACCGTCCCGCCAACTACGCTCTGCTTCAGACACTCGTGTTTTCCGTATTCCTAGACCTAATAAGGTCACTCAAAGTCATCGTGCATTTTCGTATTTTGGTCCCATTACATGGAACGCTCTCCCAGCTGATGTGCGTCACTCATCATCTCTTTCCATTTTAAAATCCAAGCTTAAAACACACATTTTCTCTGTTGCATATACGTAATGATCATTTTGTCTGCCGGCTCATCATGTGTGTGTGTGTGTGTGTGTGTGTGTGTGTGTGTGTGTGTGTGTGTGTGTGTGTGTGTGTGTGTGTGTGTGTGTGTGTGAGTGAGAGAGAGAGAGAGTTTTCTGCTCCTTGTAAATCAATGTATTTTTGTTGTTGTATGTGCTTGTTTGTGGATTTTGCTTTGTGTTTCATTACTGTGATTGTAAAGCGCCTAGAGCACCTTGGTGGTTAGGCGCTGTACAAATTACCTTTATTATTATTATTATTATTATTATTATTATTATTATTATTATTATTATTATTATTATTATTATTATTATTATGTGCGTATGTATGTATTTGCTTATGTATGTGTTTGCGTATGCATGTAAACAAGAGAATCTCCGATATTTCTGTACACACAAGCTTGACACTTGGCGAAATACTTTCACAAGTGGGTGGCTAAGAGAGCCTCTGATTGATATTCTCATTGAAGACAATTACAACGGTTTATCGGAAGTCGATTGACTCAGATTAGAGATTAGAGTCCGTAATTTGTGCCATATTTACATGAACGTTTGCACATAGCTAGCTAGGATGAGTTCGTTAGCCAGCGCTGTATCATTTCAACTTCTTTAGTAAAAATTAATTCTTCTCAGAAAAAAATAATTAAAACACTAAAAAGCTTTTAATTCTAGAGTAAGATCAGACGGTATTGGTGACGTAAAAGAGGCAACTCCGTCACCACGCAGACACTGACATAATACTCTAAATACGTCATTATCTCTCTCTCTCTCTCTCTTTCTCTCTCTCTCTCTCTCTCTCTCTCTCTCTCTCTCTCTCTCTCTCTCTCTCTCTCTCCCACAAACATGCGCGCATCGCCAGGGACAATAGATCTTTATGCGCCCTCCAGGCGCATGAGAATCTATGCCTCTTAAAGATGTTTGGAGCGCGCGCGCCTGCACGCACTAACACACACACCGAAGCGCTTTCAGAAGAGCATGCAGGTGAAACGTGTACTTAGTATATCATATAGCTGGGTAACGTCAACCTGCTTTCACACAAATTATAGCAAAACAGAAATTGTACCGGCAAGTTTAGTTTTGTCTCCTTTTTCTCAAGTGAAACTCATATCACGTAAAATATAAATTACGAAAAAATAAAAATTACGTCATGACAAATACCAACAGAGTGAAAATACCAACCCTGACTGTAAGACTGACTTCAACAAAGCTGACTTGAGAAAGGGCTCCCCAAATACCTTCAGCAGGTTTCCTGAGCAACGCCTGGGAACAACACACTCGACCATTGCTATACAACAGAAAAGGCTGCATACCGCTCTATTTCAAGCGCACCTCTACGAAACTCCAACCACTCCAAGATATTTTTAATACCTGTGTACAAGCAACATCCAAAGAGGGAGAAACCAGCGTGACGCATGGTACGACAGTGGTCGAACGCTGCGTTGGAGACACTGAGAGGCTGTTTCGATTTCACCAAATGGCACGTTTTTAAAGACTCCTCTACCAGTTTCGACGAGTATATAAACGTGGATACAGACTATATTTAAATTTTGTGAGGACATCTGCATATCTACCAGAACTGTCACAAAATATTCTAACGACAAGCCTTGGTTTTGTAAAACTATTTGGGACAAACTCAATGCAAAACAGGAAGCCTTCGCCTCGAATAACAAAGAACAGTATACAAAAAGCTAAATTTGAGGTACAGAAGTGTATAAATGCATCAAAAAGACAATACCGACAGAAACTGGAAAGCTAAGTGATTACGAACAATAATCACAAATTACAAACAAGCATCAAAACGTGCAGACACTCACAACCCCACACTGGCAAACGACCTGAACGTGTTTAACGGTCTTTTTGACAGGCAAAATAACAACCCCGTTACTGTGCCACCCCCGCTTAGTACCGATGATGATTTTTGTTGTTGTGTGTGAAACGGATGTGAGGCGGTTTCTCAGACGTTTGAATGTGCGTAAGGCAGCAGGCCCTGATGAAATTTCTCCTGGCCTTTTGCGTTACTGTGCGGACAAGCTCTCGAGCGTTCTCACAGTAATATTTAACTGGTCATTACAGCCATGCAAGGTCTCATTCTGTCTCAAAAAGTCAGCTATTATCCCCGTACCAAAAAAGGCAACCATCAGTACCCTTAACGACCACAGGCCTGTGGCATTGACCTCCGTCATAATGAAAACGTTTGAGCGGCTGGACCTGCAGCACATCAAGTCTGTCATGCCCCCCTTACTCGAACCTTATCAGTTTGCTTACCGCGCGAACCGATCAGTAGAGGACGCTGTGTCGCTACGGCTGCACTATATTCTGCAGCATCTGGAGAAGCCAAATGTTAGGATGCTTTTTGTTGACTACAGCAGCGCATTCATCACTATCATACCGTCAAAACTGCAAACAAAGATGCTGCACCTTGGTTTCGAACAGTCCATCTGTAACTGGGTTCTGGATTTCTTGTTAAACAGACCCCAGATTATCAGGATCGGTTCGTGCTGTCAGAACTGTGTTCAGCTGTGTCAATTCCAAACTCCTGGTCAATGTGGACATGTATCCCAGTCTTTGACCTTGAGTACGGGAGCTCCCCAAGGATGTGTTTTATCCCCATTGTATTCTCTTTTACACACGACTGTGTTTCCCACTATGACAGCACACGCATAGTGAAATTTGCGGATGATACGACAGTCAATGGTTTTGTACATAACGATGGCGAGAGTACATATCGGAATGAGGTAGACATGTTAGTAGGCTGGTGCTCTGACAACAACCTGGATTTGCATATTGGTAAGACCAGGGAAATGATAATGGATTTCAGAAAAAAAAAAGAAACCTGACCCCCTTCCCCTAACCATCCAAGGAAACGATATTGAAATTGTTGAAACGTTTAAGTTACTGGGTACTCTCATTTCGCACGATCTGAAATGGAACAAGAATATTGAACAGCTAATAAAGAAAGCCCAGCAGCGCCTGTTTTTTCTTGAATTGTTTTGGCGTCAGTCAGCAGATCAAGGTGCAGTTTTACCGCGCCGCCATTGACAGCGTTCTTACCTTCTCAATGACGGTGTGGTATGGCAGCGCAACTGACGAAGCCCGCAAGAAATTAAATAGGGTGATCACAACAGCATCTCATAATTGTTGGAAGTGATCTCCTCTCTTGGAATCTCTGTACCACGCACGCACCATCAAGAGAGCGAGCTACATCATACATGACGAGCACCATAGCACATAGCCTGTTGGAAACCTTGCCATCTGGCTCACGCTTTAAATCCATTAAGGCCAAAACCACTCGTTTTCAGAAGAGCTTTTATCCCTTGGCTGTTCCGGCCCTGTATAATGTGGCTGCGATATGATATAACTCGGCAGATTGCCTTAAAGTCCTTTTAGAATTACATAAAACCCATCTTAGTTGTTTATAGTTCTTTATATGTTCTATTAAACCACTTCTTAAACACGATATACAGTCACGTTACAAATACATATGAATTTAGCTAATCTGTTTTCGTTGCGCGGCGGGTCACTTGGCGACTTTTGTTGTCATAACATGGTTATTATGCTAAAGAGTTATTTTATATTACTTACTTAGATGTGTGTGCATAGGTAGTACACTAACTGCTATACATATGTGTGGTTTCGTATTTTTGAGTCTGCTTGATTGTGTTTTATGTGTTGATCTTAATATGGACGCTCGTCAGTTACGCCGCAAAGAATTCCTAATGTTTAGGCATCTGGCAATAAAGTTTATCTTATCTTATGTTATGACGTTTGACAAATCAATGACAGCGTATGTCCTGCGCCCTTATACAACTTAAAGACGCAGTGGCAGATCTACGAGACTTAAATGATCTTGTTCCTTCTCTGTGCCCACTTTTGCCATTCTGGTAGCTTCTTCATTGCCGTAGATGCCACAGTGTAAAGGGATACACTGCAGCACCAGTCTGGTGGACTCGATGTTTTGCAATGCCTCTTGTAGACGTAGCAGTTTGCTTGCTGTTGCTGCCTCAAGGACAGACATTACATCAGTCAGGAAGACAATTTGGGCATCAGGGTCTGCGGTGCCACTAAGGGTGTTTGCAGCGCGGACCAGGGCTTCCACCTCAGCTCTGTATTCATTACTAGTGAGCATAAGGAGCTTGCTAATGTGACAGCATGCGCATATTTAAGTGTTTTTGCATTGCAGACAGGCAAGCATCAAGATTGAGTATTTCTGGTCTGCAAGGAAAAATGGGAAGAAAAGCATATCGAGATAGCTCTTGAATATTAATTTGTTTGTTATACAATATATCAGTACATGTGTCAAAGATTGGGAAATTTTATGGAGTGGGTATAATATATATGTGACCAGTGAGTATATTCATCCAATTAGACTTTTGAGAGTAAATAATTACTATCTTACCTGGTAGTGGTGCTGGGGGCCGGTTATCTATGTTAAATATCGACACATGTCTAAGGTGAGGGATGTCTGGTACACTGGCTGAGCCCCCGTACAGAAAGTTGGGGATCATCACACACTCATCGGACCGGGCAGAGCGGACACGTGGCAGCAGTTCTAAAATACACAGTCTTAATTAGTGCGCGTTCTAGACTTGTACATTTATAAACTTGATATTTGCAACGTATTTATTTCGCCATAACGACTTTAGTACTACATCAGCATACTTAATTGAGTAAGTTGCGTATATTTGTCACACACATAAAATATTGTTTTGCCTCTAGGATTCCGATAATGGTATGGATCTCTTCAAATTCCCCAATGAAACAGTAATTTCATTTAGTTTCATAATTTAGTGTAACAGCTCTAATTATACGGATCAAGAATTATGATGATGAACTTTTTTCATGTATGTTTTTAAGTGTGTGTTTGTGTGTGTGTGTGTGTGTGTGTGTGTGTGTGTGTGTGTGTGTGATGGTGTGTGTGTGTATGTGTGTGTGTGTGTATGTGTGTGTGTTTGTGTGTGTGTGTGTGTGTGTGTGTGTGTGTGTGTGTGTGTGTGTGTGTGTGTGTGTGGATGGCGTGGGGATCGGGGTATTGGCTGTGTAAACGTATGTCTGTAAACGTGAACTATTAATGCTCAAGCAACAGACCAGGCTGACTTCCCAGCTCGCTGGGATATCTAGACATCTGGAACAACGTCGACTGGGACTTGTAGGCTGCCGACTCTGAAACAGAACACACAGAGCAAGCGAATCAAGCATTAATTTAACAGAATAAACGAAAATAACGTAAATTTTAAAAAAATCATCTGACAGTATTAGTGATCGCTGTTCTTAATAGTGGGCTGAAAGCCGTAAATTCCAAAAACACAGACCAGCCCACGTCAAAGACCGACGTGTAAAAACGTTAGCAATGTCTTATTTTAAATTTGGTTTCACTAGATAAACAGTGGGCCAGACCAACGTACCCGTTGTACAGATGGCATTGGTGTTCTTCTCAGAAAACACAATTAACAGAACAACTGGACCCAAATCTGCACACAAGACCTGAGCTGGTTCTCACACAGACGTTCACGGGCCAATTCAGGCCGACATCAGCCAGAGGATTTTTACTTCAATGAGAATTATTGTTCTCAAATGTGTAGCTGATTTCTTTCTCTTTCTATCAACGTACCTGACGATCTGCCGCAATAACGGCACGCCGCATAGCAAACTGCCACAGCTGCGACAACAGCAGCTGCCCCGGCAGTTATCCAAGAAGGGAGTTCATCTGTTCAAAATTGAGATAACTGAACAATTGTATGCCTCGATCACATGAAGATAAATGATAATAATCATACAGCTGTTCAACTTCCAAACACATGTGGTGCATTGTTCTCAGCTACCTTTGGAATTGGATGTTGTCTTTTTTAAATTTCATATATTCATATGCTGTCTGAAAACTATTCACAACAGTTGCATCGCCGCGGGACGTTTATTTCACGTTATTGCTCTTAGTTTTAAGGGAATTATTACGTTTGTGGTTGTGCTGTTCTTTTCGAGGCACGTGCGTGTTAATCATAAGAAAGATCTCATGTTCAGTTGAAGTATTTTAGATCAGAATCAAGTATCTTTTTAGTATGAATCGGGTTTGTTTCTTTTTTGCATGGAGAATTGCAATCGATTTTTGTTGTGTAGCTAGAATGTTGCACATATCGCTACATCGCTGCTAAAGGCGGACCTAGATTTAACTGGAAGATTCTGGAAGAAGCGCAATCGTTCTAATGGCCTCAAACATGACGTCAACGTTTTGTAGTACACATGTTGGCTACATTTCCGGAATGCGGCTTAGATGTTAGTGGAAGATTGTTGATAGATCTAGAGTGTTCTTGTTAATGAATATTAATGAGTTTTGGTTACGTTTTCTTTTCTGATTGGTTGAGTCATGTACTTTGCCGGATAGTTCTAGAAATCTGTGACAGTATAAAAGAGGGTGTTAGGAAATATGTGGGTGCGTTGTATGGGAGACACAGCGTGTGAAAATTGCGGATGCATTGTATGAGACAGTGTATCAAACTGTGGATGAATTTGTGACAGTGCACCGCGACAATAACATACTGTTGGAACTGTTACTCCTGTGTGGTCTACAACCTTCTGCCACGTGTGACGATATGCAACTGAGTGAGGTCTTTGTACAAGAACCCTACGTGAGTGTGTCTACATGTGTTGTACGTCTCTTTCTATGCTGGGTTGAATGTATTCGCAATTAAGCCTGTTATCTTTTTCATATATCATTTGAACTACTGCTTATGTAACAGTGTTGTCAAATGTTTGCAAGTATTATGTTTTACTTATATGTATATGTGCATGTGTAGATAGTCTTGTAGTTGTTAGCAACGGCAGGTTTGTACAATGGCTGTGTCAATGACGATGTCAATGCCTTAACCGTTGTGAAATAAAGTTTTATTGATTCATTGTCTGATGTGATTGCATCATACTACGACTACGACTGCAACGTAAGAGGAATACATGAAAACAATTTTTAAAAAAATGTTCTTGTTTCAGCATAACTGGAGAAAAAAAATGCAGTTTTCAGCAACATGTTAACTAATTAAGACATTTATTTAATTACTTCACGATAACATCACTCCTCGTCACAAACATGTGTATATGGCACAAGTAAAGTATATGTCACATACGTTTTCCGGGACTTGCGTCTAGCAGTGTTGCGGCGGAGGATGGCATTGTCGTTGTCGATTGCAACATGAGACATACATCCTTGTTATGTGGTGGAATTTTAGTCGAAGTATGATAAACACACCAGACGCACGCACGTAAGGTTCTTTAAAATAAACCTCGTTCAGCTGCAATCCGTCACGCGTGGCTTAAGGATGTAGACAATACTGGAGTAACAGTTCCAACAATATTTAATTCAGCGATGCGATATCCATACAGTGCAATTCCAAATGCGCAAATACTGATACAAAGTCTCTTCTGCAATGTCCACACTGCGACACAAAGTTTCTCATACACAGCGTCTCTCCCAATAAACTACGTGTCTCTACAACTGACAAAGCAAGTCAATGTATCAACGGGCTTTTCAAGCGCCCTCCTTATATATACTACGAAATTCCAGAATCGTCTACGGAAATCATACCGTGGCAACGCAACCAATCAGAACGAAACACGCAGCCGAAGCTCATTAAAATAAACTTTCCAGAAAAAACTATAACAGGCTACAAAAACTCGGCTGCTCACTTCAGCTCTAAATTCTAGCGTATAATGAAGACACATAAAGCTTTGGTAGCACTATCACCACGTTCTATGATAGCTCTAAAAAGTACGAGAACATCCCCAAAACAAAATAAAGGCTGCTCAATTCACGCGCACAGAAAAAACAAAAAGTAGCGAACTGTCACGAAGTGTAGCCAACTACCCGACGTGACACATACGAGGCCACCAGACAGTGCGACCCCTCCAGAACGCCCCGAACTAAACACAACAAAACGAAAACGGCTCTACTCAAGAACAAAAGAAAATCTTACTAAAAAGGCGGGTGAATCGTACCCGTGATAGCTCAAATAAACATCGGATCGTTACCTACGATCAACACACGCACGCTCTCACAGGATAACACAACCACAATCGTAACATTACCCCCCTCTTAAGAATGAAATTTCACAACAATTTCTTCTCAAATTTCAAAAATACGGTTGTGGCTGTGTAAACCTACACAAAACCCTAAACAAATATAATTTCACATCAAAAATCAAATTAAAATAAACGTCTCACAGTTCATGTAAACAGTCCTGAGCATCGAAATGTTTCATACAAATGTTCTGGACACAGAAATGTTCAATTTAAACTGCTCTGCTCAGGTAATCTGCTCCAAAATTCTGCGAACGCTTGATAGACTGTAGTTTAATGTCAAAATTCTACAGGAACATCGCATATCTCATAATACGAGAATTTGTAAACTTTGCAGAGTTTAGATAGTTCAAGGGCTGATGGTCTGTTTGGAGAACAAATGGCACTCCCAGAAGGTACAGTTCGAATCGCCTTACTTGCCAGATGATGGCTAGGCACTCCTTTGGATGGTCGAGTAGTTTCTCTCAGCTCTGGTCAACGTTTTGCTGGCGTAGCTCACTGGTTGGAGTTTTCCGTTATCTTCTTGCATTAAGACTGCACCTACTCCTTCGTTGGAGGCGTCTGTTCTGAGGAAGAACGTTTTCAACGGGTCAGGAAGGTGTAGAACAGGCTTCTCGGTTAGGATGTCTCGAACCGCCTGGAATGCTCGCTCTTGGGCATCCTCCCACTTCACTATGTTAGGTTGTCCTTTCCTCAGCAAATCAGTCAGGGGTGCTGTGACTGCCGCAAAGTTTGGTATGAACTCCCGGTAGTAATTCGCCAAGCCCATAAATGAGCGGACTTCCGTCTTGGTCGTAGGTCGCGGGGCATCCCTGATCTTCTGCACGTTGGCGTAGTGTAGCCCCTTTAAACCTTCGCTCAATTTATGTCCAATAAAGTCTACGTTGTCAGCCCCAAGAATACACTTGCTTGGACGGATGGTGAAATTCGCATCTGACAGTCTTTGGAACAGTTCTTGGAGGGCTTTGAGGTGGTCCCCCCAAGTTTTGGAATGGATCAAAATGTCATCCCAGTAAAAGAACACATTTTGCATATCTTCTAGGATCTTTTTCAGTCCTCTCTTCAATGTGGCACCACTGTTCACCATACCAAAAGGCATCTTCAGGAACTCCCAATGACCGTCGGGTGTGACGAACACTGTCTTGGGGATATCTTTTTCTGCAACCTTGATTTGCCAATACCCTTTGCTTAGGTCAATTTTGGAGCAAAATCGGTCTCCACTGACCTTCTGGAACAGTTCTTCCGCTGTGGGCATAGGCTCTGGATCAAAGATTGTTAGTTTATTGAGTCTGCGATAGTCCACACACGCTCGGTTGCATCCATCTGGTTTCTTCACGATGACAACTGGGGACGCATATAGCGACTTGGACTCTCTGATGACATTTAGACTCAGCATTTCCTTGATATCCTTTTTCAATTCTTCCCTCGTGTTATAAGGAAGACGATAAGGTTTGCTGCGAACTGGCTCGTTTGACGTCAGG
This sequence comes from Semisulcospira habei, assembly GCA_036245525.1. NCBI lineage: Eukaryota > Metazoa > Mollusca > Gastropoda > Semisulcospiridae > Semisulcospira > Semisulcospira habei. The sequence goes on from BTPG01000003.1 coordinate 619,267, forward strand.
TTTACCTCGTGCAGGATGGTGTCTGTTGTCCCTGGGTCAGGTGTAAACCGATGCTCGAACTCTTGAGTCAGGACGCGCAGTTCTTCACGTTGAGTCTTGGTCAGATTCTGACCGAACTGGATATCTTCTACATCCTCTTTGTGTCGGAGTTTATTAAGGTCAAACAGGTTCTCGCCGTCTAGTTTTTCGTCATCAGCAAGACGCAACGATGCGGCCATTTGTGTTTTGTCTTGACGTCTCGTGGTAACAGAACATATTTCAGGTCTCCAATCTGGATCTGGATCGTCTGCGTTTCTGGCACCATCAATGTTTCCGACGATGAGGTCGTAGACTGGTGTCTTCACGCACAACGCCTTCACCTCTCCTGTCAAGTATGGGGTGTCGACACTGACTTTGGCAAGGGGGATAATCCTTACAGTTTCGTCAGCCAAAATGAGGGTGGTCCACTCCTGTAGCTTCTGGTCTTCAGCTACTAGGTCCTCTCTCACGATGATGCAGCTACAACCAGTGTATCTCAACACTCTCAATGGTGTGTCGCCGACAAATCCTGACACCACCGGCATGTTCGGCACTTCATTCTCATGCAGCGCGATGTTTGAGACTGGTAAAAATGTAGCCCCATCTTCTACTGGGATGCGTCCATTCTTTTTGAAAGATTCAATCACCTCTGGTTTCACTCGCGTTTCTCTAGACTCAAAGTCATTGGATGACGTCACATCATTGGCTAATACAGCGGCAGCTCTGTGTTGAGACGTGGTACTGCTTCTGCCTGCTATCCCACGATCTTGGTTGGTTCTTCTGATGTTGTCGCCTCGGGGAACATCTTTAGAAGGACAACGTATCGCTTTGTGACCTTTCTTTCCACAGAGAAAACATGTCAGGTTCTCCACCGGCTTGTATCTCGGGGTGTCTCTGATATTGTGGATTTCCTCTGCTGGTGCAGACACACGCTGCGGCTTACTGGACCCGAACTTCATGTTGTGAGCGTCAAGGTATCTTTGAGCGAAGTCGGCCAGTGCCTTTAGTGACTGGTCTTTTTGCTCTCTGAGGTGGGCGGCCAGGTCCTTAGAACATGCGCTGAAAACTTATTCTTTGATGATGAGGTCGCACAGGTCTTGGTACTCTCTGCTTAGGCCAGCCAGCTCTATCCATTTCTCCAGGTAGCTTCTGATTCTTTCAATGAATAGACCGGGTGTTTCTCCTTCTTCAGGATTGCAGTTCCGAAATCGTCGCCTGTAACCTTCTTCAGTAAAGTCATACTGTCTCAGTAGGGCGGCTTTCAACTGTGTATAATCTTCAGCTTCTTCTCTTGGCAAACGGGTGTAAAATTCAAGCGCTTTGCCAGTTAGAAGTGCGCTCAGTTTAATAGCCCAAGTCTCTTGTTTCTAATTGTTGCTATCTGCGAAGCGCTCGAATCGCTCCGGATAAGCGTCCATCTTATCTGAATTTTCAATAAAAGGTGGACGTTTTGGCGCACGCGCTGTTTGTTCTCTGCTCGCTAATGCTGTTGCTTCATTAGTTTTCTGACTCTATGCCTCTATCTCCATCTGCTTTAGATGAATTTCGTGTTGTCTCTGCCTCCCCGCGTCTTCTCGTTGTTTTTCTGCTTCTTCTGCTTGGATTTAAAGTTTCCTGATTTCACGTTGTCGTCGTTCTCTAGTTCTTTCTTCTCTCTCCAATCTCTCTTTTTCTTCTTTCTCCTCTCTCTCCAGTTTCTCCTTTTCTTCTCTCTCTCGTCTCTTTTTTTCTTTCTCCTCTCTCTCCAGTCTCTCTTTTTCTTCTCTCTCTCGTCTCTTTTCTTCTTTCTCCTCTCTCTCCAGTTTCTCCTTTACTTCTCTCTCTAGTCTCTCCTTCTCTCTCCCTTTTACAAACTCGAGGAGTTGAGGTCCTTCGAGTCCACATTCCTTTCCAATTTTCAGGAATGTCTCCATCTCCGATGTCGCCATCTGTGTTTTTCACTGCTGACTGTTTTCTCTTGCTACCCTTTCCACTGAACCAACTGAAGAGGTCTCGTCGGAGGTGCCAAACTGTTACGTGGTGAAATTTTAGTCATAGTATGATAAACACACCAGACGCACGCACGTAAGGTTCTTTAAAATAAACCTCGTTCAGCTGCAATCCGTCACACGTGGCTTAAGGATGTAGACAATACTGGAGTAACAGTTCCAACAATATTTAATTCAGCGATGCGATATCCATACAGTGCAATTCCAAATGCACAAATACTGATACAAAGTCTCTTCTGCAATGTCCACACTGCGACACAAAGTTTCTCATACACAGCGTCTCTCCCAATAACTACGTGTCTCTACAACTGACAAAGCAAGTCAATGTACAAACGGGCTTTCCCAGCGCCCTCCTTATATATACTACGAAATTCCAGAATCGTCTACGGAAATCATACCGTGGCAACGCAACCAATCAGAGCGAAACACGCAGCCGAAGCTCATTAAAATAAACTTTCCAGACAAAAACTATAACAGGCTACAACAACTCGGCTGCTCACTTCAGCTCTAAATTCTAGCGTATAATGAAGACAAATAAAGCTTTGGTAGCCCTATCACCACGTTCTATGATAGCTCTAAAAGGTACGAGAACATTCCCAAAACAAAATAAAGGCTGCTCAATTCACGCGCACAGAAAAACAAAAAGTAGCGAACTGTCGCGAAGTGTAGCCAACTACCCGACGTGACACTTACGAGGCCACCAGACAGTGCGACCCTTCCAGAACGCACCGGACTAAACACAACAAAAAGAAAACGGCTCTACTCACGAACAAAAGAAAATCTTACTAAAAAGGCACGTGAATCGTAACCGTGATAGCTCAAATAAACATCGGATCGTTACCTACGATCAACACACGCACGCTCTCACAGGATAACACAACCACAATCGTAACAATCCTCTTGAGCCGCCCGCTTGCTGGGGCTCATGAGCATTGATGTCTCTTGCAGCTGGATACAGTTAAGTTTGCCCCGGCAGTTAAGGGGTCAAAAGCAAACGATCTTACATTTTGCAGACATATCAATTATTGTATTAAAGTAACAGAAATAGTACGAGTGCGACGAATGTATGTTTTTAGGAACACAAGTTGAGCAAACGATCACTCAGGTGTATATCAGAGGTTGACTCTAACATCGGCATGAATGACGATCGAAACAATGTTTTGAACACAAGCGACGCCAGACGACTGGTAAACTTGACACAATACAAAGTTACTGCTACAAATGAATGAAAAAAATAATCAGAATACAGCTGTAGTGTGGCATTAATAATCAATTAGATATGAAAATTACAATTTTATTACATGTATCTAATTAATAATCACAACACGGCGCGAGTTGTTTAGACACACCTTCAGTTCTGAGTCACTGTTATACGCACAAATCAGACCATACAGATATGGCTTCAAACTCTGTCAGATGGCATACGTAAATAAATAAATTTAAAAAAACCCACTGAAAACGAGTATTAGAACCCTTAAGGCTGTGTTAGACGGGCGCTAAAAACAGTTTTCAAAAACAAAACACAGCTGTTTTCAAAACACGCCATGTGACATTGCACACAATCTGTTTTTGAAAAGAGTTTTCTACTGCTTCCAGAATTTGGAACTGATAAATAAAAACTCGCAACTGTTTCGGAAAACAATGCTGCTTGAACCAATCACTGTGAAACGAAAGATCACGTGATGACCAATACGTAAAATGGAGGCAACCAAAGCCGCATCGTGAGGGGCCCAGACACGCCCCTCCCCTCTCTCTTTCCCCTCCCCCCCCCCTCCACCAACCTCCCACCACACCCCTACACCATAACCAGGGAAAAAATTTCCCCACCCCCTCCCCATCGCTTTGTGATATTTGGACGGGTGGTGAAAAAAATGCAAGAGGTTCTCACCACTTGCTAAGCGCGTCTACCTTCACCCCCCCCCCCCCCCGCCCCCGCCCCCTTTTCTTTTCTTACAGTAACCGGGCAACACGTTCTCGCGTCGCAGGCCGTTTATGTCTTTTGAAAGTCCCAATCAAAAGTAAAACACTACCCAACATCCGCCACTCTACCCGCTCACCCCCACCTCTGGGAGGTAACTGATCCGCCTCTGCTTGCAGCCTACCAACATCAGCCTTATCATCGTATGACCAGCCATGCCACCGGATATCAACCCAGTTAAGCATCTTTGGGATGCACGTTAACGGTCGGGTTCAAAACCTCCTAGCTCTAGTCGAGAACGTGCAGCGGCTACAAATTGTGACTAAAAATGACTAGAACATCCTGCACATTTATAAGTATGGTTGTGGTTGTGTTCACATCCATGACGTACGGCACAACGTTTTGCGTGTCATGAGTTTACCGTAGTTTATTAAAAGTCTGGGTGAGCAGACAGCCTCAAAGAACGTTAATACTTTAGAGCAAAGCTGAGCGAATGTTAAATAAGACGTACTCTTGTGTTTTATAGTCGTGTTTTTTTTTTAAAGAGTAATAAATTTAAAAAAAATAAAAAGTATATTAATTTTGTCTGTCTTTGAATATACGTGCTTTTTTTCGTATATGTTGTATTTAAAAGGGCAGTCCTGACCTTTTCTAATGGCTTCAGTTCGCAAAGCTTTTACTGGGATTCAGTACACACACCCACATAGACAATGACCACCATCTCTCCTGGCTTGACTTTGCGAACAAAGATTCTATAGGGCTTGCCCACGTCGTCTGCAGGCATTTTCGTGGCTGCGGAGGCCAATCCGGGACAGGCAGGTTCGACCGCAGTGGCTGCAGGGGAAGGTCTAGTCAGGGTTCTGAGTTACGACAACTCTGTTTTTTCTCCTGAGCCGCTTGTCCTTAAGGCTAGCTCTGCGAGAGTCCTCAAAGGAGACGGCTGCCTTGTAAATGGTGGAGCGCCAGGTGTCACGGTCCGCAGCGAGTGAAGACCACTGGCGGTGGTCGATTTGGCAGGCACTAAGTGACTTCTTGAGACCGTCTTTGTATCTCTTCTTTGGTGCTCCTCTGACGCGGTGTCCAGTGGCAAACTCGCCGAACCGAGTGATCTTGGGTAGGCGATAATCCTCCATCCTGGAGACGTGCCCCGCCTAGCGAAGCTGGGTCCGCAGCAGCAAAGCCTCGATGCTCACAGTTTCCGCCTGTTCAAGGACCTCGAAGTAGGTGACATAGTTACTCCAGTGAATGCTGAGGATGGTACGCAGGCATTGCTGGTGAAAGCGTTCGAGGAGTCGTAGTTGGCTGCGGTAGAGGGCCCAGGACTCGGAAAAGTACAGCAGGGTGGTGAGAATGACAGCTCTGTACACTATGATCTTGGTACCTTTTTTCAGCTGTTGGTTAAGCCACACCCGCTTGAATAGTCGCCCGAAAGCAGTTCGCTTTTGCCAGCCTGTTGTCCAGCTCCTTGTCCAGCTTGACGTCTGACGTGATGATGCAGCCAAGGTAGGTAAACTGGTGTACAGTCTTCAGTTCGGACTCGCCGATGGTGATGTAGGGAGGGCGATGTTATTCCTTGGGTGCCGGTTGATGTAGGACCTCTGTTTTTTTTCTTCAGATTGACCTCAAGTCCAAAGAGCTGGGCGGCATCTGCGATGCAGGACGTGATGCGCTGCAAGCATCTCTCTGTGTGTGCAACGTGGGAAGCGTCATCAGCAAAGAGCAGCTCAGTTGGTCTAGGGTTTTGGTGTGGGCCTGCAGTCGTCTGAGGTTGAACAGGCTGCCATCAAGACGATACCTGATGTACACTGCGTCGTCGTCGTCGAGGTCCACTGTGGCCTGCTACAACATCATGCTAAAAATGATGGTGAAGAGGGTCGGTGCCAGCACGCAGCCCTGCTTCACGCCGTTGAGAATGGGGAATGGTTCTGAGAGGTAACAGTTGAGTCTGACCTGGCCTTGCTGGTCCTCGTGTAGCGGGACGATGAAGCTGAGGAACTTTGGGGGACTGCCTAGTCGCTCCAGGATCTGCCACATGCCTTGCCTGCTCACAATGTCAAACGCTTTTGTTAGGTCGACAAACGTTACGTACAGCCCTTTGTTCTGCTCGCGGCACTTCTCCTGAAGCTGTCTTAGCACAAAGACTATGTCTGTGGTACTCCTGTTGGCTTTGAAGCCACACTGGCCCTCTGGGAGGTGGTCTTCAGCGATGGCAGGTACCAGCCGATTCAGGAGCAGCCTTGCGAGAATTTTCCCGGCAATGGACAGCAGGGTAATTCCACGATAATTAGAGCAGGTAGACTTCTCTCCTTTGTTCTTGTACAGGGTGATGATGACTGCATCACGGAGATCCTATGGTAGTGTTCCTTTCTCCCAGCAGCAAAGAATAAGGTCGTGGAGCTTGATGTGCAGTGCTGGGCCTCCATGTTTCCAGATCTCTGGCGGGATTCCGTCAATGCCTGCTGATTTGACTCTCTTGAGCTGGTGGATGGCTGTGAGGGTCTCTTCGGCGGTGGGCGCTTCGTCCAAGTCAACCTTTAGTGGTAGGTGTGGGATTTGGAGGATGACTGTTTCTTGAACAGTGCGCTCAGCGCCGAAGAGGTCATGAAAGTATTCCGACCAGCGGTTCAAGATGGAGGTGTTATCTGTGAGGAGTGCCTGTCCATCAGCGCTTCGAAGGGGACTTTGTACCAGGTGCCTAGGGCCATACACTGCTTTCAGTGCTTTGTAGAAGCCCCTGTAGTCACCGTTGTCAGCGCAAAGCTGGGTCCTCTGTGCGAGTCTGGAACACCATTCGTTCTGGAGCTCTCTAAGCTTGAGCTGGAGACTGCTGCAGACGAGGCGGAAGGCAGACTTCTTCACAGGGCTGGAAGGCTGGGCTAGGTGGGCCTGGTGGGCGGCTCTCTTGTTTTGCTATAAGTTTCTGGATCTCTACGTCGTTTTTGTCAAACCAGTCTTTGTTTCTCTTTCTAACAAGACTTCCAGAAGATTTTACAATAACAGTTTTCAGTTGTTCCCAGAGTGTTTAAGGGGAGGAGTCAGCTGGATCAACTGTGTCTGAGCATGCGCTGTAAATCTGTCTGAAGGGCAGCTTTCTTGTCGTCACGCAGAAGGCTGGCAACATCAAGCTTTTTCTTGGGGGCCCCCCTTTCTTGGGTTTCAGCTTGAGGAGGAGCCTGAGTTGGCAGCGGACAAGGCGGTGGTCAGTGTGGCACTCTGCGCTGGGCATCACTCTGGTGAGGAGGACGTCAATGCGGTCCTCTGACGCACTAGTACATAGTCGATAAGGTGCCAGTGCTTGGAGCGAGGATGCATCCAGGTGGTCTTTCGACTGTCCTTTTGCTGGAAAGTAGTGTTGGTGATGACAAGTTGCTGCTCTGCACAGAACTCCAACAGTAGGCGGCCATTGTCATTGCAGTTCCCAACGCCATGCTTGCCGAGGACTCCTTTCCAGGTTTTAGAGTCTTGGCTCACTCTGGCGTTGAAGTCGCCAAGGTTGATGACTTTGCCATCTGCAGGGGTGCTCAGCAGGATGCTGCGCAGGTCAGAGTAGAACTTGTCTTTTTCTGCAGGCTCTGCCAGGAGGGTTGGGGAGTACACACTGAGAAGGGTGACGTATTGCTGGTGTCTCAGTGGGAGGTGCATGGACATGATGCGGTCGGAGTGACCCGTTGGTAGGTTTTCCAACTTAGTCGCAATGGGGGTCTTGACCATGAAGCCCACGCCTGAAAGCCGTCTTTCTGATGCAAGCCTGCCTGACCAGTAGAGGGTGTAGCCAGCTCCAAGTTCTTGGAAGCTGCCTTCGTCCGGGAAGCGTACTTCGCTGAGCGCGGCAATGTCGATGTTTAAACGCCGCAATTCATGGGCAATAAGGGCGGAGCGACGTTCAGGGCGTCCGCTGTCTGTTGTGTCGAGCATGGTTCGAATGTTCCAGCATGCTACGTTAAGTCCGGTAGTGGCCGTCATGAGAGTGGATCCGTTGTTTTTTTTTTTTTTTTTTGGTTGTTTTCTGACCGCATGAGTAGATGCCCTTTGACCGCGGCTAGCCAACTGGGGTTACGAGGGGATGAGCTTTGGTTAGGCCACCTTTTCTAGGCCCCTCTCCGTGTGGAGCAAGCTGTGCTGTCCCTAGAGAAGGCTGCTTGGTCGTTCAGGGTGTGCCGAGTGACGTTGTCATCCCCTGGCGAACAATACCCAGAACCGCCTGCATGCAGGTTTGAGACTGCGGCTTCCAGTGACATCTTTCACCTGCCGCTTTGCCCCTTGCCCATCGCTACAGGACTTGGAAAGGTCAGTGTCATGGTCCGTGGACGTTTCCTAAAGCCTGCGCGGTGGAGCTTTTTGGTGGAGTGCATTGTGCGCAGTACTGGCCCCACCCTTTAAACCCTTGGTTTGTCTGTCGTGGCCTAGCAAGATGGGACATTGGCATCGAGGTCCTCGGGTCGTAGGTTTTATATCAGACTGTCTTTGTTCTAGTCTCTGGCTCAAAAGCCTTCCCCGGAGACACGGGGGCTTTGATGTCAGGGGTTTCCTCCCTTAGCCTTTCCGCACATCCAAGCGGCCAGGCCTGCAAGGCAGCAGGAGACTCGTGGAGGGCGGGGTCGTCTATGTCCCGTGCAGATGTGAACATCTGCCCACTGCTCGCAATGACCACCATATTGTCCCACCAAATGCTTTCTTTCGTCCTTTCAAAGCAAAAAGAGGCCACTGGAATCTTGTACCTCAACGCATTAAAAGTTTGCTTCTGATAGGCGATGGTAGCTGACGTCATAACTATTCTATACGACCTTAGGTCATCTGCATAATTATAAACAATCTGAGATAAGATGGCGGATGAACCAGCGAAGAAAAAAAAAAAGAAAGTATCAGTCGACTCGCGCCGGCCGACAATGATAGACACTGAATTGAAGAGAAGAAAGAGGAAGAGAGACAAGATACCCCTAAGTAGAATGGACATCGGACAAGGGAATATAAAGCTTGGCTTGACCGCCAATCCAGAATTTGTCGCTTTCCTGCTACTGAGAATCAATAAGTAAACTAAGGTCTTTGTCGATCTTCCTATAGTTGCGCGAGCGCTAGTGATTTACAGAATTCATGATCTTCAGTAGACTGTATCTCTTATTGATTTCGCAAGATTTTAAACCTGTTTTATCGTAAAGTTACGTGCTAGTTATCAGATTTTATGCTGCAAGGATCTGATAACTACGGCCGGTGTGTGTCAAAATTGCGGCATATCGCTTAGTCGTCGTGACACGTTTTTGTCTGTGCGGGCTCTAATTCACTCGATTCACAGAGGTAGTGTTTCTGCTGAGATGGTGCATTTGTCGATTCCATACTTTCAGTTACGTAGACTTCGATGTGTGAGATGTGAAATTGCTGTGCCAAAGTGGGTTTACTACCACTGTTCTGTTTAGTTCTTGTTTACGAGGGTTTAAAGGTCAAACTACGCACCGTGAACGCTGACTCAGCCGCTTGGCGCGGAGACTAAGTCCAACAAGCCACTCTCCCGCCCGTGCACTGACGACTGATGCAGCACGGTCGTTACTAGTAGCAGGTCAATCGGAACCCGCCGTATATTGTGATTTTGAAAGCATAATGAGTATGGAAGTTTTATTCTACATTCTCGTGGAGAATTATATGAAACGGATGCCGGAGAACACCAGTACATGTGTATACTGACACGTGTGTTCATCCTACCGATGGCCTCATGACCTGCAGTATTGACCGAGTTCTGCCTTGTGACGTAGGCTAGTAAATATGCACTTATTTAAAACGAGGCCGATGCAGACGATAACCTGCGCTCTCGGGTACAAAAACAACACTCTCCAAACCATGAATTTCGACATTTGGCATTGTATTTACATCATATAGCTCTAAGTTAGTACACACAGCAGTATCTGTTGCAGACAGTTTTCTGACTGTGTTGAGATGCTTGATCTTGGGGAAATCAACTTGAAGACCAAAGAAAACGCTATTCGCATCATTCTGAAATCTGCTATTTAAAAAAAAATTATACAAATGGCTTGTTAAAACATGTTCATAATTGTTACTCTAACATCCTGTGATTGTTGGGCACACACATGTTTGGCCTTTACAACCTATGTAAAACCAAGTTAAACCATCAAAAACACACTTGACGCATTACCAACAAAAAGGATGTAATTTACTGACAATAATCACAAATACACCTTTACTACCATTACAGACTGAGGGCCAGATAACCCTGACAGTTGAGAATCAATTATACATGAGATCAGAAAGAAAAACAGACTCTCGTTAGACCAGGTGGGAGGGGGGGGGGGGGGGGGCTCGTGAAAGTTTATGCCTTTTGCAGTTTGAATGAGCTGGTACTGTCCCGACAGTAAAGGGGATAAGGTGCTCTACCTGTTGATTTGTCAAAGTTAGGTGATCCTAGAGTGGTGCTGACAGCTGTACTGATGGAACCTGTGCTTGTCGTTTGATTTGAATCGGCTTAAAACAAAGAAAGGAACAAAGAGCAAATAGTACATAAGCTAGCCCGGTCTACCATGAACCCCCCTCCCCCACCAACTCCAGTACTCAATAAGATGGATTTCAAAGTATATCTTAGTATGTCCTGAGATGTTTAAGCCATGTTCCCCGAAAATCTTTAGGAACACACAAGAGATATAGCCAATGGCGCAAGGGTATACCTATTCACGTTCTTCGTATATGCTAAAATGAGTTTGAGAAACATTTTCCTCTAAATAAATCAGAATTTATTCCAGAAGCCCAAATCAGGCAATAGTATGTTAAGTCACACATTCTGCATCTTCTGCGAACAAAACAACACAATTAAACATATTGAATCACTGGCTCACAGTTAAGGTATTGTGCACCCAGTAAACGGCCATTTCCGCGAAATCACAAAAAAAGACAAAAATAATGTCTCAGATGTCTTCAGATATATTCTATAGCACTGACAGGCCATTTTCAGGCTTACATCATTACATTAGGATGTTTTATTATTATAAACTTAACTAGGTGATGCTGTTGTTACTGTGAGTGCCACAGTCGTTGATTTTGTATCCCTACCAGAAGTTGTAAAAATACACAAAATGAATTTAAAAATTACTAAAGTTATTCCATTTCATTTAGACCTCTCTTTACCGATTACGTTTCAATCATGTGAGCATAAAATGCAAGAAAATAAGGAAAGTTGGCATTCCTGACGGTACGTTTGTGGTGAATGATAGCTTTTTCCTATTTAAAATTGCCAAATTGGGATACGGACGTTGTTTCCGATGCCCTCAGAAATTCTTTATACCCCTGAAAGATCTTTGTTAGGTTTTATTGTTTAGGATAGAGTACCACATTTACTCCTAACAGGATTTTATGATGCTGTGATGCATTTAGGGGCCACAGTGACTGAATCTGCTGCCCTAACCACATTTCACCTGTACGCAAAGGAATTCAAAAAGGATCATAATAATTGCTTACATCATACTCCTCTGTTTAAATGTTTTTGTTGCCAATTTTCTTTCAACGGTCTGCATATATCTTACAAATCTGTGATCATTTCATTATTTTCAATGTGACCCGTCAATTTAATTGTAACTATTTTTAACTGGCTGGTCTTTTAGATGACATTTTACCTAGCGCAATGCGGGTCTAGTAAGGTCTCCCCTTTTCCTTTCATTTATTTGTGTCTAGAAATGTGTAAACATGAATACGCGTAATACAGGTTCATGGTTCCTAACAGCCAAACAATGTTATCAAAATACTTAGTTTCCGCATGTCCACCACGAGATCACCACTTCCACCTTCTTCTTCTGCAATGTTCAATATCTTGAAGGCCGTCTTTAAATCTTATATTGTTCTGGTTGCCAATAAGTGAGCTGTCAAGAGCTCGGCAGCATGTTTTCAGAGTTTGGTGTACAGGGGCGTGTCTTCTGGTTAGAACTGCCAGCGAACCGCTTCTCTGTACAGAAGGGTTTGGAGCATGTGCTAAGGAGACTGATTTTCTACGCCAAATTCGCATAGGGCTGTTTACGCATGATCCAGTATCACGAGGTGAGTCCAGCAGGGTCCGTACGGTCCGTGAACAGTTGTGAAAGTTGTTAAAAATGACGAGGCTTTTTTCAGGGCCCTGGAAAGTCTGTCAATTTCAGTCCTTTTCCTTAAAGTCTGTGAAAGTTTGCAAAAAAATGATAAAGTGCTGGCAAATTTTTGTCTACTTCTTTTTTTTTTTTTTCTTCCCCAATTTGTCACTATTCAATTGCGAACGATCATGCTGATGCGTGTTGCAAGTGATCTATATTTAGCTCTGATCATCAAGTGACTGCATGACTTTTCTGCCGAACATTCCGATTGCTTTTTTACGCTTCTACCGAGCTCCTCCATTCGCTTCAAATGAGCTGCTGATACAGAGTGATCTAATTAAAGTGTGTAAAACTTCAGGTTTCAGTTTGGGTTTGTGAAACGTTTATGAAAAGTTGGTGAACGTCGTCCCTGCTTTCTGTACGGACCCTGTCCAGAGTATTTAGTGCGTATATGAAAGATGGTGGCCTGGCTCTCCCTGTTCAGCTTGTTGATGTTGTCTGCCCACGGGCTGCCGCTGCCATTCTGCTGTTGCCAATCACTTTGTTTCTGTAGTGTCTTGGTTCCTTTACAGAAGGTTGTGGTCTTGAGATAGTCTGGTGCCTGCTTTGGCCAGGCTGTCAGCCTCTGCATTCTACTCCAGAATGCACTGGAATCCACTGCAGCACTAATATTTGGACAGTGCGTCCAGTCTATCTTGAAGCTTCAAGGTGAGATCAGTGAATCAAGCTGCTGCCTTTCCATAGCAAGTGCTCTGCTGCTGTGTTGAGTACCTGCAGATCTGTACGATAGTTGGAGCTGCAGCCGCCAGCTGGTAAGGAGAGGGAGGTCGTAGTGTGGTCTGCACAACAGATGTACACGTCACTTCCTACATTCCGGACGGCGTCTTGTGCGGTACCACAGCTGCTGTGAGAGAAGCGCTTGTGCATAATTTCCAGCTAGATGGCTTTGTGCAGTGCCGCGATTTTCGGCAAAGAGTCCTGGAACATTGTTTATGTTGTCTAGAAGGCTCTTTTGATATGTCCAGGTATCTGAAAGGAGCTCTTCACACATTTTGGGGCTTGTTTCCATGACGTCAGTTTGAGCCCTTTGCAGGACCTTCAGTTGGCGGTTCAGACTTGGTCGTTTCTGACGGTTCTTGGTCTGCCCCTGTAGTCTCCCATGATGTCGGTGTTTAGTAAGTCTCTTCATCGTGTGTGCTGTTCTACGTTCTATTGGCTCCAATGTCCTCCATTTCCTAAATTGTGGTGCTCCAGATGGCTCTAGGAATGCCACTGCATCATGAGAATGACCCATTTTCTGCATCTTGTCAAGCCTGGCTTTTTTTGGTTCTGCACGCAGTGTTACATGTTTTCGATTCATCTTGGTACCGCACTACTGGCCTGACCGGGCAGGTGTTTGCTTGCGCCAGGATGCTGTAATGCAGTTTTATCATCGGAGACTTTTTTCGCAGCTCTAGCTTCCATGGCTTCGATATGAGGCCTCGACGTGAATCCAGTGGTTTATTTGTTGCCAGTAAATTTGGCCTGTCTGTCTTTGGTACTGGAAGGTCTCCAGTTTCAAGGTGGCTACTTCCATCTGATTGGAAGAGATGGCCTAGCTCAGTTTAAGTGGCCATCTTTCAGTCCAGCTGCTGACTCTATTGGCAGCTTCCTGGAATCTGCAGTGTGCTATTTCTGTATGTTCTGCTGCGCTCCACACCGCAAAGGTATCCGCATGGAGGATGTTCGAGACGAATCTTGGTACTGTTGTACTGATGTCATTAATGTAGACCAAGAAAGCATCAGCCACATTATCTCCTTGAGGTAAAGCATCTCCGAGTTTGATGAGCGGATGGTAGAAGCTTCAGCGGCAGCCCCTGCTAAACATGTCTTAACTAAAAAGAATTACAATTAAATTGATGGGTCACATTGAAATTAAAGAAATGAACACAAATGTTGATGCTCAATAGGCATACTTTATTAAGAAACCTGGCAACAAAAATATTTAAACATAGGAGCATGACATAAGCAATTGTTATAATTATTTTGCGTTCCTTTGCATACTGGAAAAATGGGGTAGGGCAGCATGTTTAGCTGCTGTGGCCCCTAAATGCATCACAGCATCATACTCTATCCTAACCAATAAAACCTAAAAAAGACCTATCAATTGTATAGAAAATTTCGGAGGGCATCGTTTTGCTTTAGAGTAAAATGTTTCTCTACCTCATTTTAGCATCCAAGAAGAGCTTGAATGGGGGTACCCTTGCAGCGTGGGGTATATCTCTGGTGTGTTCCTAACTATTTTCGGGGAACATGGCTTAAACATTTCAGGACATACTAAGGTACGCTTTGAAACCCATCTTATTTAGTACTGGGTGGGAGGGGGGGGGGGTGCACATGACTAGCTTATGAACTAAAATAACAACAACAAATATGACAACAACTGTAAAGATTATATTGTATTTAAGACCGAAATAAAAGCGCTAATCTTTTTTGGTAATCACATCATTCTAAAATCGGTTATTTACATTATAACATAAATGGCCTCTTAAAACATGTTTCTTATTGGTACTCTAACATCCTGTGATTGTTGGGCACACACATTTTGAACCTGACAACCTATATAATACGAAGATAAACCATCAAAAATACACTTGACGTATTACCAACAACAAGAAAGGCAAAGCCAATAAAGCACACGTGTATGACCGATTTACATGTGTGATCTTCGTGACAAGGGCTGGCATCTGCAGCAGCAAAATCCATGATTTCTGTAAACCCCTTTGTGATGAGTCGACTAAATTAGTATGCACAGGAAGGTCTTATCATCAGCTATCTGTGTACCAAATTTGGATACGAAATTTTGCAAAAATGTTGGTAATACCTACAATTTTATTAAAACATCGGCATTTTACACACATTTGCCAGCCCCTTGTGACCCTTGACCTTTCCAAGGGGTTATCCAAATTAGTATGCACAGATAGGTATTATCATCTGGTATCTCTGTACCAAATTTGGGTTTGAGGTTGTGAATAATATTTGAGAAAAAAAACATCTTTTCTCTTTTGTCAAAATATGGCTATTTTGGACCTATTTCATGAGCTCTCGTGACCCTTGACAGTTCTGAGGGATCAACCAAATAAGTGTGCATAGAAAGGTCTTCTTATAAGGTATCTCTGTAGCAAGAAGTTTAGGTTTAAAGTTGTGAATAGTATTTGAAAATAAAACCGTCTTTTGTCAAAATATTGGGTATTTTGGACTTATTTCCTGATCCCCTGTGAACGTGATCTTTGTGAGAGGCCACTCAATCTGGTCCGTTTAGAAAGGTCTTGCCACAAAGTATCTTTGGGCTATGTTTGAAGAAACTGGCTTGAATAGTCTCCGAGAAAATGCCAACGTTAAAGTTTACCAAGGAAAACGAACGACATTAGACGGACGACGGACGGACGACCACTGGCCCAAAACATACTCACTTTTGGTTACAAAGTAAAGTAGATTATAGCACTGTCAGGGGAGAGAAATGTGCATGATCGACCAGTGATCATAGATCTACTGTGGCCAAAGCACAAAAAAAAAGAGATAGGAAAGAGAGGGGGCGCTAAAAAAGTGACTGAAAGCAATGCATATGGAAGCCCCCCCCCGAAGGGGGGCGTATCACATATCCCACTGTTCCAGCCACTCAGTGCATGGAAATTTAAATCTAGGTCCCCCCGAGGGGGGGTCCAGATATTTAGCCGGTGTGGACAGCTGTTTCGGTCTTGGAGACCTCCTCAGCACACCATCGGCGATACTGGAGGAGGCAGGAATTTCTGCCTACCTGCAAAGACAACCACATTTTACTGTGGTGTCTGCAAGGGCATACATTCCATGCCACCACCTAGAGCCAAATTTCCATGCACCCTAAAAGAGAACCTACCAAAAGGGGGGAAGGGGTTGCAGTCGATATTGTAGTAGTAAATGAAAAGAAAAGGGGAGACTGCCAGTGCTAATATTTTAGGAAGGTTACAAAGTAAAGTAGATTATAGCACTGTCAGGGGAGAGAAATGTGCATGATCGACCAGTGATCATAGATCTACTGTGGCCAAAGCACAAAAAAAAAGAGATAGGAAAGAGAGGGGGCGCTAAAAAAAGTGACTGAAAGCAATGCATATGGAAGCCCCCCCGAAGGGGGGCGTATCACATATCCCACTGTTCCAGCCACTCAGTGCATGAAAATTTAAATCTAGGTCCCCCCGAGGGGGGGTCCAGATATTTAGCCGGTGTGGACAGCTGTTTCGGTCTTGGCGACCTCCTCAGCACACCATCGGCGATACTGGAGGAGGCATTGCTTTCAGTCACTTTTTTAGCGCCCCCTCTCTTTCCTATCTCTTTTTTTTTTTGTGCTTTGGCCACAGTAGATCTATGATCACTGGTCGATCATGCACATTTCTCTCCCCTGACAGTGCTATAATCTACTTTACTTTGTAACCTTCCTAAAATATTAGCACTGGCAGTCTCCCCTTTTCTTTTCATATACTCACTTTTGCTTCGCACGTGAGCCAGAAAGGATTCGATTAAATTCTTTACTGACAGCAATCACAAATAAACCTTTACTACCATTACAGACTGAGGGCCACAAAAACCCTGACAGTTGAAAATCAATGATACATGAGATCAGCAAAAAAACATAGACCTTCATGAGCACCCTTGTCGCGGTGGATCATGAGGTCTATGGTTCTTGCAGTTTGATTGAGTTGGTCTAGACCGAGAAGGGCTTATGGTGCTCTACCTGTCGATTTGTCACTGTGAGGTGATCTTGGCATGGTGCTGATCGATAAACTGCTAGAACTTGCGCTTGAGGTCGGAGTTGAAACGGCTAAAAACAAAAAAAGGAACAAAGAGCGAAAGATAACAAATATAACAACAACTTTAGCAACAAGAGCATCAACATTTAATTTTCCCTTTTGAAATTTTGTTGGAAATTCATTATATTAAATCCCCCATCCCCTTCTCTGACTCGGCCAAGAACCTCGGCGTTATCGTCGATTTCTCTCTTTTCATGACCAGCTTTGTCTCTGTCACAGCCAGGGCAAGCTATTTCCACCTCCATCGCATCAGTCAGATCAGAAAATACCTCACCACTGAAGCTGCCACCAAACTTGCTATCTCTCTCATTTTATCTCGCATCGACTATTGCAACTCTGTCATTTCCAAATTTCCACACTCCACCACTCTCCATCGCGTCCAGGACAATGCTGCCCGCCTCGTCCGCAGAAAAAAGAAATCCGACCACATCACTCCCCAGCTCAAACTCCTTCACTGGCTACACATCTCCCAACGCATTGAATACAATATTCCGTCTCTCTGCTACAAATCCATTAACAGCTTCGCTCCTGCCTATCCCTCCAACCTATTTCACCCCTACATTTCTTCCCGCTCTCTCCCATCCGACTCCGACCTTCTCCGCCTCCACATCCACCGCAACAAACTCAGCACTTTCGGGCCCCGCTCCTTCTCTGTCTGCGGTCCATCCACTTGGAACACTCTCCCACTCTATCTCCGTCAGTAACCCTCTCGTTCCGCCTTCCAGTCCTCCCTCAATACTGATGTCTTTTTTAACAGTTCTAGCACTCTAACGCCACCACACACACCACCCCGAGCAGACTCTCGTAATGTATTTGTGGTAATTAAGTCATTGTTAAAAGCTTGCACATGCGTGCGTGAGTTGTGAGTGCGCGCTTAGAGTTATAATTATTATAAGATAAGCGCATTATGAATGCCGTAATTATTATTATTATTACATATTAGAACATGTTTCGAGTCCCTTCTTTTATAGAAGGGACTCTTTAGGACGGGTTGAGGTGGAGCGAATTTAATAGCATGTTCATGTTGTCAAAGACGGGCAGGCTAAATCTCTAACAACTGAAGTAACAAGAGAAAAAATACGTTAACCTTGCTGATGAACTTACATTTGGCGCAAAGCGCCGTATGTGCGTATGTATGTGCGTATTAGTGTGCGTATGTATGCAAAACAATTGAATATCCGATATTTCTGTACACACAAGATTAAAACTTGGCAAAATACTATCTTAAGTGGGTTGCTAAGGGAGCCTCCGATCATAATGTAATTGAATGTCTCATTGAAGACACAAACAACCGTTAATGGAAGTCGGTTGACCCAGATTAGAGTCAAAATGAAAAATGAGAGAGAGAGAGAGAGAGAGAGAGAGAGAGAGAGAGAGAGAGAGAGAGAGAGAGAGAGAGAGAGAGAGAGAGAGAGAGAGAGAGAGAGAGAGAGAGAGAGAGAGAGAGAGAGAGAGAGAGAGAGAGAGAGAGAGAGAGGTCAAATTTGTGTATTATTTCAGTATCGGCGTGGTGACGGAGTTGCCTCTTTTACGTCAACGCCATTGTCTGACTTTCTCTAGAAGTAACGATATTTTAATGTTTTATATTTTTTTCTTAAAAGAATTAATTTTTACTAAAGAAGTTGAAAGGATACAAAGCTTGTTAACGAACACTTTCAATGTCTTTCTCCAGTCTAGGTATGTGCAAAAGTTCAAGTAAATATGACAAAAATTACGGACTGTAATCTGGGTCAAACGACTTCCAATAAACGTTTTCTTTTTATGTCTTAAATGGATATGCAAACACTGTTATGAAAGACCATGCGGGTATTAAAGAGAAGATTGTGTTGTTTTTTTTCGTAACAAAATATTCAATTGTTTAAGATTAACCCATATTTTTCGTGAAATTAATCCACAAAACGTAAAAAAAAAATTTCACCAAATATTTAATTATCACTCAAAAAGTTCTAAAGGTACAATGCTGGTTAACGAATGCATTCAATATGTCCATTTTATCTAGCTATACGTAAAAGATCTAGCACAAATATAAACAATAGCGGACTCCAGTGTGGATCAACCGGTTTTTGAAAACAGTTATTTTCTCGACAATGAGTACCTTAATCAAAACATCGAAAAAAAATCCCGAGATAATTCTTTTAGAGACAATGTCATAAAATTTCAAGCTTGTCCGTCCTCAAACGCGGGCTCTAGTCGCTGTCAGAAAAGCACACACACACACACACACACACACACACACACACACACACACACACACACACACACACACACACACACACACACACACATACAAACATACACACATACAAACATACACACATACAAACACACACGCACGCACGCACGCACGCACACACAAACACACACACGCACGAACACACACACACACACACACACACACACACGCGACGCTTTCGCGACAAAAAGACGTTCTAGCAAATGTTTGGATAGCTAGACGTGACGTCATTTTTATCTTGTTACTTTTTTGCCAGAATTTCTGCCCAGCTCCCCAAAAACGTCATGTGCATGCTCCGGAATGCACTCCAACAAGCCCCATTTCAAAGTCTACCGTATTTTCAATATGGTAGGGAAAAAAATGGAGTGTACTGTACCATAAATCTATTACGATTTGTAATTGACTTACGACCGTACTTACAGAAATGTAACCTTCAGTTTATGAAAACATTCAGTAGTCCATGATCAGGATAAAGCCAAAATCTATGGTTCCGTACACTCGGGAATATTATTAGGACATTTCCCTATAATTTTACGAGTGAAATGGTTTTGCGGAACTGCTTATCTGAACTGGCATTGGGGGTCTCCATTAAACGGAAAGTCGATACGTCATTCACAAAGTTCCAAAGTGTAATTACGCAAAAGTTTTTATTAAGTCCCTTCTATTTATAGAAGGGACTTTTTAGGGTGGGTCGCGGTGGGTCGAAGTTAGTAGCATGTCCGTGATGTCAAAGGCAGGCAGGCCTAAACCTCGGACAGCTCAAGAAACAAGATAACAATTACGTCATATCTAGTTACGCTAAACTCGCTGTTGAACTTACATTTGGCGCAAAAGGTATTATATGCATTAGTGTGTGTGTGTGTGTGTGTGTGTGTGTGTGTGTGTGAGTGTGAGTGTGTGTGTGTGTGAGTGTGTGTGTTTGTGTGTGTGTGTGTGTGTGTGTGTGTGTGTGTGTGTGTGTGTGTGTGTGTGTGTGTGCAGTGCCTTTGTAAAAGTACATGTTTTTTTCCATGGGAAACATTTAAATTGTTATCATTCACACAATTCGGAAAACTGAAGAAACAAGATAACAATTACGTCATGTCTAGTTACGCTAACCTCGCTGCTGAACTTACATTTGGCGCAAAAGGCCTTATGTGCATATGTGTGTGTGTGTGTGTGTGTGTGTGTGTGTGTGTGTGTGTTGTGTGTGTGAGTGTGTGTGTGTGTGTGTGTGTGTGTGTGTGTGTGTGTGCAGTGCGTATGTGAAAGTACATGTTTTTTCCATTGGGAAACGTTTAAATGGTTATCATTCACACAACTCCAAACCATTTCCAAATCAACAATATATGTGCTTGTCTGTGATTTCACAAGTTCCAAAATTACAGACCAGCACACGCACATAACTGTCTGTAAAAAGATGGCAGTAATTGATTTCTCGTTTTCACTTAGGTCTCTTCTTCTTCTTCTTCTTGTCTTGACTTCGTTAATGAAGATTCTATAAGGGTTGCCAACGACGTCTGCAGGCATGTTCGTGGCTGCGGAGGCCAATCCGGGACAGGCAGGTTCGACGGCAGTGGCTGCATGGGAAGGTCTGGCTAGGGTTCTGAGGTTCGACATCTCTGTTTTTTCTCCTATACCGCTTGTCCTTAAGGATAGCTCTGCGAGAATCCTCAAAGGAGACGGCTGCCTTGTACATGGTGGAGCGCCAGCTGTCGCGGTCCTCAGCAAGCGAAGACCACTGGCGGTGGTCGATTTGGCAGGCACTTAGTGACTTCTTGAGACCGTCTTTGTGTCTCTTCTTTTGTGCCCCACTGTCTCTGTGTCCAGTGGAGAGCTCGCCGAACAGGGTGATCTTGGGTAGGCGATGATCCTCCGTCTCTCTGCTACAAATCCCTTAACAACTACGCTAATGTCTGTCTCTCCAACCTACTTCACCCTTACACTTCTTCCCGCTCTCTCCGATCTGCCTCCGACCCTCTGAGATTCCACATCCACCGCACCAAACTCAGCACTTTCGGCCCCCGCTTCTTCTCTGTCTGCGGTCCATCCACTTGGAACACTCTCCCACTCTCTCTCCGTCATAAACCCTCTCCTTCCGCCCTTCAGTCCGCCCTCAAAACTGATGTCTTTCAACAAACAACTCTAACGACACCACACACACCACCCCGAGCAGACTGTCGTAATGTATTTGTGGTATTTGAGTCATTGTTAATAGCTTGCACATGCGTACGTTAGCTGTGAGTGCGCGCTTAGAGTTATAATTATTATATGATAAGCGCATTATGAATACCGTAATTATTATTATTATTACATCTTAGAACTTGTTTCGAGTCCCTTTTTTTTATAAAAGGGACTTTTTAGGACGTGTCGCGGTGGGACGAATTTAATAGCATGATCATGATGTCAAAGACGGGCAGGCTAAATCTCTAACAATTGAAGAAACAAGAGAAAAATTACGCCATGTCTAGTTACGCTAACCTCACTGCAGAACGTACATTTGGCGCAAAGCATGAGAGAGAGAGAGAGAGAGAGAGAGAGAGAGAGAGAGAGAGAGAGAGAGAGAGAGAGAGAGAGAGAGAGAGAGAGAGAGAGAGAGAGAGAGAGAGAGAGAGAGAGAGAGAGAGAGAGAGAGAGAGAGAGAGAGAAGGAAACGAACGTACGAACGAAACTTTATTTTCCAAGGATTGAGATATTAGGCGCGCAGGCCTTTCTTACAATCTGTCCTTGCTAAGCTACTTAAGGAACACCAACCAAACAACAAAAACTAACTAATAATAAACGTCACACACACGCATACACACACGCACACAGACACACGTATACATGTACTCGTGCACATGCGCACTTTTGTAATACACATACACACGTACGTGCGCACATAATTATCTAACATATAAGTAGGTATGATATTTTGTGTACTATCAAAAACAAGTTAGAAAACTGAACAAACAATTTGGAGGCTAGATGAAATTTTTTTTTTTAAACATGAAGCGTATTATGTCAAAAAAACTAAGAAGAAGAAAGGATCAGCATAACGATGTCTTAGGAAGGTAATCATGTACACTACTTTTAAACAGAGAGAGGGACGTGGTTTGTTGAATAGTGGGAGGAAGAGAATTCCATAAAAGAGCACCTGAATAAGACAGGCTAGATTTGAACAGGTCTATACGGGCCCTTTTTATAGAGAGACTGTTCCTGGAGGTGCTGTACTTTTTTTTCAGTTGGCGAAAAAAGCCTAGATAAGTAAGGTGGAGCTTTTCCGTTAAGAATTTTGTGCATCAGTACACATTTATTTAGTGCGAGGTGCTTAACCAGAGGGAGAAGTCCGATGGCCTGCAGCTTGGCATCAGTGGATAAAGACGGATAAGGGAGGATAAGCTTAGCAGTGCGCTTGTATAATGAGTTTATCTTCTTTAAGTGATTTTCACTGCAGCCATCCCATATTGTTGAGGCATAATCAATGTGTGGTTTAATGTAGGCATTAAAAAATAGTTTGCGCGTCTTAAGGTCAATGATCGTTTTAAGTTTGGAAAGTAGAAACAACTTTTTGGACAAATGTTTTCTCATATAATATAGGTGGTTATGCCAGCTTAAATCATCATCTATTATTACTCCAAGCAGGCGGTGTTGACTGACCTGCTCAACTGAGATGGAGTCCAAAGAAAGGTTGAGTGATGGAGGTTTGAGCTGATGTTTCTGGCGGGTTGTGATAAGCATACTTTTTGTTTTTGTGGGATTTACAAGCATGCGATTTTCATTACACCACCGAGAGACTTCATGAAGACTCTCTTAAAGATTATTTGCAATTTCAGGCACAGTTTTACCAGCGGAATGTAATGTTGAGTCGTCGGCAAACATGTCACACTCAGTCTCACTACACGTTACATGTAACGGTAGATCGTTAACAAAGATACAAAACAGTAGTGGGCCTAAAATAGACCCCTGGGGCACTCCATACTCCACAAATTGTTCAGAAGAAAATTTTCCGTTGACATAGACTGTTTGTGTTCTTTTTGTAAGATAGGAGTTCAGAAACGAAAAAGCTGAGGGGCTCTTTTTGTTTAAGTAGGTGGCAAGCTTTTTCAGTAAGATGGTATGATCGATAAGATCAAACGCTTTTCTTAGATCCAAGAAGACAGCACCAGCCATTTTATTATCATTTATGCTGTTGACCCACGAATTCACTATTCGTGCGAGTGCAGTGTGGCATGCATGCTTGGGACGAAAACCTGACTGGTAATGATATAATAGGGACCTTTTTTCAAGAAATTCCAGAAGATGTTTGTGAACATGCTTTTCCAGAGGCTTCGAGAGAACTGATAGAAGGGAAATGGGGCGAAAGTTATTAATTTCAGAAGAATCGTTTGCTTTAGGAACAGGAACTATTTTTGATTTTTTGAAAGCTGCTGGGAAGACATTTTTTTGTATACATAGGTTATAAATGTATGTAAGAGGTTCCACTATGTATGGTTGCGACAGGTCAAGGATATATCCATTGATACCATCACTGCCAGAAGACATTTTCTTTTTTAGGATAGAAATGTATTTGCCTACCTCGTGTACAGCAATATCAGGGATGACGAAAATATCATCTGAGGACAATCTTTGCTTACAGAACTTAGTTAGCTTTTCTGGTGTGGAATATATCGACTGATTGCGATTGTGAGAACTGAGTAAGTCTTTGGGGGCTGATAGAAAGTGGTTATTAAACTCCTCAGCGGAGAGGTTTTCTGGAATGGTTTTGCACTGTTTACGCTTGTTGTTGGTAAGTGTATTAAGTGCTGTCCAGATAGAGGAAGGGTTTCTGTCTTCTTCGACTGTTTTGGTTACAAACGATCTCTGCGCCTCTCTAATTAAGTACTTAACTTTATTTCGCAATCTTTTAAATTCATGAAAGTTCTGTTCTTTCTTAGCCTTATTTCTATCATCCATTGCTTGTTTGATTTCGACAGTTATCCATGAGGGAGGCTGGCGGGATCGGACTCGCTTTTTTCTTAATGGCGCATGTTTGTTTAGCACCCCTAGGAACAGATCAAGTAAGAGAGAGACAGCCTTATCTGGGTTGGTACAATTGTACACATCATGAAACGGTATAAGGCTAAGATCGTGTAAAAAAGCATCTTTGTTTAGTTTTTTAAAAGACCTATAGGTAATGTACACATGCTGATCCCTCTTTTGTTTGGGCATCTTGCACGACCATGTACAGGTGATGGGAAAATGATCACTGACAGCTAGTGGGGGGACGCTGGTCTCTAGTACTGACTTACAGTTGTTGGTATAGATGTGATCAATGAGTGTAGCGGATGATTGGGTTATCATCTAGTAGGAGCTTGGATTAGTTGCTTCAACCCAAAAAGAGTTGTTGTCGATTGCCACGTGGGATTTGTTTTCAGTAAGTCAATGTTAAAATCACCTAACAGCAGTACATCTTTGTCAGTATCATTCACTTTATCCATCATCTGCACAAAGTCATCATACCACTCGACAGTGGACGATGGATTTCTATATACATAACCCATTATAATTGGCGATGAGTTATTAATTTTTACTTCTAGCCATACACACTCAATCTCAGTTGACTCCAGATCATCACGTCTGGGTACCATATGTGCAATCGAGTTATGAACATAAACAGCAATCCCTGTGTGTTTGAGGGTGTTTGGGTCACGACGAATTAAGGAAAAGTTTGGGATGCACAGATTTTCGTCGCTAATTCTTGAGGCCAGACGTGATTCCGTTATCCCAAAGAGATGGAAGTGTGAAGGCTGGTTTAAAAATATTGAAATGTCAGGAACCTTATTGTAAAGGTGAAATACATTAAGGTGCCCGACCTTCAGCCCGTTGGCATGCATGTAATTGTTCGATGGTGTACACATTTTAATGACAAAAATGTAAATAAAAAATTTTCAATATCGGAAACTCAGTGGAACAGTCCAGTCGCTGAAAGGAGTGATCTTGTGCGAAAATATGGAATAAACCAAATCCACTTATAATCACCACAAATTTAAAAAATAACTTGCATGATAGTTTGTAGAACTGTCTACTCGCATTCAGCACAACACGTTTGGCTATGTACTATAAGCACTAATCTTTACATTTAGTCCGGCTTACAAAAATGGTGTGTATGCCGGCCAGACACAAGTCAAACGCGGAACTGTACTGTACAAAGGTCAACCACAGTACAAATAGTCCAACGAGTTCCCTAACGCTGAACTGTCAGACAGCAACACATGTTGCTGTGATACGGCCGCATCGCATATAAACCAAAAGCATCGCAAATGTTAATGTCAAATCTATGAGGTGAAAACTAAAACAACAGCACAGTAAACCGTTTAGTATAGAAATGTCACCGTTTGATCAAAGGATTGTCAGATCAGTGCTCGACACACTGAAACAGATTGAACTGACGAGAACTGAAATCAAAACATACCAATAACACACCTGTGTTCATATGCACCACGCATTGCTACAAGTCGGACGAATGAAGGGCTGAAAATGAAGTCATATGATTGTTTATTTTCATTTCAGAATTATACTGATGTTCACTAAGTTCATGAAAAACATGAAGTGAAATTAGTTCAAGTTGAGCCTACACCGAAAAAAAAAAAAAAAAAAAAAATTTAACAGTCGTCAAGTAGCATGGGGTCCGGTAAAACCAACTCATTTAGGCCTGGAGGCGTGTTAGTTGAACATCCGATTTACGCTGGAGAGAGATGGACAACGATAGCACAAGTGCAGTAACAGATCAGATTAGCGCCTCAACGACGCAAAGGTAATCCGGCACTATCCCGGAACTATCATCGTCCAACGTTTCCCGATCAGGCATGAAGGAGTTAATCTAACCGAAACACTGATGTATGTTTTAACACACACTTCACATGACCGTTTGGGACCGAGGTCCACTATTAGCTAGATACGGATACTGCCAGTGTGGAAAGGGAAGGGGGAACGGCTGAAAGGTTGACTGGAACGCTGGCTGAAATGTCGCTGGGTACTGCGGCATTGGTACGTGGAAACTGTGCGGTGTGATCTTTAGGCCAGGGCACGACAGGGCGCGCGTAGTTTCCATACAGGGTCGCCGGCTGATAGTGGTAGCTGGGATCGGCCGTCGCTTCAGTAAATTCTGGTCGCTGACTGAAAGGCGGCTGTAGGTTTGTCGCGCTGGCAGCGTCCGCCAATGTAGTGCTTGTGTCAGGTCCGGAAAGCTCCACAGGGACTCGAGCGGCACTAGCGTTTACAGGTGACTGGCTGTTGGAGACAGGAACAGCTAGGTTTCCGCCAGCATTTACATTTTCACCTATGTTCGCCATCCTAGTGCTGGTAGCCGATTCCCAGCGGCGAGCGGGGAGAGCTTTAGACTGTAACATTTGTTTAGTGCTTTGTCGCATCAGTAGGTTCTCATCTTGAATGAGATTACTAGTTTGCGGCCGGCAGTGAGGACCACTCAGCCCAGGTACTTTCGTGTTTGCTTCAGGCTCAGCCGCGTGTCTAGCGTGTCGCAGGTGCCGATTTAAGTCTTTCAGGTTATTTGCAGGAAAAATGAACCGCTTTATCTGGCGCAGTAATACCCCGGCGCCTCTCTCGTTCAGATGCAGCCTGTCGCTGTTAAACAGGGAGGTATAAGCAACTGCACCAGCAGGGGTGTAAAAATTGTTTTCCTGCAGAAACGACACGTCTTCCCTTTCGCACAGCATAGCCAGGCGCTGGTTTACACTGCAGATGGTTTTCAGTGGGCAGCGCCCTTGTGGTAATATGGCTGTGTAGGCAACTGTGGCTGATGGGAATACTCTTCGAACTACAGGAATGAGGTGCTGGAAGTCCTGTAGTACAGAGTCCACGTCATTGCTGGAGGCACAGTCATTTGTGCCAACGTGGACCACTGCACTACCGATGTCGTAGCGTGGGAAGATGTTGGCCAGGGCCTCTGTCAACTGGTCAACCTTAACCCCCCGCAGGGTGCGCACACATGTAGCACCGCTTGGGTCCAAGCGACGACGATCCACCCGTTGAAGATTGGAGTCACCGATTAATAGCGCATTGACTCTGCCCTCGGGTGGAAGTCGAACACTAAACTGACGGCGCTCTCGCGGCGGCTGGTCCTGGAGCGAACGTGCATTAGGGGATTTAGTTTCAGTGGTACTGCTGCTCCCTGCCGTCTCTGCCATAGCAACAGACGCACGCTGAGACGGTTGGGTTTGGGTGTACTCCTCTGGAACAGTATCAGAGAGGTTCGACGTAGTGATGGAGGTAGGGGAGTGAATTTCAGAGGAAAGGGAACTGGTACCAGACAGTGGCGGCGGTGATTGACAGTGATCAGGCAAGGCAACGGGGATAATTCGCTGCTCTGGGGCAATTATTTTCTGATTAGCCAACATTTCATTTAACCGGCTTTCAAGAGAATCCACTTTGCCCAGCTTATGTGAGGATTGACACTTGCTTTGGTAGACTATTCAGATTTCTAACCTGCTGCTGTAGACTGATGTTGTCTTGTTTCAGAGTGTCTATGTCAGCTTTGAGTTGGTCTATAAAAACACGTTACAAAATTAGTCCAGCCACACAATCAAAACATTTGGTCGCGTGGACAGGTTGTGCACACTGATAGCAGCACAACAGGGGGCACTGAGTAGAGGCATGTGAGGTCATGCAGGATGTTGTCTCACCAGCGGTGTCCACTTGAGGGTAGGGGACGACGGGTGTGGCGTTAGGAACGGCAGGCGGCTGTTCCATTATTTCCGGAGAAGTGGGATCTTGTTGTGTGGTCCGCAGTGCCGCTTGTTTGGAGGGACCGGCTGGCGGGATAAAGTCTTCAGTTGAGGGGGAGGGGCTTTCATCAGCTGCATGTATAGCAGTATCATCCACGGTAACGTTAAGCTCGCCAGCACTGCCCATTATGTCATCGCCGTATGCCTCCTTTGGCAGGTGTTCAGTGGGTGGGGGCATAATGGCAAGAAGTGTGGTTGGGGCGGGGAACGGTTTATCAGCAGGCATGATAGGCTGTGTGGTGTCAGTTAGGGGGAGAATGAAATTGCTGTCACCACTCATGTCAGTCGCTCACAAGGGCTTTTAGTTTTTCGAACTCATTGTGTACCCAATCAGGGCACACATTTCCCTATATGGTGACAGTGCCTGTGGTATGGAAGAGAGTCAGAGTTATAAGTTTACGGCTCCCGTACCTCAGTTGCACAATAGTTTTGTATAGGTTAGCAGGGGAAGGGACACAGGGAACAGGCACTGTGATGGTTTTCAGACAGCGCTCATTCTCGTCGTCTTCGTCATATTGGAAGTCTGTCCATTCACACGAGACCTGGGCAGGGCACTCCAGAACATATCTAGTGTGAAAAACAGACCTCCAAAAGGGCAGCTTGACGGGGGGCGCTATAAACTGTTTTTGGATGGGGTCTTTAGTATGTATAATATCCTCGGTGTCGATAGCATACTTAGCAGCCTGGGCTGCGCGGCTGGTGGGGCCCATGATGTGGTTTGCCGTTACATGGTCATGGCGAGACGATGTGTACTAGACAGCTTATGTGCAGGTCAGTTCGGGCGCGTGTACTTTTTCTGATACACAGCTGGAAGGTGTGCTAGGACCAGTGCCCTCGACGCTCCCGCCATCGTGTACTGCTTAGTGCAGTAGCTCTCTTGGCCGAGCGTGGAATGCAGGCATCGCCGGGTCTAAAAATAGTCAAGCGGGCGAGGCGGCGAGGCACCGGCGCCCACTCAGGCGGCGTCTAACGTTAGTGAAGATGAGTAGAAAATCACAAATACCTCACTAGGTCCTTTTTCAATCGTAGAGTAGATGCTCCATTAGAAGCACGACACCATCACACACACGATGCTATACATTTAAAGACAATAGTTACTGTATAACGTTTATAAATTCTCAAAATTCCAACAGCGAGATAAATCGTGGCACAAGCGTAGCATGTGCACCGGAAGAGAGAGAGAGAGAGAGAGAGAGAGAGAGAGAGAGAGAGAGAGAGAGAGAGAGAGAGAGAGAGAGAGAGAGTGAGAGAGAGAGAGAGAGAGAGAGAAATGAAACTTTATTGAAATGAAACTTTATTTTTCAAGGATAAATGATTAGGTACCTTCAATGACCATTTTTCAATCATGTCCTTGCTAAGCTAAAGCATGCACGTAAACACACATACACATAATTTTTTTATATAAACGTGTACATAATAGTAAAAAGTACAGGCAACAATACTTCCATTTCAAATAATCAATGCTCACATTACACGCCACACACACACACACACACACACACACACACACACACACACACACACACACACACACACACACACACACACACACGCACACACACATTCATACTGATATATAGCAATCCGAGCACACACACACACACACACACACACACACACACACACACACACACACACACACTGACACTATCAAGCAAAACATCGAACATTAAACATTAATAGAGAGAGAAAGAGAGAGAGAGAGAGAGAGAGAGAGAGAGAGAGAGAGAGAGAGAGAGAGAGAGAGACAGACAGACAGACAAACAGACAGACAGACAGGCAGACAGTCAGGCAGGCAGACAGACAGACAGAGAGAGAGAGAGAGGGAGGGAGAGGGATCATATTTAGTGTATTATTTCAGTATCTGCGTAGTAACGGAGTTGCCTCTTTTACGTCACCGCCATTGTCTGAATTTCTCTACAAGTAATGCAATTTTAATATTTAATTTTTTTTCTTAAAATATATTTATTTTTACTAAAGAAGTTAAAAAGGATCTCTCTCTTGGCTTGACTTCGCGAACGAAGATTTTATAGGAGTTGCCCACGACGTCTGCAGGCTTGTTCGTGGCTGCAGAGGCCAATCCGGGACAGGCAGGTTCGACTGCAGTGGCTGCAGGGGAAGGTATGGCCAGGGTTCTGAGTGCGGCATCTCTGTTTTTTCTCCTAAGCCGCTTGTCCTTAAGGCTAGCTTTGCGAGAGTCCTCAAAGGAGACAGCTGCCTTGTAAATAGAGGAGCGCCAGGTGTCACGGTCCACAGCAAGCGAAGACCACTGGTGGTGGTCGATTTGGCAGGCACTAAGTGATTTCTTGAGACAGTTTTTGTATCTCTTCTTTGGTGCCCCTCTGTCACGGTGTCCAGTAGCAAGCTGGCCGAACAGGGTAATCTTTGGTAGGCGATGATCCTCCATCCTGGAGACATGCCCCGCCCAGCGGAGCTGTGTCCGCAGCAGCAAAGCCTCGATGCTCACCGTTTCAGCCTGTTCAAGGACCTCGACGTTGGTGACATAGTCACTCCAGTGAATGCCCAGGATGGTACGCATGCAGCGCTGGTGGAAGCGTTCGAGGAGTCGTAGTTGGCTGCGATAGAGGGCCCAGGACTCGGAACCATACAGAAGGGTGGTGAGGACCACAGCTCTGTACACGCTGATCTTGGTGCCTGTTTTCAGCTGTTGGTTGTGCCACACCCGCTTGAAAAGTCGCCCGAAAGTGCTGTTCGCTTTTGCCAGCCTGCTGTCAAGCTCCTTGTCCAGCTTGGCGTCTGACGTGATAATGAAGCCAAGGTAAGTAAACTGGTGCACTGACTTTAGTTCAGACTCGCCAATGGTGATGTGAGGAGGGCGATACACTGTCTTGGGTGCCGGCTGATGGAGGACCTCTGTCTTTTTTAGACTGACCTCGAGTCCAAAGAGCTGGGCAGCGTCTGCGAAGGAGGAAGTGATGCGCTGCAGGGCTCTATGTGTGTGTGCAACGAGGGCAGCGTCATCAGCAAAAAGCAGCTCACGAATCAGTTGGTCTAGGGTTTTCGTGTGGGCTTGCAGTCGTCTGAGGTTGAACAGGCTGCCATCGAGACGATACATGATGTACACTGCATCGTCATCTTCGAGGTCTACTGTGGCCTGTTTGAACATCATGCTAAAAAAAGATGGTGAAGAGGGTCGGTGCCAGCACGCAGCCCTGCTTTACGCCGTTGAGAATAGGGAATGGTTCTGAGAGGTCATTGTTGAGTCTGACCTGGCCTTGCTGGTCCTCGTGTAGCTGGACAATCATGCTGAGGAACGTTGGGGGACAGCCAAGTCGCTCCAGGATCTGCCACATGCCTTGCCTACTCACAGTGTCGAACGCTTTTG
The DNA here is from genome assembly GCA_036245525.1 of Semisulcospira habei. Lineage (NCBI taxonomy): Eukaryota > Metazoa > Mollusca > Gastropoda > Semisulcospiridae > Semisulcospira > Semisulcospira habei. The sequence continues at coordinate 650,394 of BTPG01000003.1, forward strand.
TTAGGTCGACAAAGGATACAAAGCTGGCTAACGAACTCTTTCAATGTCTTCCTCCAATCTAGGTATGTGCAAAAGTTGAAGTAAATATGACCAAAAATATGGACTCTAATCTGGGTCAACCGACTTCCAATAAACGTTTGTTTATGTCTTCAATGGATATGCAAACACTGTTATGAAAGACCATGCGGGTATTAAAGACAAAATAGTTTTTTTTTTTCCTAAAAAAATATTCAGGTGTTTAAGATTTATATTAACCCATATTATTCGTGAAATTAATCCACAAAACGGTTTTTTTTTCACAAAATATTTAATTAACACTCAAAAGGTTCTAAAGGTACAATGCTGGTTAACGAACGCATTCAATATGTCCATTATATCTAGCTATACGTAAAATAATTAGCAAAAATAAGAACAATTGACGGCTCCAGTGTGGATCAACCGTTTTTTTTTTTTGAGAAACGGTCATTTTCTCGCAAATGAGCATCTTAATCAAAATATCGAAACAAAATGTCACGAGATAATTCTTTTAGAGACAATGTCATAAAATTTCAAGCTTGTCCATCCTCAAACGCGGGCTCTAGTCGCTTTCACATACGAACACACACACACACACACACACACACACACACACACACACACACACACACACACACACACACACACACACAGACGCGCACACACACACACACACCAACACACACACACACACACACACACACACACACACACACACACACACACACACACACACACACGACTCTTTCGCGACAAAAAGACGTTCTAGCAAAATTTGCGTAGCTAGACGTGTCGTCCTTTTTATCTTATTACTTCTTTGGCAGAATTTCTGCCCCACTCCCCAAAAACGTCATGTGCATGCTCCGGAATGCGCTCCCACAAGCCTCATTTCAAAGTCTACCGTATTTTCAATATGGTAGAAAAAATAATGGAGTGTACTGTACCATAAATCTATAACGATTTGTAATTGACTTACGACCGTACTTACAGAAATTTAACCTTCAGTAGTCCACGATCAGGAT
>BTPG01000003.1:658930-766264 GCA_036245525.1 Semisulcospira habei
AACAAGATATATAGTTGGCGGATTTGTTGTTGGATTTGGTTTCGTAGGTTAAATGCTATCTCTCCTCTTTTTGCTTTACTTCGCGAATTAAGATTTGATAAGGATTGCCCAAGATGTCTGCAGGCATGCTCGTGGATGAGGAGGCCAATCCGGGAAAGGCAGGTTCGAACGCAGTGGCTGCAGTGGGACATCTGGCCAGGGTTTTGAGTTGCAGCATCTCTGTTTTTTCTCCTGAGCTGCTTGTCATAAAGGCTAGCTCTGCAAAAGTCCTGAAAGGAGATGGCTGCCTTGTAAATGGTGGAGCACCATGTGTCGCGATCCGCAGCAAGAGAAGACTCCAGTGGTCAATTTGGCAAGGACTAAGTGACTGCTTGAGACAGTTGTTTCTCTTCTGTAACCCTTTCATTACTGAAGTCTCTGGTTCATGAATACACTGAGTATTGCTTTTATAAAGATCTGTATTACCCCTGCGTAGAAGCCCCTGTAGTCACCGTTGTCAGCGCTAAGCTGGGTTCTCTGTGCGAGTCTGGTCCACCACTCGTTCTGGAGATCTCTGAGCTTGCGCTGGAGACTGCTGCAGATGAGGTGGAAGCAGACTTCTTCACAGGGCAGGAAGGCTGTGCTAGGTGGGCCTGATGGGCGGCTCATTTTGTTTGCTAGGAGTTCCTGGATCTCTACGTCGTTTTCGCCAAACCAGTCTTTGTTCCTCTTTCTAGCGAAACCCAAGACTTCTGCAGAAGATTTTGCAATAGCAGTTTTCAGCTGTTCCCAGAGTGTTTCAGGGGAGGAGTCTGCTGGGTCAGCTGTGCCTGTGAGCCTGCGCTGTAAATCTGACTGAAAGGCGGCTTTTACGTCGTCACGCTGAAGGCTGGCAACATCAAGCTTTTTCTTAGGGGGCACCCCTTTCTTGGGTTTTGGCTTAAAGTGGAGCCTAAGTTTGCAACGGCAAGGCGGTGGTCAGTGTGGCACTCTGAGCTGTGCATCACTCTGGTGAGGAGGACATCACTGCAGTCCCTCTGACGCACTAGGACATAGTCCATAAGGTGCCAGTGTTTGGAGCGAGGATGCATCCAGGTGGTCTTTCGACTGTCCTATTGCTGAAAAGTAGTGTTGGTGATGACAAGCTGTTGCTCTGCACAGAACTCCAACAGTAGGCGGCCATTGTCATTGCAGTTCTCGACGCCATGCTTGCCGAGGACTCCTTTCCAGGCTTCAGAGTGCTGGTCCACTCTGGCGTTGAAGTCGCCAAGGATGATGACTTTGTCGTCTGCAGGAGTGCTCTGTAGGATGGCTGCGCAGGTCAGTGTAAAACTTGTCCTTTTTTGCAGGCTCTGCCCGGAGGGTTGGGGAGTACACACTGAGAAGGTTGACGTGTTGCTGGTGTCTCAGTGGGAGGCGCATGGACATTATGCAGTCTGAGTGACCGGTTGGTAGGTTTTCCAGCTTAGTCGCAATGGAGGTCTTAAACATGAAGCCCACGCCTGAGAGCTGTCTTTCTGACGCAGACGTGCCTGATCAGTAGAGGGTGTAGCCAGCGCCAAGTTCTTGGAGACTGCCTTCATCCGGGAGGTGTACTTCGCTGAGCGCAGCGATATCGATGTTTAACCTCCGCAATTCATGGGCAATGAGGGCGGAGCGACGTTCAGGTCGTCCGTTGTCTGCTGTGCCGAGCATGGTTCGGATGTTCCAGCATGCTACATTAAGTCCGGTCGTGGTCGTCATGAGAGTGGATCCGTTGTTTTTTCTTGTTTTCTGACTGCAGGAGAAGATGCCCGTTGACCGCAGCTAGCCAACTGGGGTTACGAGGGGATTAGCTTTGGATAGGCCACCTTTTCTAGGCCCCTCTCCGTGTGGAGCAAGTAGTGCTGTCCCTATAGAAGGTTGCTTGGTCATTCAGGGTGTGCCGATTGACGTTGTCATCACCAGGTCAACATCAGGTGACCAATATCCTGAACCGCCTGCATGCAGGTTTGAGACTGCGGCTTCCATTGACATTTTTCTCCTGCCGTTTCGCCCCTCGCCCGTCGCTACAGGACTTGGAATGGTCAGTGTCATGGTCCGTGGACGTTTCATAAAGCCTGCTTGATGGAGCTTTTGGGTAGAGTGCAGTGTGCGCAGTACTGGCCCCACCCTTTAAAACCCTTGCTTCATCTGCCATGGCCTAGCAAGATGGGACGATGGCATTGAGGTCCTCAGGTCGTAGGTTTTATATCAGACTGTCCTTGTCCTAGTCTCTGGCTCAAAAGTCTTCCCCGCAGACACGGTGGCTTTGAAGTCAGGGTTTTCCTCCCTTAGCCTTTCCGCAGCCAAGCGGCCAGGCCTGCAAGGCAGCAGGACAATGATTGTAATTTCGAGGTTCTCTCCTGTAGATCCGCCGTGTTTAGTTTGGGGGCTAGTGCTCCCCAGTTTTAGAGGTCACCTCGGTGAGAATGTGGCCAGGGAGCACGCGCGGACGGTCTTGGGATTGAGGAATGATATGCTAGTCTGGAGGGATTACACAGGAGGGTGCCTCACAAAAGCCAAAAGGCCCTAGACTAGTGTGATCCTGGGGGAGGCGCTGTAAAAGTTCCCCACTACCCGCACCACCAACGCAACTCGTCCCCTGGGGCCCCCACCTTTTGAGTCAGGCAGCAACCCATTTATATACAAAGTCCCCTGCAAAGCGCAGATAATAACTCCATCTTGAACCGCTGGTCGGAATACTTTCAGGACCTCTTCAGCGCTGAGCGCACTGTTCAAGAAGCAGTCATCCTCCAAATCCCACACCTCCCAGTAAAGGTTGAGTTGTACGAACCGCTTATCACTGAAGAGACCCTCACAGCCATCCACCAGCTCAAGATTGGCAAAGCAGCAGGCATTGACGGAATCCCACCAGAGATCTGGAAACATGGAGGCCCTGCACTGCACAACAAGCTCCATGACCTCTTTCTCTGCTGCTGAGAGGACGGAACACTACCAAAGGATCTCCTTGATGCAGTCGTCATCACCCTGTACAAGAACAAAGGAGAGAAACCTGCTTGCTCCAACTACCATGGAATTACTCTGCTGTCCATTGCCGGGAAAATTTTCGCAAGGCTGCTGATAAATCGGCTGGTACCTGCCATTGCATAAAATCACCTCCCAGAGGGCCAGTGTGGCTTCAGAGCCAACAGGTACACCACCGACATGGTCTTTGTGCTGAAACAGCTTCAGGAGAAGTGCCGCGAGCAGAACAAAGGGCTGTGCGTAACGTTTGTCGACCTACCAAAAGCGTTCGACACTGTAAGCAGGCAAGGCATGTGATCCTGGAGCGACTTGGCTGTCCCCCAAAGTTCCTCAGCATGATCGTCCAGCTACACGAGGACCAGCAAGGCCAGGTCAGACTCAGCATTGACCTCTCAGAACCATTCCCCATTCTCAACGGTGTGAAGCAGGGCTGTGTGCTGGCACCGACCCTCTTAACCATTTTTTTTAGCATGATGTTGAAGCAGGCCACAGTGGACTTCGATGATGACGTTGCAGTGTACATCAGGTATCGTCTTGATGGCAGCCTGTTCAACCTCGGACGACTGCAGGCCCACACCTAAACCCTAGACCAACTGATTAGTGAACTGCTCTTTGCTGACGACGCTGCCCTCGTTGCACACACAGAGAGAGCCCTGCATTGCATCACATCCTGATTCGCAGACGCTGCCCAGCTCTTTGGACTCGAGGTCAGTCTGAAAAAGACAGAGGTCCTCCATCAGACGGCACCCAAGGTAGAGCATCACCCTCCCCACATCACCTTTGGCGAGTCTGAACTGAAGTTAGTGCACCAGTTTACCTACCTTGGCTGCATCATCACGTCAGACGCCAAGCTGGACAAGGAGCTGGACAGCAGGCTGGCAAAGGCAATCAGCGCTTTCGGGCGTCTATACAAGCGGGTGTGGTACAGTCAACAGCTGAAAACAGGCACCAAGATCAGGATGTACAGAGCTGTCGTCCTCACCACCCGTTCCGAGTCCTGGGCCTTCTACCGCAGCCAACTACCACTCCTCGAATCCTGCCACCAGCGCTGCCTGCGTACAATCCTTGGCATTTACTGGACTGGAGTGAGTATGTCACAAACATCGAGGTCCTTGAACAGGCAGAAACTGTGAGCATCGAGGCTTTGCTGCTGCGGACACAGCTCCCCTTTGCTGGGCACAGGATGGATCATCGCCTACTCAAGATCACCCTGTTCGGCGAGCTCGCCACTGGACACAGAGACAGAGGGGCACCAAAGAAAAGATACAAAGACTGTCTGCCTGCCAAATCGACCACCGCCAGTGTTCTTCACATGCTGCGGACCGTGACACCTGGCGCTCCACCATTTACAAGGCAGCTGTCTCCTCTGAGGACTCTCACAGAGCTAGCCTTAAAGACAATCGCCTCAGGAGAAAAAAAACAGAGATGCCGCAACTCAGAACCCTGGCCAGACCTCCCTCTGCAGCCACTGCGGTCGAACCTGCCTGTCCCGGATTGGTCTCCGCATTCACGAGCATGCCTGCAGACGTCGTGAACAACCCCAATAGAATCTTCGTTTGCGAAGTCAAGCCAACATTACCCCTGCATACTGAGTTTAGAGACTAGAAAAATACCAATATATAGTAGTGTATGGGAAAGGGTGATACCAGAGTACCCATCCACCGCATACCCATAACCCTATATTGCTGTGACAGGCTTTGGTAGGATTTGCATTGACGTCATGTGTAAGGGTCGTGTTGTTGATTTGGTAACACACAGATGCAAATATGTGACACAATGACAGTACATTAACAAAATACACCTATGAAGCAAGCAAACGTGCATCAAAACGGGTCTAAAAGTGTTTGCATGCTCTGACCGTGACAATGATGTGTTGGAAACTCATAATCTAAACTTGTGACTGTGTCATTGTCTGTTTATTGCTGCAACATAGCAGTGTCCGCAATGCACACACAGGTGTCAAAAATACAAACACTATGTACAGTTAATGGGAGGGTGAAGATAAAATTACAACGCTGCTATACACTGTCATACACTGTCACACACTATTACCACTGTCACCCTGTATTTACAGTTAATAATAATAATAATAATAATAATAATAATAAATTTATTTCAGTTTTTGCAGGCCATCAGGCCCATATGAACACAAAATACAATTTACAACCAGAAAATACAGGAAGGTGGTTGTAAAAAAAAAATACAATCACATAGCATTACAACAGCGCACATGAATAAACAAAAACAACAAAAGTTCAAAACAAATCCCTCTAATTCCTTAATTTAAGGCACCCTGAAATATACATAGCAACTTTAAAGACCAGTTTATCATGTAGGTTTCCACACAGCAGCTGAACTTTAAGATCGGATGGGAATCTGTAGTAAAACAGTGGAATGTACTTTTTACATAAAGGGGAATATTTTGGACACTCGAAAAGAAAAGAAAATGACACAAATCTTCAGCCTTATGCCAATTACATGAATTACACTCTGGATTTGTGACGGGTTTTCCAAATCTGGATGCTCCGTTTAAAGGTAAACGGCTACATCTAAGTAAACATAGTGCCCGCCTGAGTTCACAAGAAGTCAGCTGCCCTATGTAACTGGCTCTAAATATTTCTGGGTGGTAATAGCAGTATTCTGTGTTTGATGTAAGGAATGCATGCCAGTCCTGTCGGAAACAATCCATTAGCCGATCTTTGAATATCTGAATGAACAGAGGAGTTGTTCCAACTGACTGCATTTCCCATACATACCCAAACCCGTGCATACACAACAGAGTCTTTATTTTCGTAGCCCAATTCGATCTACCTGAGGCATCATGCATACATAACATCGTGTAACACTGTCTTGGGTATCTGTTTTCTGACATGGTAAGAAGTCTGCACCAGTACTTCACCATTCGAACATAGGCATCAATATACACAGGGAATCTTCCACACTCACCCAGTGCAATATTGTTATTTACATCTCTTCCAACACCAAGGACCATTTTACAAACCTTTATATGAACCTGCTCAATTACATCATGCCTCTGGAAACCCCAAACCTCTGACCCGTATAGCACAATGGGCTTAATCTTGACATCAAAAATGTGAAAAACAGTGTCAGCTGGCAAGTTTTGTAATTTGAAGTATAGTCTTTTCATGCCTGCAACTGCTTTCCTGGCTTTTCCAGCTAAGTTTTCTACACATCTAGCCCAGTTTAGAGTAGGGGAAAATATCACACCAAGGTAAGTATAATTGGACTCATTTGAATCTGGTTGTCAGCATAAAACCATTTTTCACAATTTTTCACAACACCTCCATTTTTGAAGACCACCACTTTTGTCTTGTCCATGTTCACAGTGAGACCCCATTTTTTTACAGTATTTTTCTAAACAATTAGTTTTCTTTTGGAGATCTGCTACAGAGTCAGAGACAATAGCTATATCATCAGTATACATAAGAAGGAAAATACCCAGTGGGTCCGCAAAAATATCAATGCCACGTGCACCGCACGATGATATTTCTGTCTCAAATTCTGAAAGAAAGATAGAAAACAGCAATGCGCTCAACACACAACCTTGTCGCACGCCTGACATGCAATCAAAGTAGTCGGTAACTTTGGTTCCAACCCTTACAGCAGCTTTTACATGTTTGTACATACTCTCCAGTGTCTGAAGCAACTTTCCATGTACTCCTTTACGTAACAAGAGATACAACAGTTTTGTCCTGTGAACACTGTCGTAAGCTTTAGAAAAATCTACGTGCATGGTGTAAAAACGGCCGCCCTGCTTGCTAAGATACTTTTGCACTAGTGCCTGTAAACAAAAAAATGTTGTCTATAGTGCTGTACCTTTTACGGAAGCCAGCTTGAGCCTCAGGAATACAATCATTCTCTTCACACAAAAAAATCAACCTGTTGTTAATGACAAAACTGTACAACTTACTGATAACGTTTAGAATAGAAATTTCTCTGTAGTTGTCAACATTTCTAGGGTTACCCTTTTTGTGTAGTGGAAATATCACAGCCATGGTCCAGCTTTCAGGGTATTCCGCACTTTGAAACACACGATTGAAAAAAGGATGCAGAAATTTCACAAAGATCTCACCTGCATGATAAAAACGGTCAGCGGGCTAGCCATCAGGGCCTGATGCTTTCCCTTTCTTCGTGCTATTAATAGCACTGCGAATTTCATCCTGCGTGATTTCCTCGTCAAATTTTGCATTGTGACAACCATCACAATCATCAGCTATATGGTCATTCAAAACATCCTCGGCCTGTCTGCTGAAACCTGAATCATCAACATTCTGATCCACATTTAGCAAATTACGAAAAAAATCATACCACACGCGTGGTGAAATGACATCAGAACACAACTTCTTAACGCCAGTCAGAGACTTTATTTTTTGCCAAAATGTTCTTGAGTTTGCATCGTTACATGCATCGTTGAGCTCATTCAAAACCCGTGCGTTGTACTCTACTTTTTTTTACTCGAAATTTTTTATATAAACTCCTCATCCCGGCTATAATATAAACACTGTGCGCCTCGCGGTACCACTCCAGCGCTGTCAAGGTCGGCGCTAATCCTGTAGCCGCTCTCAGCAGGCAGCGCGGATTTCGAACGCGGTTAGCGCAAACCGCTTTAGCGGGCAGCCGTACGCGGGGTAGTACAAGCTGTGGTCCCGCTATACCAGGATCAGGATCAGGATCAGGAATTTAAAAAAAAAAAAAAAAAAAAAAAAAAAAAAAAAACACTCAACTTGTGAATATCAAATAAAGAATTAGCAATAATTAACATTCAACCACACACACAAATTACATATTATAATAGTTTACCCACCAGACTATGAAATATTATAATTGGAATGGCAATATTTCTATGTAAGATGTCATACAAATTGTCTGCTAAGTGACCAACTGTTATGTTATTTTTTTTTTAACATATTCATTGTAATAGGTCACTCACAGATTATATGTTTAACAGAGATGGCGCTTAAGCACTCGCATTTGATGTCTTTTGCGAATTTTGTTTTCCAAGAATTTAGTCTTAACCTGTATATCAATGAAGCTGTTTTTCTTGAACAAGGTGGAACATGATAAGTATATTTCATATCATCTTTGTGAAAAAAAGCTGTTTAGCACAGAGTACATTTCATTTTGAGATAATTGCATATTATTACAAACTGCTAAGTTTTCTCCATTTATAGCTTCCTTTTTTGCTTGTTTGTCACAAATTTCATTCCAATAAATTCCGCAGTGTGAGGGTATCCAAAGTGGCTCCAGCAGGCTTGTCTGTCTTGACCCTGGACGTGGAGGTGGACTTGACCGCTGCCGCGTAGGTTAGTTCACGTCCGCCTTCGATGTCCGTTTGGGTCGAGACGTTGACTCCTCTGCTGAAGCCAGGTTGTAGACGTTGCACCTGCTCCGTCAAGAGAGCCACTTGTTGTGTAAGTAGGTTTACGGTAGCCTTCAGCTGGTCTACAACATTTTGAAGGCTCTCCTCCCCGTTGTCCTTCAGGAGGCGGCGGTTATACTGCTTCTGGATGTCGGGATTTTTATCTTCACTCTCCCTGTTTCTCTCGTTGTCCTGGGGCGATCTTGGTTCGTCGTTTCCCTCAGGAGGTTTTGTCCGGGTTTGACGCCTTGTTCTGGTCATTCTGATGTAATAGTTAGTCCAGTTTTCAGCAACATTATCGGAGCTCAGTAATGTTTGGCTCTATCGGTCGCCATCTTGGCCGGAAGACTCGCTATACCGGGAGGCCGAAAGCACATGAAGCGTTTCCCATTCCCGCTATAGCGGGCGGCAGTAATGCCCTTCTGTCTCGGTGTCCAGTGGCGAGCTCACCGAACAGGGTGACCTTGGGTAAGCGATGATCCTCCATCCTGGAGACGTGCCCAGCCCAGCGGAGCTGTGTCCGCAGCAGCAAAGCCTCGATGATGACAGTTTCTGTCTGTTCAAGGACCTCAACGTTGGTGACATAGTCACTCCAGTGAATGCCGAGGATGGTACGCAGGCAGCGCTGGTGGATGCGTTCGAGGAGTCTTAGTTAGCTGTGGCAGCCAAAACTCGGAACCATACAGCAGGGTGGTGAGGACAGCTCTGTACACGCTGATCTTGGTGCTTTTTTCATCTGTTGACTGTGCCACATCCGCTTGAATAGTTGCCCAAAATAACTGTTCGCTTTTGCCAGCCTGCTGTCCAGCTTCTTGTCCAGCTTGGCGTCTAACGTGACGATGCAGCCAAGGTAGGTAAACTGGTGCACTGACTTCAGTTAAGACTAGCCGATGGTGATGTGGAGAGGACGATGCTCTTCCTTGGGTGCCGGCTGATGGAGGACCTCTGTCTTTTTCAGACTGAACTCGAGTCCAAAGAGTAGGGCAGCGTCTGCAAAGCAGGACATGATGCACTGCAGGGCTCTCTCTGTGTGTGCAACGAGGGCAGCGTCATCAGCAAAGAGCAGCGCACGAATCACTCGGTCTAGGGTTTTGGTGTGTGCCTGCAGTCATCTGAGGTTGAACAGGATGCCATCGAGGTAATACCTGATGTAGACTGCGTCGACATCATCGAGGTCTTCTGTGGCCTGCTTCAACATCATGCACACAAAAGATGGTGAAGAGGGTCGAGCCAGCACGCAGCCCTGCTTCACAGCGTTAAGACTGGGGAGTGGTTTTGAGTGGTCATTGTTGAGTCTGACCTGGCCTAGCTGTTCCTCGTGTAGATGGACGATCATGCAGAGGAATTTTGGGGGACAGCCAAGTCGCTCCAGGATCTGCCACATGCTTTGCCTGCTCACAGTGACGAACGCTTTTGTTAGGTCAACAAACGTTACATACAGCCCTTTGTTCTGCTCACTGCATTTCTCCTGAAGCTGTCTCAGCACAAAGACCATGTCGGTGGTGCTCCTGTTGGCTCTAAAGTCACACTGGCCATCTGGGAGGTAGTCTTCTGCAAAGGCAGGTACCAGCCGATTCAGGAGAGGCCTAGCGAGAATTCTTCCGGCAATGGACAGCAGGGCATTTTCACGATAGTTGGAGCAGGCAGACTTCTCTCCTTTGTTCTTGTACAGGGTAATGATTACTGCATCAAGAAAATTATTTTGTAGTGTTCCTTTCTCTCAGCAGCAGAGAAAGAGGTCATGGAGCTTATTGTGCAATGCTGGACCTCCATGTTTTCAGATCTCTGACGGGATTCCGTCAATGCCTGCTGCTTTGCTACTATTCTCCAGACGGATGGCTGTGAGGGTCTCTTCAGTGATGGGCGGTTCGTCCAATTCAACCTTTACTAGAAGGTGTAGGATCTGGAGGATGGCTGCTTCTTGAACAGTGCACTTAGCGCCGAAGAGTGTCTGGAAATATTCCGACCAGCTTTTCAAGATGGAGGTATTATCTGAGAGGAGAGAAGTGCCTGTCCATCAGCGCTTTGCAGGGGACTTTGTACCCGGTGCCTGGGGCCATACAATGTTTGTGTGTGTGTGTGTGGGGGGGGGGGGGGGGGGGGGGGGCTTTCTTGGGTTTTGGCTTGAGGTGGATCCTGAGTTTGCAGCGGACAAGGAAGTGGTCAGCGTGGCACTCTGAACTGGGCATCACTCTGGTGAGTAGGGCGTCACTGCAGTCCCTCTGACGCACTAGGACATAACTGATAAGGTGCCAGTATTTCAACTGTCCTTTTGCTGGAAAGTAGTGTTGGTGATGACAAGGTGATGCTCAGCACAGAACTCCAACAGTAGGCGGCCATTGTCATTGCATTTCCCGACGCCATGCTTGCCGAGGACTCCCTTCTAGGCTTCAGACTCCTGACGCACTCTGGCGTTGAAGTCGCAAAGCATGATGACTTTGTCGTCTGTAGGGGTGCTCTCTAGGAGGCTGCTCAGGTCAGTGTAGAATATGTACTTTTCTGCGGGCTCTGACAGGAGGGTTGGGGAGTACACACTGAGAAGGGTGAAGTATTGCTGGTGTCACAGTGGGAGGCGCATAGACATAATGCGGTCGAAGCGACCCGTTGGTATGTTTTCCAGCTTGGTTGCAACGGAGGTCTTGACCATGAAGCCCACGCCTGAGAGCCGCCTTTCTGATGCAGGCCTGTCTGACCAGTAGAGGGTGTAGCCAGTGCCAAGTTATTGGAGGCTGCTTTCGACCAAGAGGCGTACTTCACTGAGTGCGGTGATGCCAATGTTTAACCTCTGCAATTCAAGGGCATTGAGGGTGAAGTGACGTGTCGAGCATGTTTCGGATGTTCCAGCATGCTACGTTAAGTCCAGTCGTGGTCGTCATAAAATGTGGATCCATTGTTTTTTCTTGTTTTATGGTCGCAAGAGAAGATGCCCGTTGACCGTGGCTACACAACTGAGGCTGTGAGGGGCCACCTTTTGTAGCCCCCTCTCCGTGTGGAGGAGGGAGTGCTGTCCCTAGAAAAGGCTGCTTGGTCGTTCAGGGTGTGCCGAGTGACATTGTCATCCCCAGGTTAACATCAGGATACCAATATCCTGAACCACATGCATGCGTATTTGAGACATTTGCTTCCAGTGACATCTTTCACCTGCCGTTTTGCCCCTTGCCAGTCGCTACAGGACATGGAATGGTCTGTGTCATGGTCCGTGGACGTTTCCTAAGGCCTGTGCAGTGGAGCTTTCTGTTGGAGTACAGTGGGCTGAGTACTGTCCCCAACCTTTAAACCCTTGGTTCGTCTGCCATTGTTTAGCAAGCTGGGACGGTGGCATCGAGGTTCTCGGATCGTAAGTTTTATCTCAGATTGTCCTTGTCCAAGTCTCTGGCTAAAAACAAATACTTTCCTAGAGACACAAGGGCTTTGGTGTCAAGGTTTTCTTCCCTTAGCCTTTCCACACCCAAGCGGCCAGGGATACAATGATTCATTTTCGAGGTTCTCTCTTCTAGATCCGCAGTGTTTAGCCTTGGGGCTCATGCCTCCCAGTTTTGAGGTCACCTCGGAGAGGATGTGGCCAGGGACCATGCACGGGCAGTTTTGGGATAGAGGGATGCTATCCTAGTCAGGAGGGATCACACACGAGGGTGCTTCACGAAGGCCAAGAGACCATAGACTAGGGTGATCACGGGGGAGGTGCTGTAAGAGTTCCCAACTTCCTGCACCACCATCGCAACTCATCCCCTGGGGTCCCAACCTTTGAGTCAAGCAGAGACTCCTTGACCCTGGGTTAAGACATAAGACATAAGATATAAGACATTTATTCACCAAGTAAAATGTTACAATGATTTTTTGTGTGACATGGCGACAGTAAAATGCATCCTCACTTGCTGCACATGCATTCATCATGACAAACACTCAGTTGGCGATCGTCCTGTATACAGCACTAAGATAGATAAACACAATATTACACACATATCAGTCCTATGTCACAATCATGGAATCACCTTGTTCCATGAATGGTGATGAACTGAGGGCAGCTTCTGGAAAGAAACTGCATCTGAATCGATAGGTTCTGGCTTTCAAAGCACGAAACCGCCGGCCAGAGGACAGAAGCTCGAAGAGATGATTGGCTGGGTGTGTCAGATCGCGAACGATCTTTCCTGCCTTCCGTTCCATACGCGTTTTGAAAATGGATGCGACAGATGGGAAGTCGCAACCAGCTATTTGGGAGGCAGTCTTAACAATAAGCTCGAGCTGGTTCTTTTCTGTCGCGGTTGTGCTACCATACCAGACAGTGATGGAGAAGCACAAGGTGCTCTCTATCACCGTGCGGTAGAACTGTGCCATGATTCCTCTTGACATACCGAGTTTCCGCAGCTGTCTCAGAAAGTGGAGACGCTGTTGGCACTTTTTCCACAATGCTCGTAGTGTTATTGTCCCAACCCAGATCGCTCGAGATGATGGAGCCGAAAAATTTGAACCAGTCGTCTTGTTCAACGGTTTCCCCATTGATGACAAGGGGCAGTATCGGGACTTTGATTTGACGAAAGTCAATCACCACCTCTTTTGTCTTTGAGACATTTAGTTCCAGGTCATTTTCCGAGCACCAGTCGACCATTCTCCGAACCTCGTCTCGATACACAGTTTCGTCGGCATCAGACAACAGGCTCTCAGGGGTGGTATCATCAGAAAATTTCAAAGTTTTTCACAGACGGGGTTGCGGAGACACAGTCATTTGTGTACAGGGTAAAGAGAAGCGAAGAGAAAACGCATCGTTGTGGAGCGCCAATGTTCAGTGTTACAGTGGCAGAGTGTGAATTGTAGAGTCTTACGACCTGTGGACGGTCCAGAAGAAAGTCAAGGATCCAGTGACATATGGAGGGGTGAACATTGAGGTGAACGAGTTTGTCGAAAAGCTTGTGAGGGATGATGGTGTTGAAAGCACTGGAATATTCAATAAACAAAACTCTGGCATAGGTGCGTGGGGTCTCCAAGTGCTGCAAGATGAAATGCAGGCCCAGTGCGACTGCATCATCTACTGACCTGTTCGCTTGGTAGGCAAACTTGAGTGGGTCAAGCAAGTGCCCCGTGGATACCCTCAGGTAGTGATGAATAAGCCGCTCCAGGACCTTCATGGCAACAGACGTCAGTGCCACGGAGTGGTAGTCATTCAGCTGGTTGACCTTTGACTTCCTGGGAACAGGGACGATCACGGATGACATGAAGCACTGCGGCATTCACATCTGCTGTAGAGATATATTGAAGATATCGGTGAAGACAGGAGCGAGCTGGTGAGCACAGAACTTCAAGGCAGCGGTAGACACGTGGTCGGGACCCGAGGCTTTCCTGGGATTCTGTCTCTGGAAGAGACGTTTTACCTCCTCTCCCGAACGCTGGAGGGCAGCGTCAGAGTCAATGCATCTCCAGGAAGTGGAGGACGGTATCCAGGAGTGGGATTCTTCTGGTCAAACCTGCTGTAAAACAGTTACAATCTATGGAAAAAAATACAAACCACAACTCGATCAGTGTCGAAAAATACGGAAACTCCAAAAACAATGCAAGAAGTCTCCACATTACCAGCAGTGCCAAAACCTTTTGATCCATTTTGTATGCAGTGAATAAAATTAATTTATTATTTTAATTTTGTGGCATAAGACAATGAGCGACACAAAGTACATAATTAACCTTGTCTATCACTCTGACGTTCTAAGTGGTCTAGCAGTTGCCTACACGATAAAAAGGCAGAGTCTTCTAAAAAAGCAGACCTGGGCAAACTTGATTATGAAGACAGTGCTAAGCTAGTTGCAGTTGTCACAGCACAAATTGCTACAAAAGACTTTCTTATCAAAAAGGGAATTATTCCAGAAACTGTATCTATGTAAATAAAAATATGACAACATTGGCTCCTATCGTTGGCAGTGTTGTTGTTAATTAACTTGCTTTTAGTGGATAAAATTACCTCTTTTCAAAAGATAGTACAGAAGAAAGTGCAGAAGAAATGATACACCACAATGAAACTGCAGAGAAACTAGCCCAAGCAGAGCAGGATTAGGTGAAAAAAGAATAGGGAAACGTGATTTTATCAATGAAAAACTCAGACTGGAAGACTCGATGACGCTATCAAAGATTACTACCTTGTTACTGGTGAAGACGTGAGCATACCACAACCAAACCTCAGCAACTACTACCAACCCAGCCCACAACAAAGAAATGGAGAAATGTTCTTTGTTTTAGTAGGTATGACATTTGTTTATTTTACTGGAGTTTTCTTGCTAGAAGAAATGAAAAACACTGAAGCTAAACTATCAAAAATATATTACTCCCAATTAGATACTGGCATGTAAAAAAAACAAACAAACAATAGAAAAGTTATCTTCTGCTGTAGGTGGTAATGCCAATGAAGTAAAACAATGGCTATATGAACAAGCCATTTGGCAAATATATTTAACTGCCCCAAGACAAATAATAAGACCATACTTTGAGAACACCAGCCTTAATAACTCACACCAAATGGATCTCCTGTTCCTTCCATATAACACTGTCAGTAAAAAATGATGCAGATATGCACTGGCTGTTGTCAATATTGCTTCCCGGTACAACTGAGAAAAATGCTAGTGCCGTAGCGGCAGCATTATCATTAATATATAGCCTTGGTTTTCTGAAATACCCCAGGCTCGTAAAAGTTGACGACGGAAGTGAATTGAAAGGTGCAGTTAATCAATTATTTGCGAAGTATGGCGTGCTACCCGGGGTCCACAGGTCACAGGCATTTGTTGAGAACTTTTACAAACAATTATTGGAGAAACTTTTCAGTTATCAGAATTCTAAGGAACTCATGCATAACATGCACAACACTCCATGGGTTAAGCGATTACCATCTGTGGTAAAAGAAATGAATAACGAGGGTCACCTTAAACCTGCTGATGCTATTAAATTAAAACAATACCAACAGAGCCGCCAGGGCCGAGGATAAAAGCAACACAAACACTTTTGGCTTTTTTTGGTAAAAAATGTCAGTACATCGCACACCAATATGTAATGGCTTGATGTGACCAGTCGTATAGCCTTATGACATTTCACAAATCAGTCACGTTTTGTTTTTGTTTTTTTCTAAGGTATATTTCGGGCATGTTTAAGCTCTTATTGCCACTGTCATGAGTTTCGGACAGTCTCCAGTAGGCTTATCACCATACGCTTGAGGGAAACCCCATTTAATATCACCATTGTACAAGTTTGCACCCCAACAACAGACTATGTTGATGAGGAAATAGAAGACTTCTATGACCAACTGGAAGAAGTCTTTGACCAGACCCCCAAGAAAGACATTTTTTGTGGTGCAGGAAGAATGGAATGCCAAAATAGGAGAGGATGCCACTAGGAACTGGAAAGGCACACGCGGACGCTACTGCAATGAAGAGACCAACGACAGAGGCGTAAGGCTCCTGGAATTTGCAAGCTCAAATGATCTAAAGCTGATGAACACGTTTGGCCCACACAAAGCATCCAGAAGGTGGACATGGCACAGTCCGAACGGAGAGCACCATAACCAAATTGACTACATCATGGTGAAGAGACGCTTCCAAACCAATGTGAACATTGCCAAGACAAGAAGTTTTCCAGGAGCAGACATTGGAAGCGACCATGACTTAGTGATGATGACCTTCCGACTCCACCTAAAGGAGGTCAACTAGCAGGGTCCTACAAGAATCAAGTTTGATCTCGAGAAACTGAAAGACCCAGAGGTAGGGGAAGCCTTCCAGGCAAAGATAGGAGGAAAATTCACGCCACTGCTACTTCTAGGTGCAGAGAAAACGGATGTGGACACACTGATCGACACATTTAACACTGCTGTGACCCAAACCGCCAGACAGATTGTTGGCAAACTACGACAAGCATAGAAACTTTGGGTTACAGCTGACATCTTTGTTCTATGTGACAAGCGTTGAGAATTAAAGAAAAAGAACTCAGAGGTAGAAGGAGCTAAACAATACAGGGAAATTAACCAGGATATCAAGAAAAGCATGAAAAAAGCAAAGAATAAGTGGATTGAAGATCAGTGTAAACACTTAGAAGAAAATCTGAACAAAAATAATAACAAACAAGCATGCCTACTGGTGAAAGACTTGACCAGTGTAAAACAAGGACGCTCCTCGATCATTCAAGATAGTGAAAGAACTGTCTTATGGAAGACAAAGACATACTGAAGAGATGGACAGTGTATTGCTCAGATTTGTACAACCACCGAGCTACAGGGGACCCAGGGATACTTGTCAACCCACCCGTGACCAACAATGGCAACTATCCCATCCTCCGAGAAGAAATAGAGGCTGCAGTGAAGTCGTTGAAAACAGGAAAGGCAGCAGGAGCAGACAACATCTCTGCAGAACTAGTCCAAGAAGGGGTAGAAGACATGATAAGAGCTTTACTAACAATCTGCAATAATATCTGGAAGTCTGGGGATTGGCCCACACCATGGACCCAGGCACTTATAATAACTCTCCCCAAAAAAGGCAACTTACAACAATGCCAGAATTATCGCACGATCAGTCTTATATGCAAACCAAGCAAAGTCATGTTAAAGATCCTACTGAACAGGATCAAGCCACAGGCAGAGGAAATCATAGCTCCTCGAGGAACAGGCAGGCTTCAGACCAGGGCGCAGCACAACTGAGCAGATCTTCAACGTGATAGTTCTATGTGAGAGGTACCTCCAGCACCAGCATGACCTTTATCATGTCTTTGTGGATTTTAAGAAAGCGTTTGACAGGGTGTGGCATGTAGCCCTCTGGTCCACCATGAAGCTATACAACATAAATGCCAAACTTATCAAAGTCATAGCAAACCATTACAACAAGGCCACTAGCGCAGTCTGCTTCAATGGCAAAATAGGAAACTGGTTTAGGACTACAGTCGGAGTCAGACAAGGCTGCTTGCTCTCACCTACTCTTTTCAACATCTTCCTGAAAAAAAAAATCATGACAGACGCTCTGAAAGATCACGAAGGAACTGTCAGTATTGGAGGCAGAACAATCACAAACTTTCGTTTTGCGGACGACATTGATGCTCTTGCAGGAACAGAGAAGGAGCTAGCTCAGCTGGTGGAGAAGCTGTGCAGTACAGCCATTGCGTATGGGATGGAAATCAGTGCAGAGAAGACCAAACTGATGATAAATAACACCAGTGGCATTGGCACTGACGTCATGATTGGAAGCCAAAAACTACAAACAGTTAGAGGGATCAAAACCAGAAATACTGTGCAGGACACCTCAGACAACAACAGCACTGACAAGATTGAAGACCATATGGAAGGACAGAAACATTACGCTCTGCTCCAAGATCAGACTGATGCGCTGCTTAGTCATCTCAGTGTTTTTGTATGCCTGAGAGTCATGGACCGTCACAGTAGACCTTGAAAGGAGGATACAAGCCACTGAAATGAGAGGTTTTCGAAGGCTGCTTGGCATTTCATACAGAGATTACATCACGAACGAGGAAGTGGGAAGCAGAATCAGGCAAGCCATCGGACCCTATGAAGACCTATTTGTCATTGTGAACAAACCGCAAACTGAAGTGGTATGGGCGTGTCACCCGTTAAGCAGGGCTTGCCAAAACAATCCTGCAAGGCACTGTGCAAGGAGGACGAAGGAGAGAAAGACAGAGGAAAAGATGGGAGGACAATATCTCAGAGTGGACAGGACTGAGGCTGAGTGATACGCTAAGAATGGCAGAGAACAGAGAGGAATGAAGGGAGCTGGTTGCCAAGTCATCAGTGGTCCCCAACGGTCGGCAAGACCACGGGATATTGATAGATAGATAGATAGATTAAGCCCTTGTTGGCTAAGGGTTTCCTTCATCAGCGTGCTGACCCTTTTATTTTTGCTGAGTAAGCCTTTGTTCGGTTTTCATGGTAGTTTGTTTTTGGTTCATTCTGTATTGTTTACATATACTAATGGTCAAAACTTAAGGGCCACCACACTTTTTTGTTTCCTTGTTTATCGTCGCAAGTACGCTAATAAAATACAATGTTATTTTGATCCAAATAGATTAAATGTTGCCCTCAGGCAGTCCACGGTACAGAGAACAATATACAAGAATTCATCAATTTCCACGAACGTGTCAAAAGCACTTGAAACATCGTCAATTATTTTTTGAAAAGCTGTGCGTTATTGGCAAGAATACCAAATGCAGGCAGGTGGAAAAACTCGGTAAAGTCGTGATGCACGTGCTAATGGGGTCAGTTATGAACACTGAGCACTTCTGTTTCACTACAAATGCCGGTACAGTAGGGGCATAATTGTTACTTTCCAAACCATGCCAGCACGACGAAGCCTAACGCCAGTAGATCAAGGCCGGGCGCTAGCATGGCTGCAGGATGGATTTTCCAGACGAGAAGTTGGGAGACGTTTTGGGGTGTCCCATTCAGTGATCGAGAGTCTGCGGGCACTATTCCAAGAAACTGGAAGGGCAGAACGACGACCCTGCTCAGGTCGCCCGCGCTGCACCAGCAGAAGGTGGGACAGATACTTCTGTGTGGCGGCTCTGCGTGACCAAACTGTCACGTCAGCCACTCTGCGACGTCAACTGATGCAAGCTGCAAACGTTAACGTCTGCAGGAGCACAGTCTGCCGACGTCTGTGCGAACATGGCCTTGCTTCATGCAGAGGAGCAGTGAGAATACCCCTCACCCCAGCTCATCGCATAGCCCGGGTGGCCTGGTGTCATCAACATGTGAGGTGGAACGGACTCCAGTGGACTCATGTTCTGTTTACTGATGAATCACGGTTCACTGTGTCCTTCAACGATGGCAGGCTGAGGGTCTGGAGACGCCAGGGCGAGCGATTCACGGATGGATGCGTCCAAGAGGTGGATCGTTACGGAGGAGGTTTAGTCATTGTCTAAACAGGCTGCAGCAGGGAAGGCAGGACCCCCTCCACGTAATGCGAGGCACCCTGACTGGGCTGCGCTATCGGGACGAGATTGTGCAACCTCTCATCCAGCCAGCTCTCCCAGCCATAGGCGATAATGCTGTTCCGCAGGACGACAACGTTCAACCTCGTCACGCCCGTGTGGTGGATGAGTACCTTGAGCAACGGGGCATCATGAGGATGGAGTGGCCAGCTCGTTCACCTGATCTGGCTCCCATTGAGCACCTCTGGGACGTGCTGCGGCAACGTGTAGTCAGCAAACGCCTCCCACCTCAAGGCGTCCCCCAGCTGATTCAGTTCCTGCTTCAAGAGTGGGAAGCGATCCTACAGCATGTTCTCCAAACCCTGGTGAACTCCATGCGTCAACGCTGCATTGAATGCTTGGCAGAAAACGCTCGCTACTGACTAGACCAGTCTTGTTTGACTTTTTAAATGAGGGGTGGGTGAAATTTCTAACGTACTACTGCTGTTACAATTGCTTGATTTACTCAAAACTGAAATGAAGACACAGGCAGTGGAAATTATAGCTGAGGAACAGGCAGGCTTCAGACCAGGGCGCAGCACAACTGAGCAGATCTTTAACCTGAGAGTTCTATGTGAGGTATCTAAACTACAATCAAGACCTCTATCATGTCTTTGTGGATTTTAAGAAAGCGTTTGACAGGGTGTGGCATGCAGCCCTTTTGGTCCACCAGGAGCTATACAAAATAAATGCCAACCTGATCAAAGCCATAGCAAACCACAACAAGGCCACTAGCGCAGTCTGATTTAACGACAAATTAGGAAACTGGTTTAGGACATTAGTTGGAGTCAGACAAGGCTGATTGCTCTCACCTACTCTTTTCAACGTCTTCCTGGAAAGTGTCATGACAGACACACTGAAAGATCATGAAGGAACTGTCAGTATTATAGGCAGAATAATAACGAACTTGAGCTTTGCGGAGGGCATTGATGGCCTTGCAGGAGCAGAGAAGGAGCTAGCTCAGCTGGTGGAAAGGCTGGACAGTACAGCCATTGCGTATGGGATAGAAATCAGAGCAGAGAACACCAAACTGATGACAAATAACACCAGTGGCATTGGCACTGACGTCATGAATGGAAGCCATGAACTAGAAACAGTTAATAAATTCAAATACTTAGGAGCCATTGTGACAGATGAGGGATCAAAACCAGAAATACTGTCCAGGATTGCGAAGACAACAGCAGCACTGACAAGATTGAAGACCATATGGAAGGACAAAAACATCACACTCTGCTCCAAGATCCGACTGATGCGCTCCTTAGTCATCTCAGTGTTCTTGTATGCCTGCGAGTCATGGACCCTCACAGCAGACTTTGAAAGAAGGATACACGCCATTGAAATGAGATGTTTTCGAAGGCTGCTTGGCATTTCATACAGAGATCACATCACAAACGAGGAAGTGGGAAGCAGAATCAGGCAAGCTATCGAGCCCTATGAAGACCTATTAGCCATTGTGAAAAAAACGAACAATGAAGTGGTATGGGCATGTCACGCGTTCAGCGGGGCTTGCCAAAACAATCCTGCAAAGCACTGTGCAAGGAAGATTAATGAGAGGAAGACAGAGGAAAAGATGGGAGGACAATATCTAAGAGTTGACAGGACTGAGGCTGGGTAATAAGCTATGAATGGCAGAGAACAGAGAGTAATGGAGAGAGCTGGTTGCCAAGTCATCAGTGGTGCCCCAACGGTCGGCAAGTCTACGGGAGATAGATAGATAGATAGATAGATAGACAGACAGACAGACAGACAGACAGATATAGATAGATAGATAGATAGATAGATAGATAGATAGATAGATAGATAGATAGATAGATAGATAGATAGATAGATAGATAGATAGATAGATAGATAGATAGATAGATAGATAGATAGATGACAGACAGACAGACAGACAGACACACACACAGACAGACAGACAGACAGACAGACAGATAGATAGATAGATAGATTTTTGGTAAAAAATGTCTGTACATCGCACACCACTATGTGATGGCTTGATGTGACCAGCCGAGCCGGCAGGCCATGTTCGAGCAGCCTCCTCCAGCACTGCGGGAAAGAGAAATAACTGACCAAAACGCAACAACCACAAGCTCCACAATCAGCAGTGGAAACGCGGCCACGACAGAGAAGATCTTCTACGCCCCACTAGCCCTACCAATTGGCAGTGGAGGAAACAAAACTGAACTACAACCATCTACTCTCCACTAGCTCATACAATTAGCAGTGATTGAGCCCCGACTGATGACATTATCTTCTAATCGCCACTAGCCCTTTGAATCGGCAGTGACGGCAGCGAGAATACATCAACTACTTGAGCAATACAAAATGTACCAAAAACTACTTAACGATACAGAATGAACCAAAAACAAACTACCATAAAAACCGAACAAAGGTTTACTCAACAAAAACAAAAGGGTCAGCACACTGATGAAGGCAGCCCTTAGCCAATAAAATCTTAGACGTGCCCGAAATACACCTCAGACAACAAACACAAAACGTGACAGATTTGTGAAATGTCATAAGGGTATACGGCTGGTCACATCAAGCCATCACATAGTGGTGTGTGATGTACATATATTTTTTACCAAAAAAAAAGATAAGATAAGATTAGATTAGATGAGATGAGATGAGATGAGATGAGATGAGATGAGATGAGATGAGATGAGATGAGATGAGATGAGATGAGATGAGATGAGATGAGATGAGATGAGATGAGATGGGATGGATGGATGGATGGATGGATGGATGGATGGATGGATGGATAGATAGATGGATAGATAGATAGATAGAAAGAAAGAAAGAAATAAATAAAGAAAAAAAGAAAGAAATAAATAAAGAAAGAAAGAAAGAAATAAAGAAAGAAAGAAAGAAAGAAATTTGTTACTGAATAAATTAGCAAAGTTTTGACTCCAAGTATTGTTACATTACTTGTGTGGTGTTGTTGGTGAGTCTGCAATAAAAAATGGCCCTTACGTTTTGACCATTAGTATAGTTGATGTATTCTGCTAACGTCAATGTAAATTGAAGGGGCTAGTGGCGAGTAGAAGATATTGTCGTCAGTCAGTGCTCAACCACTGTTGACTGTATGAGCTTGTGGAGAATAGATGGCTTCTTGGTTGTAGTTCAGTTTTGTTTCCACCACTGCCAATTGGGGCGTTAGTGGGTAATAGAGAGCTTGTCTATTGTAGTGCTACCTAAGAGATAGGAAATAGGAGAATCCCAGGACACCTCCCCCGTTTTATAGATTTATTATAATTAACTAGTCATTCAGACAAACCCACTCCACCAAATCCCACCAATACATTTATTACCTGACCATTTTAGTTCCACCCCAAACATCATTCAAGCAACGATTTTTGATCAGCTGCCAACCCGCGATTATTAAGGCAGATCCCCTACCCCTTAGTCTAAACAGATTATTTTCTAGTGCACAAGTCATGGATACAATTATCAAGTTACTGTCTATGTTACTTTTTGGATGTTTTTAAATAAATTACAAGTACTTAATAAGGTACATTATAAACCTTTAAGTAACTTTGTAAGATAAGTTCTTAACCCAAGTCAATAAGATACCACCTACACAGAGGACAATACGAGAAACACTAGTCTGTCGTATGGAAGGCAACACAGCCGCACAAACAACCGGCATCGTCTACAAACACGAATACATGGAGAATCAACAACAACAACAACGACACTCAGTCTGGGATTGATCCGTCAAAACGGACGGATTAATAAACAAAGAATATGACTCCCACGTCGATACACGCAAACTCTGCCCAACGGATCCTTGTATCTTATCGCGGCTAAGTCCCGCTGAGCAGGAAATAATCTTGGAATGGACAGGCACAAGCGCCGAGGGAACAGAAGACGCAGCGATACAATTGGATCCCGATACTGACAAGACTGGACCCTGCAAGGATTTGAAGCAATCATACTTGACATCAATAACACCGCATCAGGAATACTGCAAGGATTTGAAAGCGTTCATACTAGACATCTATAACACCGCGTCAGGAATACTGCAAGGATTTGAAAGCGACCATACTGGACATCAATAATGCCGCGTCAGGACTACAGTTACATGCATGGACTACACGGATAACATGTCCTTATGTAAGGATTTAAATGCGACACACTGGGAGAAACTTGACACCAAGAAATGGACTGAGAATTGTAGGCCGGTTCCCTGATGAGTAAATCGGAGCCTGTAGTTACTAACTACGAATACCGATCGAAACGCCCCCGAGTGCTTCACATTCTTTTGCTCGGACATTTTGAGGCGTCGGGACCAGAGTGACCGGATGCATACCTGGGTGGGACCGGTCTTGCTCTTTTACCACTGGATTCGAAGCGAGACGACGAAGGAAACAACAGCTGCCAGCCCTAACTCCGCCAGAAACGGGGATCAAGACCCAAGACATCTATGTCAACGGAGAACTACAAAGAAGAAGAAAGTCATCGATGGTTTTCCACACCTGAAACAGGGTGGTTGAGACCCATTCCCCACGCCTGATAAGGGGTGGATGGAACGACTGAATACAACCAAGAAACCACAAGCAAGAAGGAGCTCTTCGACCATTCTCCCACACCTATAATAGGGTGGTTGAGACCCACTCCCACACCTATAATAGGGTGGTTGAGACCGACTCCCACACCTATAATAGGGTGGTTGAGACCCACTCCCACACCTATAATAGGGTGGTTGGAACGCACTCCCCACACCTGAGAAAATGTGGATGGAACGAAAATCACCAATTAACACCACACGATCGACAAGCTAGAACAAGCGACAAACTACACTACGATCCTTTTTTTCTGCTACTTTAACAAGACACGTGTGAGCCAGCTACTCAACTGAGGCCAACAATCGGCCCTGCAGCCCCCACGGCAAAACCCTCTACTGAAGTGACATCTGTCATGAATCGCTACACGCTATGACGTCACTACTGTTTGCTAAAAGACTTATCTCCCGCCAACGAGAAAGGCAAGCCACTTTGTCTACAACACGGACTAAGAATAGAAGAAACGGACATTGTCTACTTCACACCGACCACAAAACTACGCAGCACCAACTTTAATCTACAACAACTGGTCACAAAGAACTCGTTCTAAAGCGCACAAAAGTTAAAGGAGGACTGGAACGCTCGCAACAAGCGAGGCCAACTATTCTGTGAAGCACTCGAAGTATTGAAGGCCCTTCTACAACGACAAAACCCGGCACCTACCACCAAAACGGTATACAATTCAGGCGGCCCAACAAGCCAACGGCAACAACAGCAATCAACGAAACGACAGCCACACCAAAACAGCAGCAACAGCTACAACAATAAGCTGATTTTAAAGCATCAACTGTGAGATATGCACCACGGCAACAC
This sequence comes from Semisulcospira habei, assembly GCA_036245525.1. Lineage (NCBI taxonomy): Eukaryota > Metazoa > Mollusca > Gastropoda > Semisulcospiridae > Semisulcospira > Semisulcospira habei. The sequence goes on from BTPG01000003.1 coordinate 683,609, forward strand.
TGCGTACCACCTACACAGAGGACAATACTAGAAACACTAGTCTGTCGTATGGAAGGCAACACAGCCGCACAAACAACCGGCATCGTCTACAAACACGAATACACGAAGAATCAACAACAACAACAACGACACTCAGTCTGGGATTGATCCGTCAAAACGGACGGATTACTAAACAAAGAATATGACTCCCACGTCGATACACGCAAACTCCGCCCAACGGTTCCTTGTATCTTATCGCGGCTAAGCCCCGCTGAGCAGGAAATGATCTTGGAACGGACAGGCACAAGCGCCGAGGGAACAGAAGACGCAGCGATATAATCGGATCCCGACACAAGACTGGACCCTGCAAGGATTTGAAGCAATCATACGTGACATCAATAACACCGCATCAGGAATACTGCAAGGATTTAAAAGCGTTCATACTAGACATCTATAACACCGCGTCAGGAATACTGCAAGGGTTTGAAAGCGACCATACTGGACATCTATAACACCGCGTCAGGAATACTGCAAGGGTTTGGAAGCGACCATACTGGACATCAATAATGCCGCGTCAGAACTACAGTTACATGCATGGACTACACGGATAACATGTCCTTATGTAAGGATTTAAATGCGACACACTGGGAGGAAGACACCAAGAAATGGACTGAGAATTGTAGGCCGGTTCCCTGATGAGTAAATCGGAGCCTGTAGTTACTAACTACGAATACCGATCGAAACGCCCCCGAGTGCTTCACATTCTTCTGCTCGGACATTTTGAGGCGTCGGGAACAGAGTGACCGGATGAATACCTGGGTGGGACCGGTCTTGCTCTTTTACCACTGGATTGAAGGTGCGTAGCACCAACCTGACTAGGACCCGTGAATAGCCACCCGATTTTTTTAATGTCGTTTGCTATCCTCAGCAATGTGCAAAACCGGTCACTGTTGGTTTCACCTACGCCTCGCTTTCAAATCCTGGCATATTATGCCCACTTCATTCTCCTTTCACTCGGACTGTGCGAACAGGAAAAATATCGCATCTTCATTGCTCTACTGGACCATCAAGATTGAATCGACAAACACAGGAAGGGACTAAGCGTAATACAGCTGCCCACCATCACTCATCTTCACTTCGCGGCCAGAATAATGATGCAATCAGGATGACGCCACCGCTATCGGCCCCGGCCACGCGCGCACCGTTAGGAGTGGCCACGCTTCAATGCACACAACCCCAACCTCAGGCTCACCGTCCTGAGGGGATCGGAACACTGATTCAACAAAGCAGAGAGCGCCTCTTAAATAAGAGGAGATAGCTCATATCAGTGCCGGTAAAAGAGCAATCCAGCTAGCTCACTTTCTAGCAAACACTTACGGGAGACGGACGTGTTATGACAGATGTTTACTCTAAGCATCCAGATATACACCATCAACAGACAACTACCTCTCCGCGGATTTCCACGTCTATACGGCTGACAGAGATATAGCATACCATAAAAATGGACTGGCCGACATAGAAGATAGACTCCACCTGCAACCAAGGTCACAAGACGCTATCTCACACGGACAGCGGGCGATCAGTCCGACCACGACAGCCGACCAATGGGATTCGACCATACGTCATCGGCACTAAGCCGCTCTGCCCTCACACCCAGCAAAGCCTCATTCGAAGCGAGACGACGAAGGAAACAACAGGTGCCAGCCCTAACTCCGCCAGAAACGGGGATCAAGACCCAAGACATCTATGTCAACGGAGAACTACAAAGAAGAAGAAAGTCATCGATGGTTTCCCACACCTGAAACAGGGTGGTTGAGACCCATTCCCCACGCCTGATAAGGGGTGGATGGAACGACTGAATACAACCAAGAAACCACAAGCAAGAAGGAGCTCTTCGACCATTCTCCCACACCTATAATAGGGTGGTTGAGACCCACTCCCACACCTATAATAGGGTGGTTGAGACCGACTCCCACACCTATAATAGGGTGGTTGAGACCCACTCCCACACCTATAATAGGGTGGTTGGAACGCACTCCCCACACCTGAGAAAATGTGGATGGAACGAAAATCACCAATTAACACCACACGATCGACAAGCTAGAACAAGCGACAAACTACACTACGATCCTTTTTTTCTGCTACTTTAACAAGACACGTGTGAGCCAGCTACTCAACTGAGGCCAACAATCGGCCCTGCAGCCCCCACGGCAAAACCCTCTACTGAAGTGACATCTGTCATGAATCGCTACACGCTATGACGTCACTACTGTTTGCTAAAAGACTTATCTCCCGCCAACGAGAAAGGCAAGCCACTTTGTCTACAACACGGACTAAGAATAGAAGAAACGGACATTGTCTACTTCACACCGACCACAAAACTACGCATCACCAACTTTAATCTACAACAACTGGTCACAAAGAACTCGTTCTAAAGCGCACAAACGTTAAAGGAGGACTGGGACGCTCGCAACAAGCGAGGCCAACTATTCTGTGAAGCACTCGAAGTATTGAAGGCCCTTCTACAACGACAAAACCCGGCACCTACCACCAAAACGGTATACAATTCAGGCGGCCCATCAAGCCAACGGCAACAACAGCAATCAACGAAACGACAGCCACACCAAAACAGCAGCAACAGCTACAACAATAAGCTGATTTTAAAGCATCAACTGTGAGATATGCACCACGGCAACACTGCGTACCACCTACACAGAGGACAATACTAGAAACACTAGTCTGTCGTATGGAAGGCAACACAGCCGCACAAACAACCGGCATCGTCTACAAACACGAATACACGAAGAATCAACAACAACAACAACGACACTCAGTCTGGGATTGATCCGTCAAAACGGACGGATTACTAAACAAAGAATATGACTCCCACGTCGATACACGCAAACTCCGCCCAACGGTTCCTTGTATCTTATCGCGGCTAAGCCCCGCTGAGCAGGAAATGATCTTGGAACGGACAGGCACAAGCGCCGAGGGAACAGAAGACGCAGCGATATAATCGGATCCCGACACAAGACTGGACCCTGCAAGGATTTGAAGCAATCATACGTAACATCAATAACACCGCATCAGGAATACTGCAAGGATTTGAAAGCGTTCATACTAGACATCTATAACACCGCGTCAGGAATACTGCAAGGGTTTGAAAGCGACCATACTGGACATCTATAACACCGCGTCAGGAATACTGCAAGGGTTTGGAAGCGACCATACTGGACATCAATAATGCCGCGTCAGGACTACAGTTACATGCATGGACTACACGGATAACATGTCCTTATGTAAGGATTTAAATGCGACACACTGGGAAGAAGACACCAAGAAATGGACTGAGAATTGTAGGCCGGTTCCCTGATGAGTAAATCGGAGCCTGTAGTTACTAACTACGAATACCGATCGAAACGCCCCCGAGTGCTTCACATTCTTCTGCTCGGACATTTTGAGGCGTCGGGACCAGAGTGACCGGATGCAAACCTGGGTGGGACCGGTCTTGCTCTTTTACCACCTTCTGGGCCCGTGCGCACAGTGTTCCCATAACTTTTTTTACACTTCTGGTCCTGGGCAGCGTTCCTGTCGATAGAGTTAGCGGCCTTAGAAGGCTGACTAGAGCCAAAAGCATCTGGAGTAGCAAAACTGACAGGCTTGGGTGGGGCCTGAGGCTTAGGGGCAACAGAAGGCGGCACTACCGGACCGGCAGTGTCCGCCTTCTGCGTTCCCTGTCTCCTCGTCACCACCGGAGGAGGGTTACTCTCCAGGGGCGAGAGGAGCCGAGGCTCCGCCCCAACCAAGAAGTTTGGGTTAGACAAGAGGGGACTTTGGTGGGTCGCTTGCCTGCCACCACAGCACTAAAAGTATACACAGAGGTTTTAGAGTTTGGGGCAGCCGCAGCTGCACCAGGGACGTCGACCAGCATTTTGGCGTCCGCAAAAGATAGACCCTTCTCCACGCGCACCTGCTGAATCCTGCCTTCGGATATTCAACGAGGGCATTTCTTGTCCGAAGCCATATGCGCCCCCTGTCAATTCACACACAGGAGGGTGGCTGTGCAGGATTCAACAGAGTGTCCGGGCTTAGTGCAACGGGCGCATGAGGCCTCTGTCTTCCGGAATGTCTTCAGCCCATGGCCATACTTTTGGCACTTAAAGCACCGGAGGGGGAGCCGGACGTACTTTTTTCACTTTCAAGGAGTAGTAACCTCCCCAGATAGTAGTCGGAAGGGCGGGGGTGCCAAACGTCAGGATGATGGTAGGGAGACGGATCTCCCTACCAGCTCGCTTGGAAGAGAAGCGCCTGACGTGTCACCCCCTGAGACGTAAGGCTCAGTACAATTTCTTCTTCTGACAGTTCTACCAAAGCTTGATCTTTGATTACGCCTCTTGACAAATTCATAGTTTTGCGGGGTGTGACTTCTACTGGAGTGTCTCCGATGGAAGAGAGCCTCAGCAGCCCGCTGGAGTGTGCCAGGGTACGCCACTCTACCAGCAATTCACCAGAAATAAGGCACTGGGCATCAGGCCTGCCAACACGGCTCCTGATGGTCTCCCCCACCAGGAAAGGATGTAGCTTGAGAACAGATTTCTCCTTCACCTTGCTATTGACAATGAGGAAGCGAGGGCATACGGCCGACGCCTAAGGCGTCACTTCCTCACAGTCCGAGTCACTGTCATGTTCAATGTCGGTGGCTATATGCCGTTTCTGTGCATGTTTCTTTCTCCATGTTTTCTCCATATTATAATAATAGATATATGTCGGGGAGCGTTCTTTCACCTTTTTAGCCCCAAGTGTGTGGAACTTCCTGCCAACTGAAATGCGGAATCTGCCCACATTGTCACAGTTCAAAGCTCACTTAAAGACTTTTCTTTTCTGTCAGGCATTTAACACTTAGCTCATCTTTAGCTAACTGTTGACTGCCTTTTATTCTGATCCTAGGGGGAGTGAATGTATAGTGTTGGGAAGAGATGGGGTGGTTTAAAGTAGTGTGTAATCGTGGCGTGTGTCTGAGAGAGAGGGTGTGCTCTTGTGCATGCGCAGTGAGTCCAGTGTTTTGCTGGAGAACAGCGCTATAGAAAAATTATGTATTATTATTATTATTACTATATTCATCCCCCAGGGGTCCCCGCCCGCCACCGAGCCCAACAAAGTGCAACTGTCAGCGGGTCTCCAGCCGACGCACAATGGAGACTGCCCGAAAGATATACTTAAGGTGGTAAGCCGGATTGAACCGTCTGAGCCACAGCCTTCTAGAACACTGTTGAATGCAGGGAAATACTCTCGTAAAGCACCTAATCAGCAGCAGAGGATGTAGCATGGTGCTCCGTATAGCAACCCGCATGTTAACAGTGGGATAGGGCTAAACGTGACAAGAGCCGATTGACTAGGTCGTTACGACTATCCTCCCGTTTAGGTAGAAGTCAAGTCCAAAGTGGAGAGTTGGCACCAGTGAGCCGCAACCCAAAGGGAACCTCAGCCTCCAGGATCCTCTTCTCCCCCGACACGGGTCTCTAAGCACGGCAAACGGGATCCAATATAGAAAAAGCTCCCGCGTATATTTAAGGACCAATCCAACATGGTAGGACCTGGGTTAGCAAAGCTCCTTAAACAACGGACCAGTGGAAAAGACTGAACAACATATCTGCTAGGAATCACTCAGCGCCGGACAAACAGTTAGATCCCGTGTCCCCACCTATCAGGCACCCAATCGGCGCTGTCCAGCGCTGAGTGATTCCTCTTGGTTTGTGTACAATTCTGCCAGCGCTAGCCTCACCTATCTGGCTTATGAGTATTTATAACTCGAGGCAAATTTGTATCGCTATATCGTTACATTGTTGTGTAATGTACTGTGCATCTACTGTTGGAAATTAGGGTATTTACCTGACCACATATGGTAGTGCACCTTCGTGTTTGTGTATGTATGTTTCCCCTGCCTACTTCCTAAGTTCCGGAGAAAGACATGGCTTATATAAGAGACCTGATGCATCTTTTTTGAAGATGCAAATGATCGTCTTATTCTATACCTGCGTATTTCTCTGTGGGCTGGCGATTGGGTGCCTGATTGGTGGGGGCAGGGGATCTAACTGTTTGTCCGTCCAGCGCTGAGTGATTCCTCTTGGTTTGTGTACAATTCTGCCAGCGCTAGCCTCACCTATCTGGTTTGTGAACATATCTGCTGACATCAAGTCCTAATGCTGGACAAAGATGGCACCCCTCTGCTAGCCCACTGATGGGACTATCCACCCACGCCACGTTGAGGCCAGTGCCGAGTGGGCTTGAAGTAAAAGAAAGAATACAACAAAGATTAAAGGATTTGCAGGTAGAAAGATCAACATGATTAGAAGTAATTGAAATTGGTAAAGAAAAACTAAAAACACAGGTCAACAGGATTAGCGAAACTATTCAGAAAATACTTCACGAAGACACAACTTTGGCTGAGAGATTAAAAACACTTTTCAGAGACCAGGGTATCAATATTGCAAGTTTAATTACTGCTCTAGGATTTATTATCAGTACTGTTGAAATGGCTGTAACAGGGGGTGGCGATGGTGGTGGTCCAGCTCCACCGGCCCCTTTGGCTCCTCCAGCTCCAACTGACCCAAAAGATCTAGAGACATGGGTAAAAAAACAACTGTCACACATTTAAGACTTACTTAAAAAATTGGCTGTGAAAGCAATGGATGCTTTCCCTGGCATAATAAGGGGTGTTATCAGTTGGTTGATCAGTGCAGCAGGAAAGGTACTAAGGTTTATGGCGGAGCATGTGTGGATCATTTTGGTGACAGTAGGAGGGGTAATATCGGGTTATTTAATGAAACAGGTAAAGACGTAATATGCCTAATCCAGTAAGGCCTATTACCAATGCAGTTTTGTCTGACTCATGTGTGTTAACCAGAGGGTTCAGAGATGGTGATACTGACTGTACTGGTGTCTGTGCTGTGGCTGTTACTGTCTATATTGGCGATGGCATGACTAATGTTAATGACATTATTAACGGTTTTAATGGCTGTAGGTGTGTGTTTGTTGGGCCCATGTTTACTGATTAATTGAGTCATATATTTCTGATCACACCATGCAACATTTATTTCATTATTATAATTTTTTATTGTCCCCATTTGGAGTTGAAGGTCAGATGGCAACAAGTATAACTCAATGCCAACTACAAAGTCAACTTTTGATCTGGCATATCTGAGAACGTCTTGGTAGTGTTGTATGCTTGATGGGAGATCTACTACTGAATTGATAGATTCTTTTAGGTTTGCAAGAAACTGTTTTTTTTTTTTTTGCTTCAAATTTGCCACTCCCGTTTAAGATGTTTGATTTTGTTTGAGCTTCTGCTCATAGTATACACTACATATACGTTCTGATAGACTCATTAATGCGTTTGACCACTGCTTGTGTAAACCCGTTACTCGTATCAAAGATAAATGGGGTCCAGGCATTAGACTGTTTCTGTTCTATTGAGCCTAACCAGATTGTTCTTATTGATGAGAATGAAGAATAGGAAGACCAGTAATCTTGAGGTGCCATGGTGATCATCAATTTTTGTTGGTGTAAAGTCATACTTTGTACTAATGTTAAATTCATTACAGATGCGTTTAAACGCTTTCGTAACTGTGGGGTTGTTAAACTGGCTATAACTGGATTCAGGGGGCAGAGGGACATGGAGTTCTGATAGTATTCTTCTACGCTGGTAATAATTATGTGTGAAAAAGATAGACAGCCCCAATCAGTTTGCTTGGGTGATTAAAATGGTCTGTAAAAGAAACACCACAGCTAGTACTTGAACACAGTATAGCAAAGTTTAGCTGGTTTTGAAACATCTGTAGTTGACTAGATGACCACTTTTTTGCAGTTGCATCATCTGTTATTGGTTGGTTTAGGTAACGATCATAAGGATTTGGAATTTTTACTTGAAATAAATCTCCTTCAGACGCAGCTATATCGAGCTGAATTAGTTGAATTATTTTCTGGTCATAAGTAGGTGCGACATTGTACTGTGCATCCACGTTAAATTGAAATGCATTTGTAGAAACAAGTATTGGTGATTTAAATTCCATCGTGCTTTTTTATGTGATAATAAAATTGTTTATAACCTTACAAATCTTGATACAAACAAATCAGTGTGGTTAACTAATGGGAATGATAAATGAGATGGCAGCAAGGTTGTAGCTATCCATGAAATGTTTTACACTGTAAAGTGGTTTAATGTAAAAGATAATACAAGTTATTGTGTAACTGGAACTCTTGATGTTTATTGGAGAGGTAGTGGTGTACAAACTGGGTATTATGGCTTTTGTACTTTAGCACATTGGCTACAAAGTGAATTAAAAATTAAAGCAACTTTAAATATGGCTAACTTACTTTTTACATCTGAATTTCCAAAAGGTAGTAAGTATCCATTGTTCGCTAGTCTTGGAAGGTTACTTGTTTTTTTAGATAACAAAACACAACATATCCAGATGAGGATTGGACATCATCATACAGAGGTCTATTGACACCAAATAAAGAAAAAATAACTGGAAGATATCCTGTTAATTTAGCAGTACACACAGTACTAAATGTTCATTTGAAAGAACTGAACACATCTGAAAATGTACACAATGGAAAGCCTACAACTTTGTTAAGATGTGTGATTACTGGAAATGCCCCCTATTGTGATAGAGTGGTTGTTAGATTTCCTAATTTGCAGTATAATAAATTAAGTTCCAGTTTCTTTGAATCACTGTGTTCATCTGTAACTAATCAGGATGGTAAACATGTTCCGATATATGATTTTTGTGTTGTTTTAGAAGATAAATACATTTTATTTTTGGTGAATAAAAATGAGTACTGGTCCAAAACAGAGAATTATACCAGTTGCATGTCCAGTAATAGAATTGAAAGATTTGGCTGATGTGCAGGGTTTTGATAAAGAAGGAGAGGTAGGAGAAGTATATGGTCTTGAATTTGATTCCTTTTGTCAACCTGCTGTACAGCTCCTTCTTCAGCTTGGGGTCTGACGTAATAATGCAGCCAAGCAAGGTAAACTGGTGCACTGACTTCAGTTCAGACTTGCCGATGGTAATGGGGGGAGGGAGATGCTCTACCGTGGGTGCCGGCTGATGGAGGACGTCTGTCTTTTTCAGACTGACCTCGAGTCCAAAGAACTGGGCAGCGTCTGCGAAGCAGGACGTGATGCTCTGCAGGGCTCTCTCTCTCTCTCTTTCTCTCTCTCTCTCTCTCTCTCTCTCTCTCTCTCTCTCTCTCTCTCTCTCTCTCTCTCTCTCTCTCTCTCTCTCTCTCCCTCCCTCCCTCTCTCTCTCTCTCTCTCTCTCTCTCTCTCTCTCTCTCTCTCTCTCTCTCTCTCTCTCTCTCTCTCTCTCTCTCTCTCTCTCTCTCTCTCTCTCTCTCTCTCTCTCTGTGCAACGAGGTCAGAGTCATCAGCAAAGATCAACTCACGAATCAATCGGTCTAGGGTTTTAGTGTGGGCCTGCAGTCGTCTGAGGTTGAACAGGCTGCCATCGAGACGATACCTGATGTACACTGCGTTGTTATCGTCGAGGTCCACTGTGGCTTGCTTTAACATCATGCTAACAAACATGGCGATGAGGGTCGGTGTAAGCACGCAGCCCTGCTTAACACCGTTGGAAATGGGGAGTGGTTCTGATAGGTCATTGATGAGTCTTCAGTGGTGGGCGTTTCGTCCAATTCAACCTTTACTGGGATGTGTGGGCTTCTTGAACAGTGCGCGTAGTGCTGAAGAGGTTCTGAAAGTATTCCAAAGCTCGGTTTAAGATGCAGGTATTATCTGTGAGGAGTGCCTGTCCGTCAGCGCCTCGCAGGGGACTTTGTGCCAGGTGCCTGGCGTGAAACACTGCTTTCAGAGTTTCGTGGAAGCCCCTGTAGTCACCACTGTCAGCGGAAAGAGGCGTCATCTGTGCGAGCCTGGTCCACCACACGTTCTGGAGCTCTCTGAAATTGCTCCGGAGACTGCTGCAGACGAGGCGGAAGGCAGACGTCTTCACAGGGCGTGAAGGCTGGGCTAAGTGGGCCTGATGGGCATCTCTTTTTGTTATTTTGCTAGGAGTTCCTGAATCTCTACGTCGTTTTCGTCAAACCAGTCTTTGTTCCTTTTGCCAGTGAAACCCAAGTCTTCAGTAGAAGATTTTGCAATAGGAGAGTTGTTTCCAGGGTGTTTTAGGATCTGTCTGAAAGGCAGCTTTCACGTCGTCACGCTGAAGGCTGGCAACGTCAAGCTTTTTCTTCGGGGGGGGGGGGGGGAGGGTCCTTTCTTGGGTTTCGGTTTGAGCTGGAGCCTGAGTTTGCAGCGTACAAGGCGGTGGTCAGTGGGATACTTTGCGCTTTGCATCACTCTGGTGAGGAGGACGTCACTAGGGTCCCGCTGACGCACTAGGACATAGTCGATAAGGTGCCAGTGTTTGGAGCGAGGATGCATTAAGCTGGTCTGTCGGCTGTCCTTTTGCTGGAAAATAGTGCAGGTGATGACAAGTTGCTGGTCTGCACAGAACTCCAACAGTAGGCGGCCATTGTCATTGCAGTTCCCGACGCCATGCTTGCGGAGGACTCATTTCAAGGCTTCTGAGTCTTGGCCTGCTCTGGTGATGAAGTCGCCAAGAATGATGACTTTGTCGTCTGCAGGGGTGCTCTGTCAGAGGCTGCGCAGGTCTGTGTAGAACTTGTCCTTTTCTGCAGGCTCTGCCCGGAGTGTTGTGGAGTACACACTGAGAAGGTTGACGTATTGCTGGTGTCTCGGTGGGAGGCGCATGGACATGAGTGACCCGTGGTTTGTTTTTTTCAGCTTAGTCGCGATGGAGGTCTTGACCATGAAGCCCACGCCTGAAAGCCGTATTTCTGATGCAGGCCTGCCTGTCCAGTAGAGGGTGTAGCCAGCGCCGTTATTGAAGGCTGCCATCGTCGGGTAGGCGTACTTCGCTGATGGGCAATGAGGGCGGAGCGACGTTTAGGGCTTCCGCTGTCTGCTCTGTCGAGCATAGTTCGGATGTTTCAGCATTGTACGTTGAGTCCGGTCGTGGTCGTCATGAGAGTGGATCGTTTTGTGTTCTGTTTTGTTTTCTGATCGCAGGAGAAAAATGCCCATTGATCGAGGTTAGCCAACTGGGGTTTCGAGGGGATGAGCTTAGGTTAGGCCACCTTTTCTGAGTCCCTCTCGGTGTGGAGCAAGCAGTGCTGTCGATAGAAAAGGCTGCTTGGTCGTTCAGGGTGTGCCGAGTGACGTTGTCATCTCCATGTCAATATCAGGCGACCAATATCCAGAACCGCCTGCGTGCAGGTTTGAGACTGTGGCTTCCAGTGAAATCTTTCATCTGCCGTTTCGCCCGTCTCCCGTCATTACAGGACTTGGAATAGTCGGTGTCATGGTCCGTGGGCGTTTCCTAAAGACTGCGCTGTGGAGCTTTTTGGTGGAGTACAGTGTGCGCAATACTGGCCCCACCCTTTAAACCCTTGGTTTGTCTACCATGGCCTAGCAAGCTGGCATCGAGGTCATCGGGTCGTATGTATTATATCAGACTGTCCGTGTCCTAGTCTCTGGCTCAAAAACCTTCCCCGGAGACACGGCGGCTTTGATGTCAGGGTTTTCCTCCCTTAGCCTTTCCGCAGCCAAGCGGCCAGGCCTGCAAGGCAGCAGGACAATTATTTATTTTCAAGGTTCTCTCCTCTAGATTTGCCGTGTTTAGCCTGCGGGCTCGTGCTGCCCAGTTTTTGTGTTCACCTCGGAGAGGAAGTGACCAGGGACCACGCAAAGACCTTCTTGGAATAGAGGGATGCTATGCTAGTCAAACTGTCAGCAGTGTCCATGTCAGCATTTAATACTCACAACTATAACTGATAAGGCCAAGTATAGGCTATTTTTACATTTAAACTTATTTTATTTGTATAGAAAACCCTTTGAATTACTATTGATTGCTTCTTACTAATTCAGACCGTCTGGGGTTCTTTCTCCGGGTACTCCGGTTCTTCCACCCCTTCCACTTTGGTACCGGTTTCAGGACACATTATAAATTTCAAATACAAGCAGTCAACATTTTTGAAACCTCTGTAGCTGAGCTGACCCTTCGCACCACGTGAATTTTCTGGGTCTGTCTTGTACTGTATTTGTATTCAGATTAAATCCGTGTGTTTCACGTGAGCGTGCTGTTGGGTGCAGTTCGCGCGCGTTGAGTCGATTCGCAGAATTGGGAAAAGCGCCTATATAATAACCGGTAGTATTATTATTATTACCAATACGCCAAAACGACGACAACTATGCTAAGCGTGAGCCTCAATTGATGGTATTGTTTCCCTTATACTAATACGCGTACGTTGTACTGAAATTATAGACCGATCCACTATATTTGGCTCCCCCCTGTAGTCGTGCTACGAGTGCTTCACGGAAATAGCGTGAGTGTAGATTGTTAGCATAGTAAAGCGGTCTATTCGACGTTGATTTATAAAAAAAAATAAAAAAAATAAATAAAAAACAACAACAACAAAAAAACGAACAGATTTTTAACATGGCATATCTTCCAAAGTAGGGCATTATTGAAGCTGTAAAAAAATCAGTTCAAACTAAGTATTAGGTTCAATCAGTGCTGCAAGTGGAAATATTGTCAGTCAAGAGATTATGTAGTTATGCTGCCATATTTATTGCTTCCAGTCAGTCATTTACTTTGCGCACCCTTTTTTTCCTAACGTTTTTGTGTGTGCTTTGACCAAACTAGATCTATAATCATTGGTCGATAATGCACATTTCTCTCCGCTGACAGTGATTTTATCTACTTTACTTCATAATCGTCCTAATGATGCTAATGTTTTTACTTACATGTTTCAGCAGATCCGCAATACATCAGTACAATAAATAGGAGGAGAGGAACGAGAAACTGGCGTGTTTGTATTGCCATGGTTTCTTGTCAGGGATGTTGCCAAAGTCAGTTCGCTTTTGAGTTTCCACAGTCACTGTTCTTCATGAGTGATGCACCAAGCAGGAAGAATGTTTGCTATATACTCTTGTTTCTAACTGTGCGTGCATTTACAATTCAGATTATTTCCTGGTGTTTTGCATCACATTCGTTGTCACAGCGTTTTCCCTTCCTGGGCCATATAGCTTACATTCAAAATTGCGTGTTATGCTGTATACACAAGTATTCGTAGGAGCACATCGGACACTGGTACTTCCATTGTGGTAGTTTAAACTAGCGCCCTACAGGTTAACCTTGACCTACTACAGTTGACACTGCGCCGAACTGAATTGAAAAAAAAATATTATTTTGAGAAAGCTGTTACGTTTGTGGTGTCAGTGTTATTCTTGTTAGAGCATGTGTGTGTTGATCATACGAAGTATCCAATTGTAATATTGACACTCTTAAATCTCACCCATCATGAGTACCAATACCTTAGTCTTCAACAAATGGTAACGTCGCCCACCAGAGTTACGCCATCATCGGTCACTGTTATAGACCATATCTATACAAATAAACCTCCGGCAATTAGTAACTTTCAAGTTGGTAGTTTTAGCGTCAGCGACCACTATCCTGTGAGCTGCACGTGGCTGCCCATGCTTCCAAAACTAAAAACAGCAAGGACCTACGTGCATCACATAAGATCATTAAAAAATTTCAATTAATATTTCTTTCTGTCTGATCTGGCTTCTGCAGAGTTTACTGAAGTGCACAATGAAACCAACCCCCCCCCCCCCCCCCCCCCCCCCAAAAAAAAAAAAAAAAAAAAAAAAAAAAAGCATATAGATATGTGGTATCACATCTTTCTCAGAGTGCTAGATAAACACGCGCCCTTGAGACAACAAAGAGTTAAATACGCCACTTTACCACCATTGCTGACTGCGGATCTTATCGAGGCCATGAAGCACAGGGACGAGCTGAGAAGAGAGAAGCGTTTCACCGATTACAAGAAAAAACCTAAACGAGTAAAATCCATGGTTCTGAAGGCAAAAACAATTACTTTTCGATAAAGTTATGCACGAAAGTAAAGACTACGCCAGAACAAGGCGTGCGATAAATTTAGTCGCTAGAGGCACGAATAAAAGCACAGCTTCCTCACCGCCGCATCTCACAGCAAACAGCTTCAACTGCCCCTTCGTCTCCGTAGCAGAATCATTAATCCCGCCGGGAACTAAGTCATATGACTATGTATGCTCGGACAACTTAGTCGATTTCTGCAAGTAGACAACTGCCAGCATAAAACCTTTTATCATACCTACTATAGCGGTCCTTGAAGTTAGTAAATTGATTACAACCTTGGAGAAAAAAAAAATCTTCAGGACTGGATGAGATTAGCGTGAAAATACTCAAGATATCTCTCCCATATATTGTAGAGAGTCACACTTATATCTGCAACCTCTGTATTAAGCCTAACTGTTTTCCAGACGCATTTAAAGACGCGAAAGAAATAACTTTACTTAAATCTATTAATCTTAAAGAAATTAATAATTTTAGGCCCATATCATTTCTAAGTGTTCTGTCTAAGCCCTTAGAACGGTATATTCACAAGCATATTTCTTTATACCTGAAAAACCGAAAATTTATCTATTCATTGCAGTCGGGCTTCAGATCAAAACACTCATGTCGCACTGCGCTGAAACGGTCGATAGATATCTGGATATCTTCCATCAACGTCTCAAAACTTAAATGAGTCATGTTTCTAGATTTCAGTAAAACGTTTGATATGGTAAACCACGATATATGATCAAGAAATTATCCATATTTGTTTAGCGTGCGCTGAACGCATTCACGAGGTCCAAAAATACTGCTCAGTGTACAATTATCCCAGCTGATATATTTAATCAGCATTTTCTTTCTGCTGCAAGTACCCTACTCCAGACTACATTTCCTGATCGGCCATCTGTGGTATCAGAACAATTGAAAAGGTTCTGTAATGAAATTTTGACTCCCGATACATCATTTCGTATTTTATTTTAATGGTTCATGGCATGGGAAAATAATCGTACGTCTGGCCATGATGGTATTAGCAGCACTTTTCTCAAATTGGCTCTGCCATCTATCATTGATTTGTTAACGTACGTTTACAACCTTTGTATACAGCAAGGTAACTTTCCCTTGAGCTTAAAGACAGCACAGGTAATACCATTACCTAAAACAAAAGACCTCACTGACCCAAACAAGTTTAGACCTATTTCCCTGCAATCAACTTTATCTAAACCGATTGAAATGCACATCCTCATGCATTTGCAGCACTATCTCGAAAAACATAAACTAATTCATCACTGTAATTGGGCTTTCGTTTAAAGCACTCTTGTCACACAGCACTAACACGCGATGAATAGCGGTCAAATGACAGGGGCTGTGTTTTTTTTTTTTTTAACCTCAAATGCTTTTGACCTCGTTAATCATGAGAGTTTAATTCAGAAGCTTGCTGTCTATCAGTTAAGTGCTGGCACCCTTGCGTTCCTTATGTCATACCTGTACGGGCGCACACAATATGTCCATGTGAATGGGACAAACTCGCGTGAGGCGGTGATAGCGCAAGGCGTACCACAAGGATTTATCCTTGGTTCATTTTTGTTTTCTGTCTATATCAACGATCTTCCACTACATATATTTGACCCCAGTGTAACCTGCAGTCTCTTTGCAGATGACGGAAGTCTTGACCTTTCATCATCAGATATATATTGTATAACTAGATCTCTTCAGCGTATTTTGAATGACGTTTCACAGTGGTGTCAAAATAACTCCATGGTACCGAATCCTTCCAAAACTAAATGTGTGCTGATTACCACTAGACCAAAACACCAGCTGAACCCCCCTCCATTAAAACTCGCATTTAATGGCCAGTCTGTTGAGCAAGTTAGAGAGCAGCGCGTGCTTGGAATCATCATAGACGACAAGCTTTGTTGGCAGAATCATATTGCAAATTTTTGTAAAACAATACCTTAAAATGTATACCTTCTTTCTAAACTGAGATGTTTCACTGAAGAATCCACCAGAAAAAAAAAATTCGATTGTACTCATATTCAGCCACATTTGGATTATGCCTCTACTATCTGGGACGAGAGTAGTGATACTAACTTTAAAAGACTCATCTCACTCCATAAAAGGGTCATTAAACTAATTGTTGACAGACCCACAGAAAGCATTAGTACAGATGACAAATTCAAGTTGCTAGCTCTATTACTTCTTCACAAACATTTAATATATAATAAACTGGTATTCATGCGCAAAATCACCCTCTCAGACTCTCTTACTTATCTCACATCAGCGACAGCGTCAATAGTACTGTTGCTGCCAATATGTCTGACATCGGCAGCACTGGCACTACCATCAGCGACAACAGTGCTGGTGCTGCCAATACTTCTGACATCGGGAACATTGACACCACCATCAGCGACAGCTTCAACAGTGCCGGTGCTTCCAATACGTCTGACATCGGCAGCAATGGCACCACCATCATCGGCAGCGTCAACAGTGCTGGTGCTGCCAATACATCTGACATCGACAGCACTGGCACCACCATCAGCGACAGCGTCAACAGTGCTTGTGCTGCGGATGCCTGTGACGTCGGCAGCACTAGCACCAACGTCTCCATCAGCGGCAGCGTCAACAGCATCACCACCAGCGACCTTGACAGCAGTGTTCCAAATGCCAGTACAACTGACGCCGGCGGCACTGGCACTCATTCATCTGCTCCTGTTGCTGCAGTGTCCACCGAGTCTGCCTGACAGACAGTCTGCCCGGTAGAACTGAACCCTGACCCCCTGGCTGTTGAGCGCCTGATGGCGGAGATATCGCCTCTCCGATCCGCCGTTATAGAGATCCGCCACTCGTACAACATCGAGGTGGATTCGCTGCACACGGAGATCAGACACCTGCTTGAGCAGATCACCCAGCTAGAACGGGAGAAGGAGGGCCAGAGAGGCGGCAGGAAAAGCGACAAGAAGAAGCCCTTACCCCCGTCCAACACTCGGCCCAAGGAAGCGCTGGAAACGTCGCCAACCTCAACGACAACTTCTGAGCCCCCGCGCGCATCTCCGCTAACCCCCGAACGCAAAGAGCCGGCACCAAAACGATCATCTTGTGATACCGACAAAGCCACCGACCTTTCTGGACTCCAAAACCCAAAGCCCGGCACCCAGACACCACTACTCCGCGATTCGATACTACGCGGCCTTCATGGAGATCTGATGTCTGTCACTGGCACAGACAAGGCGCAGGTGGTGTCAGTGTCAGATCTCGACAGAGCCGGCATCCTCCAGCGCCTTAACGATGCCATCCACACGAATGAAGTCACCACAGTCGTCATGCATGTCGGCATCAATGACTGTAAGCGTGGGTTTGTCATCGGCAAGAAGGGCTAGAAGGATATGATTTCTGCTGCAAGACGAGTCTTCCCCATGGCAAACATCTTCATCTCGTCCATCCTGCCCACGAAAAACGAACGTCAGCAGCCGGATCCATGCGTCACAGACACCACCTTTTGTCTCATGGAGGTGTGCCACTTGCTGAAGGTCAACTTTATTGACAACGATCAAGTGTTCTACACAAGGACCGGCGAGGTAAAGAGCGGGTGGTTTAGAGACGCCATCCATCCGAACAAGCGGGGCACCAGTGCTCTCGCTGTAAACATTAAGCGGGCGTACTCTGGCCGTACCACCAACAACGTAACCCGCCCCATTGAGGCTGAACACCAAAACCCACGCCGGAACGGACAGCTAAATATACCCGCGCATAGAGGTAAAAACGGGCATCCCGGCCCTAGAGACCAAGGGCCTAAACACAGTCAGCGATCTCAGCACGTAGCCAGTTCCAACCTGGCGCCCCGATTCCGCCAGGAGCAGGCTTTGACGAAAGTCTTCAGCCTGGTACCCCGATTCCACCAAGAGCAGGCTTTTGCAAAGACTCCAGCCAGCACGATCGGAATCATGCTGACCGTACACCCAGCGCATTCTGCGTATGGCGGTGGATCAAATGCTGCTCCAGAACACAAGCCACAGCAGCCCGGCTATGATCGCATCTCAACACTCATGGGCGCTCCTTTCTACATGGCAGGCGGTCGACCTGTGTACCCCTACCCCAACCCCCCATCTTTCCCCTAACCCCCTCCGCCCCACCCCCTGGAGTGCCGCAGCTTAATGAGAATGACTGTGCCGCCTTGCTTTCACTGCTTCAAAAGTTCAGGCCACGCGCCGGAAATTAGGACACGCGTTCCTACGTGATAGCCATTTCGACAGTGTATGAATATTAGTTGGACACGTCCTTCTTTTTGACAGCTTGTGTTTGAGTCGTGATTTGCATCAGTTACTTCTTCTTTGATAAAGTTTCACTGTGCGCGTTTTGTTGACCAATTATTGACAGTAATTCCCAATAATTAATGATGTTATCATTTCCCGATTTAAATATACTTTTTTTTTTACTTAGCGATTTATGAATGCTTTCTTGTAGTTGTACCATTTTCTGAGACTTTGAAATCTTTATTTTTTTTCGTCAAAATAGCTTTGTGTATTTCGAACTTTGTCGCAGGTGAACGTGCATAGTTCCCTTGACAAGTTACTTTTCATTTGTTTTCTTTTACAGCAGCCGAATTGTTATTTTTTGTTGACATAACCAAGCAAGAAAACCGTAAACATTCTGCTGAACTCAGACTAAGCGCGTGATAAACATTGTGATTCTCCGCCGTGTATTGCCTTACTGAGCTTTTTCTTTCAGCATTTTATAGATATTGATATTAGTTGATTTTGTTTACATTATTTTTCTGAGCATATTTGTATTATATCTCTCGTTATATTTGCGTTGTTACCGTCATGCAAAATCGTAATCTAAATACTGTTCCGAAACGAACAGACGAACTAAGAATTGGCCATCTTAACACATACCATCACATAACAAGGTGCCAGATTTATCTATGTTCATAAACAAGCCCTTACATTTCCAAATTTTGGGTGTGTCCTAGTCAAGGCTTAAAAGTTCAATAAGGGATAACTCCATTTCTGTCCTAAACTTCTCAGTACTACGCAGAGATGCATCAGGCCCTCAACACACTGGACTAGCAGTATGTATACATAATTCAATACTTGGTAACGTCAAACGGCGACAAGACTTAGAGTCAGCTCAAGTGGAAATCTTGTGGGTAGAAGTGACAACATCTAAATCACCCCCGTCCTCATTGGCTTTATTTATAGAAATCCCGCAGCCAGCTGGGACTGGTATAATGACTTCGTAACAATGATGGAGAGCGTAAGTTAAAATAAAGCTGACGTTGTTCTTTTGGGCGATTTAATATCCATCTTTCTAAATCTAAAGGGTCCCATGCTGCATGGGCGTCATCAACAGCACTATTCGGTTTAGAACAGTTAGTTAAAACCCCCGCTAGAACCAGATCTACATCTTCAAACCTGATTGATCCTATTTACACGACAAATGATGATACAATATCTATTGTACATGTTCCATCCTTAGCTGTGAGCGACAATAACCCAGTATGTTGCACAGTCTCCATGAAACTAGACAAAGAGAACAAAAAGAGACATAAAAAATTAAATATCGTTCTTCAAAACATTTAATAACGGCGACTTTCTGCCGGATCTGAGCAATACTCCTTTCGGTGATCTGTATACCCAAACTTCTCCTGACAGTGCCCTGTCGTACTTGATGGATCTGTTCCTTGGAGTCCTAAATAAGTATGCGCCCATACAAGAAAAACCAGTTACGCACTCTACCCTGCCACCCTGGTTAACAGTAGATATCAAACAGGCCATGACATTTAGAGACAAACTTAGGAAAGAAAAACAGTTTCATGAATATAAGAAATAACGAAATCGTGTTAAATACATAGTGAGAGCGTCAAAAATAAAAGTTTTTTCCGTAAAATGATCAGGGACAAAAAAAGATACAGCATCAGTTTGGAAAGACCCAAACGTTATAACGAAGGGTAAATCAGCCCCTGAAATTCCATCCCATTTGTCAGATGATCTATTAAATAATCACTTTCTATCAACAGCTGAAACACTTTGCTCAGTCAGCTGCAAGTAGTAACGCAGAGTACCAAGTTCCTTGTGTACTGGTAAAATACTGTGAGGCAAAAAATATACTGCAGATATTCATCATTCCTGATATTACCGTCGCTGAAGTCGGCAATTTTATTTCTAGCATGCCGAACAAAAAGTCCACCAGGATAAATGGTATCGACAACAAAATTCTGAAAATATCACTACCATATACGGTAGAGGCAATAACTTATATCTTTAACCTCTAAATAAAACACAGCATGTTTCCAACTGTTTTCAAGAAGGCCAAGGCAATTTCAATCCCTACATAAAATGATCTTGAAGATTTCAATAACTACCGCCCTATCTCACTTTTGTCGGCCGTGTCAAAGCCCCTTAAAAAAACACATACAAAAACACCTCCTTGATTTTCTAGAAAAGGGCAATTTAATCAATATTCATATCCGGCTTTAGACCGAAACATTAATGCTAGTCAGCACTGACACATTGTAGACAGCTGTCTGGAATCAATAAATAAAGACCTGATGGCTGGAGCAGTTTTCTTAGACCTACAAAAAGCATTTGATCTTGTCGATAATGACATTCTCTTTAAGAAGCTAACTGAATATCATATAAGAGAATCCACCATTGCATTCTTTAGATCACACATAAAAGAAAGAAATCAAAAGGCATATACCCATGGAAAATAACCTAAACAAGGACAAGTTAACTACGGTGTCCCCCAAGGGTCGATCTTGGGACCTCTTCTATTTATAATATTTATTAATGATTTGCATTTGCATATTAGTTACACTGATGTCAACTTCAACCTGTTTGCGGACGATACGAGCCTCCGTGTTTCGGGTAAAAAACAGCTGACATTAACCTTACCTTACAAAGTAGTCTCAGCGAGGTTAACGACTTGTGCAGAGTGAATCATATGGTTCTTCATCCAGGAAAAACAAAGAGTATTTTAATCACTACACGACCAAAACACCAACGCCAACCACAGCTGTTACAACAGAACGTTAATCCAAAAAAACAGGTCACAGAGCGTAAATTCTTGGGAATACACGTTGACGAACAATTATTTTGGAGACGTATATAAAAACAGTCTGTAAAACCATTGCTAAAAACACTTTCGTGTTGTCCCAGCTTAGACAAGTAACTCGTAAACTTTTTTTTTTTTCATGCCCATATCAAGTCTCACGTTGATTATGTGTCCACAATGTGGGACGGTTGTCCTGATGTTCACATCAACAGGTTAAAATATACATATACAATAGAATACAATACAATAGAATACAACTTTGTTGTCTGTTCGAGTCAGGGCACGACAGAAATTTGCCTTTCAGCTCGTCATGAAACAACAATATAAGACATTAACAAACGCTACAAGAGCATATCATGAAAAATTATCATTGCAGCAATCTATCACAAGCAATTTGTCACAAGATGGGAGGTAATGTTAAGTAGATCATACTTATCGCGGCGTTATAAACGAGAGTTTAAAATCGAGACAGCAGTTGGAATAAAAGACTTCTTAAAAACATTCCTTTTGGCAAGTGGCATGTTGAAACGTCTGCCTGATGGGAGCATTTGAAACTGATCAGATAGTGGGTGACGAGGATCATTGACAATGCTAGCAGCTATCCTTCGGACAGCTCTATGGTACAGATAATCTGCTGGGTACTGTCCTAGGCCAATGATCTTCTCAGCTGTTCTGACGATACGTGACAGTCTGCCCCTGTTTTCATACTGAGGTTGCCATACCAAGCAGTGATGTTAAAAGTCAGTATGCTTTCGATCGGGCTTCTATAAACGGACTCTAAAACCCTTGAACTGACATCAAAACTTCTCAGTTTCCTAAGAAGGTACAGACGCTGGTTTGCTGTTTTCACAAACAGATCGGTGTTTCCAGAGAAGGACAGCCCACTATCCACGACTGTGCCAAGGTATTTAAATTCAGTGACCACCTCTACAGGTTGATTATTAATTGAGACCGGTACAAAAATGTCATAAACTTTCCTGTCATCAATGACGAGTTCCTTGGTTTTCTGTACATTCATTTCCAGAAAACTATCTTTGCACCATGACTCTAATACTGCTATCTGTGCAAAGTACTCAGCCAGACTGTCTTCTTTTTGGAGTAGGCGTACAAGGGCCATGTCGTCTGAGAACTTTAACTCATTCTACCCCAACACCGAAATCTTTACATTTTGCCGTTGTCCTCTGAAGACTGCATTGCAGTGCAGGACACAGATCGACCATGATAGTTCAAGGGTGATGCCAGAATAGCTTGGCGCCCATAGGTCGATCCTTATCTTCCTATTGTGTGTCTGGGGTAGAATGAGTTAAGAGACGAGAAGTGGCAGTGTGACAGCGCATATGGTCTGTGTATATAGAAAACAATGTCGGAGAGAGGACACAACCTTGAGGGCAGCCTGAATTTAGCACCATTTGGTCAGACAGACTGCCGTGTACATTTACACGTTGTGGCCGGTCCTTCACAAAGTCTCGCACCCACAGAATAATGTTTGTGTTCACATTAAAGTCCATCATACGCTGCAAAAGCATCAGTGGTTCAACAGTATTAAAAGCATTAAAAAAGTCAATAAAAAGAATTCTCACATGTGCTTTTGATTTCTCAAGATGTTGAAATACAAGATTGTACAGAGTTAGGCATGCATCCTCCACACCCTTATGGTTTTTGTAAGCAAATTGGAATGGATCCAGTAGTTCGGCAACATCATTTAACAGATGCCTCCTCACAACTTTTTCCATACATTTTGACAGAATATAACTCAATGCAACTGGACGGAAATCGTTGAATTCATGAACGTTGGTTTTTTTTTAGGAATCGGGACAATGATTGATGATGTCCAAGCCGTAGGGACAGTATGATGATCAAGCAGGAACGGAAAGATAGTAGTGAAGATCTTCCCCAATTGACCTGCACAGGTTTTCAATACTTTTCCACCTAACCAATCTGATCCAAGTGCTTTGTGTGCATTCAGCTTAGAGAAGATGTTTACTACCTCCTCTTCAGTAATTGACAAAGGTTCCGGCACAATGGACTGGCACAATTCATCACAGTTATCACTAAGGTTTCTGCCATCGAACCGTGAGTAAAAACGATTTAGATCATTGACCATCTCAACTGGATTCCCAGTGCAGAGCCTGGCTTGTTTCTTTTGCTGCCTACCCATCATGCCGTTCAGACCATTCTATGCATCTCTAGCGTTGCCCGAAGAAAATTTTGTTTCGATCTTGCTTTTATAGTTCAGTCTGATTCAGTGTGTTGTCTCTTGGCTTGACTTCGCGAACGAAGATTTTATAAGAGTTGTCCACGACGTCTGCAGGCTTGTTCGTGGCTGCGGAGGCCAATCCGGGACAGGCAGGTTCGACCGCAGTGGCTGCAGGGGGAGGTATGGCCAGGGTTCTGAGTTGCGGCATCTCTGTTTTTTCTCCTGAGCCGTTTGTCCTTAAGGCTAGCTCTGCGAGAGTCCTCAAAGGAGACAGCTGCCTTGTAAATGGTGGAGCGCCAGGTGTCACGGTCCACAGCAAGCGAAGACCACTGGTGGTGGTCAATTTGGCAGGCACTAAGTGACTTCTTGAGACAGTCTTTGTATCTCTTCTTTGGTGCCCCTCTGTCACGGTGTCCAGTAGCAAGCTCGCCGAACAGGGTGATCTTTGGAAGGCGACGATCCTCCATCCTGGAGACATGCCCCGCCCAGCGGAGCTGTGTCCGCAGCAGCAAAGCCTCGATGCTCACAGTTTCAGCCTGTTCAAGGACCTCGACGTTGGTGACATAGTCACTCCAGTGAATGCCCAGGATGGTGCGCAGGCAGCGCTGGTGGAAGCGTTCGAGGAGTCATAGTTGGCTGCGGTAGAGGGCCCAGGACTCGGAACCATACAGCAGGGTGGTGAGGACCACAGCTCTGTACACGCTGATCTTGGTGCCTGTTTTCAGCTGTTGATTGTGCCACACCCGCTTGAAAAGTCGCCCGAAAGCGCTGTTCGCTTTTGCCAGCCTGCTGTCAAGCTCCTTGTCCAGCTTGGCGTCCGACGTGATAATGCAGCCAAGGTAAGTAAACTGGTGCACTGACTTTAGTTCAGACTCGCCAATGGTGATGTGAGGAGGGCGATACACTGTCTAGGGTGCCGGCTGATGGAGGACCTCTGTCTTTTTCAGACTGACCTCGAGTCCAAAGAGCTGGGCAGCGTCTGCGAAGCAGGACGTGGTGCGCTGCAGGGCTCTCTCTGTATGTGCAACGAGGGCAGCGTCATCAGCAAAAAGCAGCTCACGAATCAGTTGGTCTAGGGTTTTCGTGTGGGCCTGCAGTCGTCTGCGGTTGAACAGGCTGCCATCGAGACGAAACCTGATGTACACTGCATCGTCATCGTCGAGGTCTACTGTGGCCTGCTTCAACATCATGCTAAAAAAGATGGTGAAGAGGGTCGGTGCCAGCATGCAGCCCTGCTTTACGCCGTTGAGAATAGGGAATGGTTCTGAGAGGTCATTGTTGAGTCTGACCTGGCCTTGCTGGTCCTCGTGTAGTTGGACAATCATGCTGAGGAACTTTGGGGGAAAGCCAAGCCGCTCCAGGATCTGCCACATGCCTTGCCTGCTCACAGTGTCGAACGCTTTTGTTAGGTCGACAAACGTTACGTACAGCCCTTTGTTCTGCTCGCGGCACTTCTCCTGAAGCTGTCTCAGCACAAAGACCATATCGGTGGTGCTCCTGTTTGCTCTGAAGCCACACTGGGCCTTTGGGAGGTGGTCTCCTCCTAAAGTCACAACCAACAGGTCGCTAAAGAGGCACAAAGCTACCATGGTCGATATGTAATGTCCTCCCATCATTGCACGGATGCTTGCACACTTTCATACACAATAATACTCTGCATCCTTACAAAACTCCACAAATAACCGGGACAGTGACGAGCCGAGGGTCGACGAACAGAGTTGCGCCCCTTTTTATATAAAAGAGCTGTCAAGCTGATAGATACGCGGCCCATTCCTTCCACTATGCGCCCGATAACACGCATCACAGCGCCAACTCTGGACTTTCACTAGAAAGAATAATTAGAACAAAGACCCGATCCAAGCGACCTTTGAGACTGAGGGCTGGAAATTACCCTTGTGCAGAAAAGCTCTACATTTTTTCTACGTGGATGTTCCTCTGACACCTGGTGTGACCCTCCTATGGAGAGACAGAAATCAACACCATGAGAACCCAACAGTCAGTGCTCAGGTCTATTTGTCTTATCCCCAAGAACTGTATGAAACAATTAGCCAGCTGTTAAATGGGGACCGGAAATTCGTCACAATAACACTGTATTACACCACAGGGACTGGTCTAGCCCAAGGTAACTGCTGCCAAACTTGGGTTGACGAGGAGTTTGAAGCCCTGAGGGACAGTGTTACCAAGATTGCCAGCAGTCTGCTCTCCCAGCCCCCTCCAGCCGATCCTTCACCCTCCCTTGCTAATTCTGTTACGGCTGAGTGCCCCCAGGATGAATCGACGGACACAGTAAACCCGGAGCAACTCACCGCCACGCGAGATGAACCCGCGCAGTCACCCGTGAACGACTTTTCACTGCCGGCGCGGGATTTGACTATTTGTATTAGTAACCTCACTCTTATAACTCCCCCCAGCCTGACCCTTCCCTCCGGCAGCATTCGGAGCACAGCAGCGGTGAGGAGAGGACGCGCTATAGAGCTCAGTCAAGCGAAGTGTTCACAGTACAGAATAGAGCAGACCGGTGGTGGAGCTGTTGGTAGCTCTGTCCACCAAGTTATCTTCATAGCATAGCCAACGAGGATAGATAGGGTGTGATAATTAAAAAAAACGGCAGCTGCAGGGACCGGTAGCCCGTAAGGGTGGTGGTCTCTGGCCCCGGCATAAGATAAACCTAAAGGAAGGAGAAGATGGCCACAGAAGTGTATTACCCCCCAGCATGAACACCTACCAAACAAGCAAGCGGCATAAAGGTTCTGAAACAAGGTAGGACCCAATGTGGGCCATTTTTTCTTGTTAGAATTGTCTAGCTTAATTGGAAGCCCAAACGAGAAAGACGAACGACACCATAGGAACCAACACAAAGAACGCCTACGTCTTCTTTGTCCTACAGGGTCCCACGTGGTAACAGTCGTACGCTTACGCTTGTACAACAGTCGTTTGCTTCAGCTTGATACAGTCTCTACTTACGCTCAAAACAGTCGCTACTTACGCTTACAACAGTCGAACCCCACCCACGTGGAAACAGTCGTACTCTTACGCTTATAACGATATTCGAGGAGCCAACACAAGAACGTTGCGTCGTCTTTGTTTGTTTTTTCCTCTTTGCTCTACAGGTACTACTCTTACGCTTACCAGTCTTTACTTAAAGCTTCTGTCTTACGCTTACGCTTACAAAAACAGGCCCTCGCGCCTGCAGGCACCCCCTGGGGGTCGCCACCCTAACCCAAAGGGTAAAATTGGCTGGCCTAAGCAGCCAACCCAAAGATGGCTGCAAATGGGCGGACTAGTGGGCAAAATGGTTCAAAAACACCAAAAATCAGCGCGCTCAAAAAGAAGCGCCTGACCTAAGTAGTGAGCTCGGTGAACACCCGAATTCAAATTCAAAGGTGAGCTCAATCCAGTCAAAAACCAGATGGCCTCGATTGCGTCGCAACGCGGGCTGGGTCATGCGTCACCCAGCCTGAGGGACGAATCACCGCTAGGAACAAAGGAATTGACAAAGGGAGTGACGTCACTCGGTCGGAAAAAGCGGCCGACCACGAAACGGACAATGACCCAAACCAATCAGAAAACGAAACCGACCGTGAAAGTGAACACGATCTAGAACAGGATCCAGAACGGGATAGCGATAGCGACTCGGCTAGTACTGTAGTCGAGGAGCAACCCTTCATGCGAAACAAAAAACTCAGAAAAAGGAGGGAAAGGGCCTACAAACGCCCCGAAAAGGCAATGCTGGCTTTTCCCATTATGATAACGCCAGACAAAGAAGACGCTACCCTGTTTATGATGAGCATAAATAAACTGAATGAGGTGCTCACAGAAGCGTTTGCTCCACCAGTGGAAACGAGAAGGATCGCCTTCGGCAGGCGGATCCTCATAGGTTGTCCCACAGGTGAAGTGCAAAGGCTAGCTACCAACAAACACACAGTAGGGGGGGGGGGGTTAGAGTTACCTGCTCCATCCCCCGAACACCGGGCAAGGGGGCCGGAGAGGCCCGAGCACTCGGCGTCTTAAAATCTATTCCGACCGAAGAAGACCTTTCGTTCATTGAGAGCGAAATCAAAACAAATCACCCTAGAGCCAGGGTACTGAAGAGACTAACAATGCAGGATGGGCAAGCTAGCCGAGCGCTCTTAGTCCAATTTCCAGGTGAAACGCTCCCTAAAACAATCAGAGTAGGGGGTGAAATCTTCAACATAGATAGGTACAAAGCAAAAGCGCTGCAGTGTCAAAAGTGTCAAAGATTTGGACACCTAACCAAATACTGTAAAGCCGACACACGGTGCGCTAAATGCAGCCAAGCCCACCCCACGCACGAGTGCAAGTTTAACCAACCAGAAGAATACTTCTGTCCCAACTGCCACGACACCGGGCACTCGGCCAACTATGGGGGCTGCAAGCTCAAGCGAGACCATAACAGGGCAGCCCGACTAGCCAGTTCAGGGCAAATGTCATACGCACAGGCGCTAATGAGCGAAAGACAGAATCGTCGCAGAGAGAACCCACCAAGGGAAAAGAAAATCGCAAAACGAGAACCCCAAACAGAACACAACCGACACCACGCCCAGACCTAATGACAACCCACCGAAGAACCCAAACGAGGCGACAGACACCCGGGAAACCGACCCCGCGATCACCCAAACACACCCAAGCCGCCAAGCAAACAAACAAGCCGACAGAATCGAACCGCACAACCGCACCCAAACAGTAATAGGCGAGAGCGACGGGCCCCCGCCACTGCGGAGGGGACCACAGCCGGACGAGACGGTGAACACCGCCGTCCCCCTCCCCCTCCACCTACAGTGGGAGAGTCTGGCCCTCCACCGCCCCCCCCTCCTCTCCCCCCCCCCCCCAGGCAGTGGGGAGAGACCCTACGGCGGCCCCACTCAGCTGCCCCAACCTGGGAAGTGCCAACCCGCCCCCCCCCCCCCGCACCCTGGGCCGGGGGGGAGGGAAGCAGAGCTCAACCACACCACCCGACGCACAGCCAGGAAAAACTGCAGCTACACCAACACATAATCGCCCTGGTGGACTCTGCAAACAGGAACATCGTAGGAATGTGCAGGCACGGCGACATCAAAGCATTAAATCAATTCCTAGGGCACTTCCGCTGCCTTCTGGACAACCTAAACACAGCCCTCCAATTCTAAATTCACAGGCCTCCGCATCCTCTAATGGAACTGTAGGTTTCTGTACTCTAAATTAGACGAATTCAAAAACTGGTTAACCCCCAACCCCCCGGAAATCCTCGCCCTCCAGGAGACAGGTTTCCGGGATAAACCCCCACAAATAAAGGGGTATAACTACCCACCCATTTATAAAAGTAGGACAAACCAACAAGGAGGAGGCGTAGCAATCTACTCAAAAACCGAAATACCAATCACAGAAATCACTCACACTCTAAACCCACAATTAGAAGCTATAATAGGAGAAATAACCACACCCACAAACCGCAAACTCAAAATAGTAAATGTCTACATCCCAAACCAAAGAGTCTATAACCAAATACCAATATAACATCTTAAAGACCTACTACTGGCAGGGGACATAGTGGTAGGGGACTTTAACGCCAAAAGCCGCAATGGGACGAAAATCAAGTAACAGCAGACGCAGCAGGGAAAAAACTAGAAACAGCAATAAATGAGACCCAACGATGTATCCTAAATACAGGCGAACCCACCCACATGTTCGCCCAGGGGAGCAGTGACAACATGAATGCACTAGACTTAGCCATAACCACCAACACCATCGCCGTGGAAACCCAATG
The DNA here is from genome assembly GCA_036245525.1 of Semisulcospira habei. Lineage (NCBI taxonomy): Eukaryota > Metazoa > Mollusca > Gastropoda > Semisulcospiridae > Semisulcospira > Semisulcospira habei. The sequence continues at coordinate 712,563 of BTPG01000003.1, forward strand.
GCAAGTAAATAGTGACAATCTAGGAAGAGACCACTTTCCGATGCTAATAACAATCAATGATAAAAGCCAAAGTCCCCTACCACCAAACCCAGGAGCCCCGAAAAAAAAAAATCAACACCAAACGAACAGACTGGGAAACATGAAATAACTAAGCTTACCCCAAACTGGGATGAGAACCACAGCATAGACGATAAAACGGCCCACATCACAGACCACATTATCAGAGCAGTCACGGAATGCACACCTGGCAGATCTGATATTGGAAAGCCCGGGAAATCATGGTGGACCAAGGCCTGTGATCGAGAAGTAAAAAAAACAGAAAAAGAAAGCTCCAAATCTGGAAAAAACACAAAACGCCCGAAAATAGGATAGAATACAATCGTGCCAAAGCCATAGCAAACCGCACCATTAAAGAAGCAAAAAAAGAAGACTGGCGTGCCTTCACTTAATCAATTAACATCAACACCAAGATCAAAGAAAGCTGGGACAAAATTAAAGCCACCAACAACGGTCCAAGAGCTAGTATGCCATCTCTCAAAAAAGAAAACGTAGTGTACGCCACAGACCAAGAAAAAGCAGAAGTACTAGCCCACACATTTAGCCAAGCTAGCTCAAACGACAACCTAACACCAGAATTCAGGAACCTCAAACCCCATTTGAGTACTTGCTTTGAACCACCACCCCAGACAAACAACTACGAATTAGATAGCGAGATAACGACACTCGAACTAACCCAAGCCCTAAGAACCGCCGGGAAAGGTAAAGCCCCCGGCATAGACCTAATCACATACGAGATGATACAAAAAAAGCCACCCCACCATGAAAAAAGCAATAGTTACCTTGTTTAATGACATATACACAAAAGGAGTATTCCCCACACAATGGAAAAAAGCATTAGTCTTTCCCCTCCCGAAGCCAGGAAAACCAACACACCAACCCGACAGCTATAGGCCCATTGCGCTAACATCCCAGCTGGGCAAAACACTAGAAAAAATACTCAAACACCGACTCATGACCCAATGCGATAAACACCACATTCTACCCCCGCAACAAAGTGGATTTAGAAAGAAGCACAGCACACTCGATCACTTAACCACCCTACAACAAGAAACCCTAAACACCCACCGAGAGAGGGGAACCGAACTCATAGGAATCTTCCTTGATATAAAGAAATCCTACGACATGGTTTGGCACGAAAAACTACTTAGCAGGCTGGGCGACCTCGGAATAACAAACAAAATGTATAACTTTGTCAAAAGCTTCCTGGCAGACAGAAAAATAACAGTAAGAATAGGGAACTCGATATCTAAAGAACACTCCTTAGGCAATGGGGTACCCCAAGGATCAGTACTCAGTCCCATCCTGTTCTCACTCCTGCTCACAGGCCTACAGCACGTAGTCAGACACCACAAAATAATGCAATTCGCTGATGACACCTCACTAATAGGCAAGATCAAGAGCAGACAAAGGAAGTTTAAATGGGAACTAGTAGGATTCCAAGAGTTCCAACAAGATCTAACCAGAATAGATAATTGGCTAGTAAGAGCAGGCCTCAAAATTCCTCAAACAAAACCCAAGCCATCATATTTAGGAGCAACCGAAGCCAAAAATACCAAGTAAAAGCCCCTATCCCCAAATTACAGATCGGAAAAGCAGACATCGAATACCGCCAAAGCATTAAATTCTTATGAGTTACATTCACAAGTAACAATAACTGGTCACCATATGTAGAGCAAATATGCCAGTCTGCCAGGAAGGGAATAAACCTAATGCGCAAGGTCAGCGGAGCAGACTGGGGCACCGACCCCAAATCCCTCCTAAACCTGTATCATGCCTTCGTAATGTCCAGACTACTATACGCAGCCCCTCTACTCACCAACCTAAACATAAGTCAAACCAAAAAACTGATGTCAGTACAAGCGGACGCCTTGAAAGTGGCCATGGGGGTCCCAAGACACACCCCAAACCTGCTTGTACTGGCAGAGAGTGGGCAAAAACCCATAACGCTCATAATAAAAGAAAGAGCAGCAAACCAATATTATAAAACAATATGTATGCCAGACGACCATCCGGCCAAATACACGCTCACCACAGACCACAAAACGAGGCAAACGCAACCAAACACCACAAATAAAATCTGTAGTTCAGGAAAGCGAAGCCTCTATAAAACTAAAACTACCATATAGGACACCGAACACACAAATAAAGTCACCACCATGGAAACTCCCACAAATAGAGGTAGATCTGGACCTAACTAAGTATAGGAAAATAGAAGATGGGCCCAAAATGAAAATGGAGTTTGACATAAAAAAAAACACCACATACAAAGACTACGCATTCATCTATACAGATGGGTCTCATGATCCAACCACCCACGCAACCGGACTAGGTATCCACGCCCCCAACAAATCGGATAGGGCCATAAAACTGCCAGACCACTCAGCGGTCTTCACAGCGGAACTCACGGCTATCCTAGGAGCCTACAAGGTAATAAAGAGCGATTTCCAAAAAAATAAACTCGTACTCATAGTAACGGACTCGCTGTCAGTCATCCAAGCGATCCAAAACCTAGATTCCTTCAGAGACGACCTAACGTACCTGATTAGAGTTCAAGCAGCAGAGCTATCAGAGCACGGGAAAACAATTAAAATCATGTGGGTCCCCTCCCACGTGGGGATCCCAGGCAATGAAAGCGCCGACAGAGTAGCGAAGAAAGGCCTCGACCAAGAATCGACCTTCTTCAAACTACCTCTGTCAGCGAACGAAAGATCCAAGGCACTCCGACCCGCTTTCCAAAAACTATGGGCAGAAGAATTCCACCAGAATAAAAGAGGAAGACGAACAAATCTCGCAAGGGAACTAAAAAACACCCCCATCCTCTTCCAAGGCAAAAGGAAAGACCAGTCTCGACTAACAAGAATCCGATTGGGGGGGCGAAAGATACCTAGTCCTCTCAAACCAAATAGTATGCATATGCGGCCACACACTCACCACGGAACACATCCTACTAGAATGCCAACACACAGAAGAAACCAGAGCCACAATAAAAGATAAACTGAACACACCCCTCACCCTAGAAGGACTCATAAACCCGATCCAACAACTTGGTGCACCACCACCAAACACACAATACACCTAATCAACAAACACCCCTTAGTTAAGTACATATAACCAAACATAGAACCCCACCGGCCCCCTCCCACAGCACGGAAGGCTCATGATCCTGGATCATGGCAATGAGTTCGGGGGTTAGCTCTCGTCGTCGTCCGAGCACCCCCGGGCCTGAAGTGCTCAAAACTAGATAGTCCCCCGGTCGGGCAGGAAAGGTGCCAGAATGAGGCGAAAGAGGAAGTAAGACTGAGTGTACGCAAGGATAATAAAAGAAGGAAGAATGAAAGAATGCAAGACTGAGCGACTGAAGGGGTCCCCCCACCACCAATCATCCCCCATCATCAACTATGGTCCAAGCACCCGCCCCCCAAGCCCCCGAGGGAATAAAGATCGCACCCTACCCCACCTCATCCCAATACTCTCCACCCCCATCACAACTACCCCGCCCGGACTGCCGCTCCGGGGGCACTCAAAAGATAGCACCTTAGACAGTGGATGGCCCTCACGAAGCCAGGTCTCCCAGAACTGCCCGGTACCTGCTCTCTCGACCCGACCCCATAGCCTCTGGTATCTATCCACTCCGGGGACGCCCACCTCGCCCCGCCACCCTTCCAATAAAGGCCGGGGGAGTGGCGGGGATGGGGAGAGGGCGAACCTATCATCTCCAACCCTCTCATCTCATGGTCCGAGCACCCGCCCCCACCCCCGCATATAATAAAGAGTCACCTCATCCATAACCCCCTCCCCCCCCCCCCCTCCCCTCTGTTCCCCCTTTTTTTTCCCCCTTCCTTTTTTTTTTCCTTTCCCCACTCATCCCAACCCCCACCCGGCCGAGGCGGGACCTAGGGGAGCTGCGGTGGCTGTGCATGGACAACCGCCAATCAGATGGACCGTGCCCGGAGACCGCGAGGCGCCCTGAGGGGCCCAAGTCCCCCGCCGGGACTCCCCCCCCCCCACCTCTCTCAACCCTACCCGGCCGAGGCGGGACCGCAGGGAGCTGCGGTAGCCGTGCACGGACAAACGCCATCCAGGTGGGCCGTGCCAGGAGACCGCGGGGCGCCCTGACGGGGCCCAAGTCCCCCGCTGGGCCTCCTGGGGCCGACCAGTCAGGCCCCGGGAAGGAAAACAGGGAAGAGCCAATAGAGAGCGGGTAAATTCGGGCGGCTGGAGCCCAGCCTGGACGAAGGAGAGCCAACCACTTAAATAAACTAGGTCCAACCAAAGGAGGTTTAGCATCCAACGTCAGTGCACTCCTTATAAACATAGATAATGGGCGGCGACTTACGCCAGGATAACACCCTCCTAGAGTCACACGGTGGCGGACCCCGTCCCCCACCGGCCCCTCCCCACTTATCCTCACACTATCCACTCGCGAAGTGTTGCCGTGGGTCCGACAGGGCCGAACAGCAAACACAGGTCACCCTCATCTCCATCCCACCTCATCTCACGGTCCCGCACCCGCCCCACCTCCCCACGGTTAATAAAGATACATCATCAACCTCACCATCATAAATCACCCGGCCCAGAACCGCCCCCTCTCCTCCGCCGCCACGGGTGGGCCCCCCGGACAGGCGGAGGCCACCGCCGGGTCCGGTGGCGCCGTCCGGGCGTGGGGGGGGGGGGGGAGGGTGCGCAAGGACCTTCCATCACATCATCCTTTTTTTTTTTTACAAGTTACTTTCATTTGCACCAATCCAGAGTGCATGCTACAGATGCAGAAACAGCTGGAGATTAACTCGGCCACCATCCGCACTCTGACGTCCGCTTTGGAGGAAACACGCAGGGAGCTGTCAGAGCTGAAATCACGCTGTGCCGCTGTATACAAACTACAGGCGCAGCTTTACACCCACGCCCGAGACAGCGACGTGAAAATTAAAAAAAAAAAATGCTCCAGAGCCACCGACAAATTCGTCACAGAGGCCGTCAACTCGTCACTAGAGCCTGTGACGAAGAAGCAGCAATGGCTCGCTGATCCAGTAAACCAGCTGACCTCCTCCAGAGACAGTCATGCTGGTAAGCTCCACGAGATAAAACGGCAGCTGAAGGCACTAACCCCAGCAGCAGAACTACATGCCAACCCGGCTCCTGCCGCTACTCTAACCGCTCATACTGCGCGTCCCTCAAACAAATCATCACCATCCGTCCATTCTCTGTCTCCTAGCTGTAATGTTCAGCTCATACCACACCCTGACATCACAGTGAAGAATATGTTTGCTGTCCTCTCTGAAGGCCAGCAGGACTCTGGTGCCGGTGTCAGTGCTGGCAAGAAGCAGCACAACTCTGGTGATGGTGTCAATGCCGATGCTGCCACCACAACTAACGCCACCAAAGATTCAAAGAAGTCAGCCACGGCCGCTCGATTTCTTCTTCGAGCACCCCGCTGGACAAACTGCGAGGCCAGACCGTGATAAGTGATGCCGATCGTAAACTTATCGGAGACTCGGTTCTGAACAGGGTTAACACGCAGATGATGTTTGTTGACGGAGTCAAGGTACGGAATCTGTCTGTGTCCGGCCTGAACGTCGGTGAGCTCGCTGAGTGGCTTCGTGAACAGCCAACGATGCCACACATTCGCCTGGTAACAATCCACGTCGGCATCAATCAAGCCGGCGTGGATGCACCTCATCCATCTCCATTCCTCCGTCTTCCCCAATTCCCGCATTCAGGCCTCATCCATCAAGCCCCCGAGAGATCAAAATCACCCCCTCTCCGCCTCTGCCTCCGAATCTAATGATGCTTTTAGGCAGGCCTGTGATCAGATGAAAATTCTGTTCATCAACAACACCCCCACCTTTCTCAAACCCAACGGAGCCTCAAGGAAGAAGCTGTACCAGGATGGCATTCACCCCAGTCCTGTCGGTGCCATGAAACTCGCCACGAACATCAGCTTCGCGGGTGCTCCACGCCGCCCCCACAACACACCTGAGGCATGTGAAAACAGACAAGTCAGCGGCAGTAAGCAGCCCAGAAGCCATCCTCGCCAGGACAGTCATCATGACGTTTCTCCCCGGGGCGCCGGTCACTTTGCCAAATATCAGAAACTGGCACGCCGAAACCGATACACCCCCCGACACTGGCCCCGGTTCTCTCCACGGACCTGAACAGGGTAACGGCGGGCCTTTCATGACGTCACACCACGGCCCGGCCCCAGCGCGACCATACAACCTCTAACAAACCAGATAGGTTAGGCTAGCGCTGGCAGAATTGTAATCAAACCAAGGGGAATCACAGCGCTTGACAGTCAAACAGTTAGATCCCCTGGCCCCGCCTATCAGGCACCCAATCGCCAGCCCACAGAGAAATACGCAGGTATAGAACAAGACGATCATTTCCACTCGTCTGGCCACGCCCCTACACATTACGCTGACCAAGGACACGCCGGGCCGAACATTGCGTCACAAGTGGACTTCCCCAGCATGCCGCAGGGCTGTGGGTACGTACCTGTCGGTCACCCGTTTGCTGCGCCCGCCACAAGCATGATCAAAGGCCCCCGAGGATGGGAAAAATCAGGATTAACGGGCAACCCTAGCCACGATTCAGCCCAGGTCATGCAGATCATCGCCCAACTAGTGCTGCCTTTCCTACCGAACTACTAATTGTGGGTTACTCACTCGTAATGCACGAGCGTTGCGTGTAAATATCCGATATACTATCCCTTAGTCTTGATAATTGAAAATACAAACTATCGGTTACTCCTTAGCAGCGCGCATGAGCGCTGCACGTGACTATCTGGTAATAATCCATTATCCATACCCCTCATTCGTCTTGATAAAAAAAAAATCGAAATAGTAATTATTGGTTACTCATACGCGGCGCAAATGCGCGTTCCTTATGACTATCTGATAATTATGTAATGGTACTTGTGTGTAGACGTTAACCGCGTTACATATGGAAGTTTGAACGGTGCCTTTACCTCATGTTACAGCTCGACACTTGATTATAGTTTGTGACTCTCATCAGACTTTCCTATCGGAACATATCATTTTGCCTCTTTATGTCGTTAGCGTGTGTGCACGTTCATGTCTCTTGACAAGATTAGACTGTTGGCCAGTGGTGACTGTTGCAGGGTGTGTTGCTAGCGACATTGTCTACAGGTTTTGGTGTACAAGGCAACTACACTGCACTATCCATATGATAAGGACACACGTCTTATAGCTTGTAGACTAACGTGATTGTGACTTAATTGTTGACAAGCGCAAAGCGTGACTTAGTTTGTGCGCTTGCCACATCTATATAAGAATCAGAGGTCACTTAAAACTGTGCACTCAAATCACTGGGCGAGTGGAAAATAGTCTTTTCCGCTGACTCTGTGGTATTGACTATGCAGCCTCGTGGCTTGACATTATTAGCGCAGATCTAGACATTATCTAGTTTGCAGTGAAAACGCTGTAATGCTTTAATTTCTTTTCTTGCACTGTCAGTTTAACAAAATTATTTGTATTGTTCTGTGTGACGGTTCACATTTACCTGTCCGGTTTGCACTGTGTGTATGATTGTTGCTTTTGTGTGTGTGTGTGTGTGTGTGTGTGTGTGTGTGTGTGTGTGTGTGTGTGTGTGTGTGTGTGTGTGTTTGTGTGTCTTGTGAAACAATTTATATTCTTTTTGTGTTATAGTCTCTTATGCCTGTGCTAGCCTCAATGGCGAAAGCGGGCAATAGGGAATGTACCTTACGTGTAAGTCATCTTAACGTGTTTCATCTTTACAATAAGATACCAGACTTAGCTTGTTTTCTTAACGATCCCGCACCGTCACCGTTTCACTTGTTTGGCGTCACTGAGACACGCTTGAGCTCGAACATCAGTGATGAAGCCATTAGTATCCCTAACTTTTCTGTAATTATAAGAGATCCTTTCTCCGCAAGCCAAACAGGCATTGCCGTCCACATCCACCAGTCTATTCAACACTTAGTCCGTAGACGGCAAGATCTTGGAACCGCAGTTGTTGAGTGCGTGTGGTTTGAAGTGAAGCGTCCTTTTTTGGCTCCATCATACGTAGGCTTCTTGTACCGTAACCCGGCGGCTGACTTTAGTTGGTACGACGATTTTACCTGTAACTTAGATAATGTCTATAAATTAAACTCCGACATCGTTATAATGGGTGATTTCAATATCAATTTACTGAACCTTACACAGCAAGGAAAACAACATCTTCCTTATTTGGGCTGGTGCAGCTGGTACAGTCGCCCAATAGGATTACTGCTGCATCCTCCACTCTCATAGACCATATTTATACCAATAACCCTAAATCTGTGGCTGACGTTTATGTTCCCGACTTGAGCATTAGCGATCATTTCCCTGTAGTGTGTAACTGGGCTGCGCAAATTCCGAAGTCTAAAAAGAAAGGTCATATCACCGTAACATATCGCTCTTTTACAAATTTTATCCCAAATGCATCTTTACATGATCTCCGTAATGCGTGCTTTGACGCAGTAACCGAGTCCAACGACCCAGAGGTTGCTTTGTCTGCATGGTACAACATTTTCCTTGGGGTACTCAACAAGCACCACCCCTCATGGAGAGGCGTGTCAAGAGTGCGGTACTACCCCAATGGATTACAAAAGAACTGATGCAGGCCATGGAGCTTAGGAACACCATCAGGAGAGAAAAGAAGTTTGACGAGTTTAAAAAGCAGCGTAATCGCGTCAAGTATATGTTAAGCGAATTGAGAAAAGCCTTTGTAAGAAATAATATTAAGAACAAAAAAGACGGGTCAGTTATTTGGCGCGTCCTGAATTCCCTTCCCCGAGGTTCTAGTGCATCCACGGTAATCCCTAGTTATCTATGCGCTGACATGTTTAATAATCACTTCCTATCTGTTGCTGAGGTCTTATCAACACAAGGCAATGTCAATGATGAGTGTTGTGATGTTTTAATTGACTACTGCAATCAGAAAAATGTGTCTCCTTTCAGCATTCCGTCGATTGCAATACATGAAATAGGTAAATTCATAAGGAATCTCGCTAACAAGAAGTCATCAGGCCCTGATGAATAGAATAAGAATAAGAGTACTTTATTATCTCGAAGAGAGAAATTCGGTTGTGGTACATTTATGACAAATAGTACAAACAAGACATGAAAACATTATAACATAATTATGAACATTTTCTCCCTGCACTTGCAGAGCTACAAAATTCCAAATGGACATAAGTAAAAACTACAAAATCTATACACATAACTCTTACACATCTCACACATAAACATCTTTTATGGACTGAACTGTGCGGCACTTATACATTCACATCCACCTCTACACATGGATACATAATGCGCGTGTTTCAACCTAATCCTAACCCTCACTACTCATTATACAAACGTCTCAATACATTATTACATTATTACACAAGCTGCGTAATTAAAGTCTACCATAGTAAAATAATTAGTGGGTAAACACATAGTAACAACAATTCCTATATGTCCACGTTCACCACTAAATAAAACACAATATAATCACTTCTCTAAAATCAACAAGCTCCATTCCTACTGATTGCACAGGTAAAGGAGGATAGGGGGAGGAGTTAGGTTTGGGTATGCGTGGATGTACCTACAGATTGCTTAGAGTGATGGATTTGGGGACGAAACTGTGCTGTAGTCTGAGTGTCATAGCTTTGTTCGTGCGGAGTCTGCGGCCAGAGGGGAGGAGTTCATAGAGGTGGGCAAGGACATGGGATCTGTCTGAAGCTATCCGCCTACCCTTTCTAACCACACGCTGTTCATACAGGGACTCCACACTGGCTTGCTTACTGCCAGTCACTTTGCTGCAGATGTTTACTATTCGTGCCAGGGTGTTCTTGTTCTTCACACTCAGACTTCCATACCAGCACACAGAACCGAAAGTGATGACAGACTCAATAAAAGAGCAGTAGAATATTTGAAGGACAGAGGGGTTCACATTCAGCTTCCTGAGTTTCTCGAGGCAGTAGATGCGTGAATGACATTTCTTGTGTATGAGGGTGGTGTTTGCGTTAAAGGACAACTTATCATCTATAACTGTTCCAAGATACTTATACTCAGTCACACGCTCAACAGACACATCATCAATCATCAGAACAAGGACAGGGGCGGGGTTTCTTCGAAAGTCGATCAGTAGTTCCTTGGTCTTACTCACATTTAGGTCTAGAAAATTATCTTTACACCAGACACTAAAACGTTCTACTTCTGCAAAGTAAGTCGCATCATTATTGGAGAGATCTTCTAAGGCAGTGTCATCCGAGTATTTTATAAGAGTCAGTGCCAATACAATCGAAATCCAAAGACTGGGGAAATCTGAATAATTATAGACCGATTTCGTTACTGTCCGTGTAAAGCAAGCCTCTGCATCGACATGTAAGTAAACATTTGTCGCAGTATTTAGAGACAAATAGTTTTCTTCATTCCTTCCAGTCTGTGTTTCGTCCAAAGTATTCCTGTCATACAGCACTAAGCAGATTTGCAGATAAGTGGTTATCTAACGTAAACAATTCTCAACTTTAAGAAGGTGTTTGATCTGGTTAACCACGACACTCTGATAAGCAAACTTAGTCATTATTTTAATAAAACCGACTCAGCGGTTTCCTTCTTTAGTTCATACCTAAATGGGAGAAAGCAAAAGGTTGTTGTTAATGGATCACACTCTGAACTGAAGGAGGGTACGTTTCAAGTAACTCAAGGGTCGGTGTTAGGACCTCTGCTGTTTTATTTATACATCAATGCTCTACCTCTTCACCTAACGTCGGAATCTGTCGAATGTGACTTGTTTACTGACGACACTACAATCCACACGGCAAATAAAAACCTAAATGTGGTTGCAGAAAACCTACAAACAGAGCCTTGATCAGGTGTACGCCAGGTGTGAACGTAACTAAATGAGTATCCATCCAGCAAAAACTAAGTCAATGGTAGTTGCGACACGCCCAAAAGTGCGTCGATGCGGGCGGGCGAGTTGGTGTGTGTGTGTGTGTGTGTGTGTGTGTGTGTGTGTGTGTGTGTGTGTGTGTGTGTGTGTGTTGTGTGTGTGTGTGTGTGTGCTTGTGTGTGTGTGCGTGCGTGCGGGCGGGCGTGCGTTCGTGTGTGTGTGTGTGTGTGTGAGAGAGAGAGAGAGAGAGAGAGAGAGAGAGAGAGAGAGAGAGAGAGAAAGAGAGACAGACAGACAGACAGACAGACAATGACAATGACAATGACTCTTTATTTTACAACGGTGAAAGTTTTGGTAAAACCATTTTTCGAACTTGCCAGAGACACAACGAGAGAGGGAACACAACGAGAGGTGAGTGAGAGGAGTGTGAGAGAGATGGACGAAAGTAGAAGAGAGAGCAAATAGTGAGAGAACGAACGAATTGTAGTCTGTGGTTGGTCTTGCCCAACCCGGCCCAGACAATGCTCTTTAGACTGAAATAAACACGAGAGAAAACCATCACTGGACTTCAGTTGTTTTATGTGTCCATAGTGCAACACGTAACAACCAATTTTGGTGCCGTGACCAGGATATCAGAACGGGTTTAGCAGAACCAGTGTCAGAACGAGATGGAAGACAGAACAATCGCAGATTCCAATAACGAGATGGAAGACAGAACTATCGCAGAAGATGGCAGAACTACGCTACGTCAAAAGTACGACGACGCCGAGAACTGAAGACGCAACGAGAGGTGACAGAAGATCGTGAAGCGAGACTGAGAAGGAGCCGGCCGCAGACGAAACGACCTCGGGCCACAACCACCGTCACCAACGCTGGACAAACAAGTGAGTGACCTTTTTGTGTCATCGCTACAATTTTGAGTAAGGGCCAGCAATATTTTGTATTTGTAGTGACAATGGCAGTAGAAGATGTAGGAAGACCACACCCACTTAACCCGGTGTTGGCCGCATTAGGTAGTCAGATAGAGAGGTTGTCATCCTTAGTTAATGTGAAACTCATTTCACAGCTGATCCCCACCTTCAATGGAGATCAGCAACAGTCTGCAAAGGAAGTGGATCACTCTAGAGATAGGGGGTGTTTTCGATGCAGTTCGCCACGCCACAAGGCACGCGATTGCAAGGCTAGGCGGATAAACGCAGTCGGTCAGCAAAAGTCGTCTTTGTCACAGAAAAGGTATCAACACGTGCGGTGTTGGCGATGCGGGGGTTACGGCCACCGACAAAGAGAATGTAGGGCTAGGATATGACAAAAGCGACAGGGAAACTATAACGTTCTGCACCACGAGAAGCCGGTGAGCAGAACGGGGGAAACAGTAGATCCTTTAGCATCAACTTAGCGGGGAGTCCGAAATGCATATTCTTTAAGGTAGAAGTCAAAAGTTTAGAAGTCTCATAGATACGGGGGCGGAAGTATCGTTGATTAGCAAGAAGGCGTATGAAAAATTGCGGAACAAGCCAAGGCTAGAGAAAAGAAGTGTATCGCTACAGTCAGTCAGTGGGGAATCGCTAGGAGTTGTGGGCAGTATAGAACTGGACTTCAAAATTAAAAAGCAGTCCTTCAAACATCGTTTTTATGTAGTGAAAGAGATGAATAGAAATTTCATTTTGGGAAACGATTGGCTTGATAAGAACGGAGCACGCATCTATTTTGATTTGAGAAAAGTTAGGGTCGGGAATGCGTATGTACCATACGAACAAGACATGCACATATCTTCGTTAGTCAGAGTACACAGGACAAAAGTATTGAAACCACATACAGCGGAGATTTGTCAGGTTAGAATAAAGAGTACACAGTACTTCGGTAAGGAAGGATGTTTAGAAGTCTCTGCGACAGATAGGGGGTTTGTTGCAGAAGAGCCAGGACTATCTGTGATGAGCCGTGTAGTGAGAAACAAAGGCAGGACATTTCCTTTGTTAGTTGTGAATCACACCAACAAAACTTTCAGGCTACAAAGGGGATGTGTGGTAGGCAGGGCAAACAGCGTAAGTCAGGTAGAGTCAGTGTCTAACCGAACGGAAGGACTAGAAGTCGCTTCCATTGATCTGACAGAAATCGATGCGCCTGACGCAATCAGGTCCACAGTCACTAAACTGGTATCGGAGCATTCCGATTTGTTCGCGAGTAGCGATCTGGACTTAGGGCGCACCAACACTGTCAAAATGAACATAGACACTGGAGACCACGCTCCAATAAGGGTGAAACCTTACCGTGTTCCTTTGCAGGATAGAGAGATAGTAGACAAAGCAGTAGATGAGATGTTAGAGGCAGGGATCATCAGAAGATCAATGTCGCCATGGTCTTTCAGTTTAGTAGTAGTGACCAAAAAAGATGGTTCAAAAAGGTTGTGCGTTGACTTCCGAAACCTAAACGAGATTACCAAGAAGTCGTCGTATCCACTACCGCTCATAGACGATATTTTGTCCTTGCTGGGGAAGGCAAAATATTTCACAAGGTTAGATATGAAATCGGGATACTGGCAGGTAGAGATGGCGGATCAAGAGAGTAGTGAGAAAACGGCTTTCGCTTGTCACAAGGGACTTTTTGAGTTCGCAGTCATGCCGTTTGGACTTTGCCAGGGACGTAGTGTGTTCACGCTGTTGATGAACACAGTGTTGAGGGGGTTAGAGACATTTTGTTCGGCATATAGGGATGCTATTCTCATTTTTTCCGAAACAAAGGAACAGCATTATCAGCATATAAAACGGCTTTAGCTTGTCACAAGGGACTTTTTGAGTTCGCAGTCATGCCGTTTGGACTTTGCCAAGGAACCTAGTGTGTTCACGCTGTTGATGAACACAATGTTGAGGGGGTTAGAGACATTTTGTTCGGCATATAGGGATGATATTCTCATTTTTTTCCGAAACAAAGGAACAGCATTATCAGCATATAAAAGATGTGTTCGGTAGGCTCAGACAACATACACTCAATTTGAAACTGAAGAAATGTCAATTCTTTGCCGAGGAAACACAGTACTTAGGGTTTGTGATAGGGAAGGAAGGAGTCAAACCGGACCAAGAAAAGTGTCAGCAATTCGGACATTGCCGAATCCATCATGTATAAGGGAGTGTCGCAGTGTCATTGGAATGATGTCATACTATCGCAGGTTCATACCCAACTTTTCTGAGATAGCCGAACCCATCATCAATTTGACAAAGAAATTTGCCAGATTCAAATGGTCTGATCAGTGTCAACAGGCGTTTGATTTTCTCAAACAAAGTTTGTCAGTAGTTCCTTTGTTGGTATATAAGGACACGAGACGTCTATATGTATTGTACACGGATGGTAGTGACGCATGTATCGGGGCGTGCCTGACGCAAGAAAGTGAGGACAGCACAGGACTCAAGACAGAAAAGCCTATTTACTTTCTGTCCCATAGGTTGAGCCAGAGCCAGAAGAAGTGGTCTACCATAGAAAAGGAAGCATTTGCAATCCATTATGCATTACAGAAGTTAGACCACTATTTGCACAATGCGCAATTCGTTGTTCGCACAGATCACAAACCGTTAAAGTATCTCTTAGAGTCACCTATGCAGAATAAGAAGATTCAGATGTGGGCGCTAGGGATCGCAGGGTACAACTGCACTATAGAGTACATTCCAGGGCCACAGAATGTGTTGGTTGATTTGTTGTCTAGAGTGCCGCAAACAGACGGAAAGGAGTTAGTATCAGAAGAGACGGAAGAAGTAGTTACGGAAGTGAGCGACAATGCGTTCCAGATAGGGGTGATTAATTCTAGTCAGTTTAGACCAAAGCAGTTTGCAAGTTGTCAGACGGATGATCCGAGAGAAACTTTAGAAAAGGTAGCGGTGACAGGGTTCGATTATGATCACGGAGCAAGACAAGGATCCAGACATTGTTAAGTTGAAAGAACAGCTACTGAACGAGGAAGCACCGGCCAGTGTAAAAAGGAGGTATTTGTTCATAGAAGATGTCTTGTATTTCTTGTCGAATATTGACGACGATCCAGTAGCCAGAATAGTGGTGCCATCCCATTTGGTGGAGCATGTCGTAAATCAGTATCATGACGGAAATGGGCACATGGGCCTTAACAAGACTTACGACACCATCAAACAGAAGTATTTTTGGCCAAACTTGTACAGGGGGTTGAACGAATACATAGGCGGTTGCATTACCTGTCAGCAACGGGTTTTGCAGAAACAGAAAGTCCCAGTGCAGGAAATGGACGTTCCCCCATATCCGTTTGCGAAGGTTAGTGTAGACATACAGGGTCCATTCCCTACTAGTCTGTCTGGGAACAAGTACATTTTAGGATTTGTTTGCCATTACAGTGGATATCCAGAGTGCTTTCCAGCACCAGATAAGTCGGCAGAAACTGTTGCTCAAAATGATCTTGATGGATGAGATAATTCATCGACACGGCTGTCCTTTACAGGTGGTTACTGATAATGGCACAGAAAATGTCAATCGGATCATGAGGGAGGTTCTCAGTGAACTAAACATAGATCATGTCTTGACGAGCTATTATCATCCACAGTCCAATGCTAAGGTAGAAAAATTTCATCGTACCATGAATGATATCATATCGAAGAAAGTACAGGAAGATATCCAAACGTGGGATTTGCACATAAACCATGCGTTGTCGGCATACAGGGTTAGCGTTTCAGAAACGACTCAGTGCTCTCCATTCTTTCTACTGTATAACAGAGATCCAGTGTTACCATTAGATAACATACTGAGGCCTAGACGGAAATATGTCAGAGAGGACCTTCATAAGGTAGAATTAGAACAACAGCACAAATTGTTCACCCAGGTGCACCAACGGATAAAGAAATCACAGAAGAGAGGTGCAAAATATGCAAACCGACAGGTCAAAAGTGACGGAATTAAAGTCGGGGACCCAGTGTACTATAAAAATAATCAAAGGAAAAACAAGCTAGACAGCAAATGGAAACCTTACTATAGAGTGGTCGAGCAAACAACCCCAGTAACGTACAGGATCAGGAACCAGTTGACTGGTGAAGTAGTTAACGTGCACGCAAAGCACATAAGACTCGCTAAGTTAGATGAGTGGCCTAAACCCTCAGCGGAAACAATTAGGCCCCTTAGAAAGACTAATTATGCGATCGCACCGGAAGACAGCTCTTCTAGTGACAGCGAAGATGTAATTGATTGATTGTACATTGCTTAACGTCCCGACAGCAACAAGGCTTTCTCAGGACGTGCCTGCACTGCTTGTGAAAAAAAAATAAATAAACAGAACATTGAATGTATGTCGCCAGCCGGTCAAACACAATAAATAAACCTAACACATGGGGCCTAAAGAAAGCTAAGACCATTTAGCAACACACATCCAATATCAAGAGCTACAGGCAGTGCAGACAGTAGGGAGAGTTTTAAAAAGGCAAATACAGGTGAATGGACAAAGGGTAGACAGAAACACATGCCCCAGAATAGAGAGAAAAACCCACCCTGTGGGGCTGACCAGGGTGACCCTGGGAACTAAAAAATACCTAACCCCACCCAAGTCCCCCAGGGCAGACCCGGGTGGGGGGCGAAGATGTAGGTGGCTTACCTTCAAGAGAAAGTTAAATCAAAAGACAGCGTAGAGAACGTGACAACTCGTCTTCAGAAGACGACATACCTCTCATGGAGTTAGCAAAAAGGGTTAGACGCCAGAACAGGAGACAAACAGTCGAAGCGGAATCGGCTGATGTTAGCTCGGGCGAAGGCACATCAGATAACTTTTATGATGATAGGATAAAGCATGTGGACACAATCCTGCCTAAGTCTAGGAGTAAAGGAGTAAGGCGGTTATTAAAGGCTATAGGAGATCTACTTTAGGCTTCATTTAAAATGCAATTCTCAAGTGGTATTGAGAGAGGATCAATCAGGAAATCGTGCAGAACGTGCAGTTTTGGGAGTATGAATATACGACTATGGGTGTAAATTACATTTTGCAGACGTTGGGTTCGTCCTCTGTCTCAGGATATTGGGTTTAGCAGATAGCGTTTATAATTTATTAGTAATAGCAGTAATCATGTCAATTGTAGGCAAAATAGTGGGAGTAGCCCGATATTTCGATTTGTTAAAAGCTGGCCCTTTATCGAGACTTAGGGGAGGACATAGTGAGGTCACTCGACCTACACTGGACCCGGGATCGGTGGCTACAACTGTGGCGGACGACAATGACGTCTACGGAGCAAGTGCCTCCGCAATGATGATGGAAGACAGGGTGGAACTGAAGACGACATCGGCAGTCGTGAAATTCTACCCGGCCTTGAAATGAGGCGACCTACGAGGTGGAGGAATTACGTTGGGACTGTGAGCGCAACGGTGCCCATGAGAGACGAAGAATTTCAGTGTTGACAATGAACTTTTTCTCTTTTATTTTATGTTTTTGGATGGAATAGTTGTTGTTATAATTACATAAGATATCACGCACCGATTTAAAATGTATTTTGATTGTGTAATGATGTTTAATTATATTGTTATTATGTCCCGAAGTGTAAACCCCCTGAGCAAGAAAGAAAAATAATCCTGAATGGGATGTATTTTTCTCGGGTTAGGGAGGAATATTGCACTACCGACGCGTGCCTCCACATCCGGCATCCGGATGTAGTTTCCGGTCACGAAACATATGGTCAGCGTCTGTATTTAACTACCGGACTCGCCGGGCAGCCCTAATCAAGATAACGGGCCGGCCCTCCGGAAACTGTTACTATATGGGAAATGGGTGGCCTCTAATTAACGGGACCATCGGCACCCGGGGAAGGCCATAATCACGTAACGGAACCGGCCCTAAACGAGGGGCGGGTCCTAAGTGGGAAGATGATTGATAAGGGCAAGGGTCTATACATACTGGGGGACACAACACAAAAAAGACACACAACCAGAGACACAACGAGAGAGGGAACACAACGAGAGGAGAGTGAGAGGAGAGTGAGAGAGATCGACGAAAGTAGAAGAGAGAGCAAATAGTGAGAGAACGACCGAATTGTAGTCTGTGGCTGGTCTTGCCCAACCCCAGACAATGCTCTTTAGACTGAAATAAACACGAGAGAAAATCATCACTGGACTTCAGTTGTTTTACATGTCCATAGTGCAACATTGCGCTCACGTTTAAATTCAGCAAAGCGCTTCTGTTTTCTCAGATCATCTCTCACCCTCATGGCCTGAATGATGTCTTGAGTCAGCCACGGCGGGAGTGATGTGTGTTTGACTCGCCTCCGCCGCACAGGCGCATGTTTATTTAAAATAGTAAGAAAAATGCTATACCAGATAGACAGAGCGCTGTCTGGGTCAGTTTCACTAAGCACGTCATCAAAAGGTGCATTATTAAGGTCAGATAAAAAGTCGCTCTCACTAAATTTTTAAAAGAACGATAGGTGATATACGTATGACATCCTTTCTTTGCTTTTGGGAACTTAGTGGACCACGTACAGCTGATGGGAAAGTGATCACTGATACCAAGGTTACCGACAGACACATTATGAACAGACTCCGGCTGTGTGGTATAGATGTGGTCTATGATTGTAGATATTGTTGGTGTTATTCGTGTTGGCGAAGTGACTAACTGTTTAAGACCCAGCAACGTCATCGTAGAGTCCCATGCATGATGCGACTTTAACATGTCTATGTTAAAAACTACCATAAGTATGACATTAGAATTAGGTTTACAGGCTTTATCAAACATACAAAGAAAATTATCGTACCACTCAAAGTTTGCAGCAGGGTTGCGGTACAGAAAACCAATAAGAAATGATGGTAATTGGGGGGGCCTTCAACTCAAGCCACATACACTCAACTTGCTTAGTTTCTAAGTCATGTCGTCTACGTGTAAGAGCTTGAACAGACGTGTGAATATAAGCAGCTAATCCTGTCTGTCCGTGGGCCGTTGGATCACGTCTCAGGACAGAAAAGCCAGGAACTTGAATTGATTCATCAGATACATTAGAACCAAGACGTGTCTCAGAAAATCCAAAATATGAAATGGGTTTGTATGATTCAGGTAAACGGAAATATCAGCAAGTTTGGCATATAGATGGTACACATTGAAATGCCCAATGCGGAGATCTTTTACGTTCACGTCTGCTTGATTCATCGTGACAGATGAGAAAGAAATGAAGGAGGCAAAAATGAAAATAACAATAAGTACACTTAATGTAATAAAGCTATTGAAGTATAGTAATCAGTACACAAACACAAATAATAATAAAACCAAACAATGAGAGGGACAATGATATTGAATCAAAGCAAACAAAGATTAGGCTTAAAAGTAATGAAGAAGAACTGTAATTTTTAAGAAGAACAAAAATTATGATGTTGCAGTAGCAGAAAAAATTAGAACCAGTATTCAGTCGGCGAAAACGTTTTCAAAATGAGAGTAAACACTTTTATGAACATATAAAGGGAAAGAGAATATTGCATGTGGATGCTGAGGCTGTCCGTATAGTACTCATAAAATAGCTTAGTACAAGTCCCTCCCACAGTCCACACGATCGCAGTCCATCCACACAGCGTGCGGCTTAATTAAGAAGCATCAATATGAAAGTACAACTGTCCAGGTTTCAATAAAGTGCTGGTCAGAGGAAACATTGCGCAACACACACAGGCACAGTTATCCGGCGTTGGATTGTCACTGAGATGATGCAGAAATCCACAAAACTATTTAGACACAAACTTCATAGTAAGGCTGGTAGTAAACAACCCGAGAAGAGTACAGTCCGTTGTCTGCAAACAAAATAACGTAATGCACAAGCTTAAACTGGCTACATGTGTAGCAACTACCACAACATCAGAAATATTATCTCACTACAAAATCAGGAATATTATGTAGAGAGAGAGAGAGAGAGAGAGAGAGAGAGAGAGAGAGAGAGAGAAAGAGAGAGAGAGAGAGAGAGAGAGAGAGAGAGAGAGAGAGAGAGAGAGAGAAAGAGAGGGAGGGAGAAAGAGAGAGAGGGAGAGAGAGAGAGAGAGAGAGAGAGAGAGAGAGAGAGAGAGAGAGCGAGAGAGAGAGAGACCGACGTCATATCTAAAGTATTGCGACAGTATTTACGTGGTGACGAAGTTGTTGCTCTTGCATCACTATATAATTTTCCCCGGAAGCGGATTTAAAAAAAAAAAATGATAAAAAAATAAAAAAATAAAAAATCATGAAAAAAAATCAATTTTAACTGTTAAAGTTGGAAAGGTACCAAGCTGGCTAACGAATTTATTCAATGCTTTTCTCCAAGCTAGCTATATCCAAAATTCCAAATGAATATGACAAAAATTGCGGAATCTAATGTGGGTCAACCGGTTTTCTATATGCGGTCTTCCTAATCAAACTGTCAGTGTATACGGCCAAGCCAGAATAAACAGGCTACCGAACGAGTTGTTTGGCACCATTATTCACACACGAGAGAGAGAGAGAGAGAGAGAGAGAGAGAGAGAGAGAGAGAGAGAGAGAGAGAGAGAGAGAAGAGAGAGAGAGAGAGAGAGAGAGAGAGAGAGAGAGAGAGAGAGAGAGAGAGAATCAATGAATCAATGAATCAATGAATCTTTATTTTTCAACGGTAAAGATATTAACAATGCCAGAGGCAATGCCATTTTTCAAATCTGCCGTTGCTACATCTACAACACGACAATTACATTACATTAATACATGTATAGGACGAACGCCTACGGTGTGTTGGGGGAGTTGGAGCAATGGTAAGGGGGGGGGGGGGGAAGCAACAACGCAGCAGCACTATACATACACAGCAGTAGAATGGGTACATTACTAACAATGATATCTAAGTATAGAAAGCAAAGCTTGAAGATAGTTATGGCTGCGAAGATAAATGTTCAAAAAGACTTTTCTTGAAACATGATACCGTTGGAGTGGTCTTCGTGTGGGATGGAAGCGAATTCCACAATGTCGCCCCCGACAATGCTAGACTGGTTTTAAACAAGTCTATCTCCAGTGGCGTTGGGTTTAGCTGGTGCTTTTGACGTGTAGTGATTAGCATGCACTCTGTTTTAGATGGGTTAAGTATCATGTAGTTGTCTCGGCACCATTTTGAGACGTCTAATAGACTATTTTGCAAAGAAGAATTAATTGTAGATATTTTTGCCGACGACACGTTGAGAGTAGCGTCATCTGCAAACAAATTGCATCGCACATTTGATTGTGAGATACACAAAGGCAAGTCATTAATAAAAATTAAAAATAAGAGAGGGCCTAAAATAGACTCCTGGGGTACTCCATGCTTAATGACACCTTCTGAGGAACGCTTACCGTTGACGAAAACATACTGAGACCTATTGCTTAGATAAGATTTAAACGAGGCAGCGGAATCTGTGTCTATGTGGTATGCCAACAGCTTCTGTAGCAACAGTTCATGGTTGACTAAGTCAAAAGCTTTAGAAAAATCTAAAAATACCGCACCTGTCTTTTCAGCATTGCTTATTGAAGTTAGCCAGGTATTGGTCAAATGAGACAGAGCCGTGTGACAAGAGTGGCGGGGTCTGAAGTTAGTTAGTTAGTTATTTGGGTTTAACGCCGAGCAGGCAACCAAGGCCATCTCACGGCGGGGGCGGGGTCTGAAGCCTGACTGTAACGGATAAATCAAGTTATGTGTCTCCAGGAAGTGACTCAGGTGCCTGTGGACATGTTTTTCAAATAGGCTTTGACAAAGTTGATAAAAGTGAAATTGGCCTGAATTTGTTGGGGTCAGTGAGGTCTTTAGCTTTAGGCAGCGGAATGACTTTAGCTATTTTCCAGCTTCTTGGGAAAGTAGCTTGCTGGATTATAAAATTGTAGATAAATGTTAAAGATTCAACCGCATAGGGGACAGACATTTTTAAAAAGAAACTATTAATGCCGTCATGACCAAGGGAGAGTTTATTTTTTAGCTGACTAATAGACTTGCCTACGTCGTAAACAGTTAAGTACGGAATACAAAAAAAAAAGTCGTTTGGCGCCAGTCTCTCGTCGCAAAAATGTTTAAAGGCCCTATACTTCCGCGGGAAACTGCTTCAAACAGCCGTGTATTGTGGTATTTCATTACAGACTAAGTCCATTTGAACACCACAGGTACTCATTTCCCTCCAGACAACGTGACATCTGAACACTGTACAAAAACCTAGTCCATCTGATGTGTAATCATTCTCGTCTAAAAATAGATTAGCAGCAGACGACATAGATAGGGTGATAGTTTCAGCTGCTAAAGACATGCGCATTTAATACAAAATATGGCATCACAGTGAATCAGTCTGTCAAGCAGACGCTTCTTTGGCGGTGTACCTTCAAAAGTGATTGTACAACTAGAATGACATTCCTTGCAAGGAATCAGCTTGGTGACTGATACAGAGCCTAGCAAACGGAATTTAGTAGTAGCGTCAGAGATTTGAAATACTGCGCCAGACTGACAGGGCTGGTGCGAGATCAGTGCCGAGTCACTAAGGAGCTGGCAAGACCTATTCAGTCGTGGAGAGGAGAAAAATCAAGTTCCTGGCCGTTGAGAGTGACTGAGACCAATGGACGCAGAGATGAAAACATTATATGACCCGTTTACGCTACGTCGTCGTTTACTATAATGTTCTCTTGATTCGACACATTTCACGCTCGTGTGTTGAGCCAAGATTACACTTCAGAAAGAGGCAGGAGACGTGCAGTGAACCACAGGTGTTCGTTACACACTACAAATGTGTCGCAGTAACGACAGTATACTCACGAGGCGTGATGTTGGAAAGTTACCGGCTGTGGGCTGGCAGTTGAGCGCCTGTGAACAGGCATGTACAAACGCTTTCTAGTCAGTCAGTATGGTACGAAGTACTGACGTAACAGCATTCAGTAACCATAGTAACCTTTGAGCAAGTGGCAACTGGTCGGCTTCAGGAGACACAGTTTATTCTTGTTTTGTTCAGAAGTATTCACAGTTTACAATTCTGAGCATGCCGTTTATTGATCGCATGGTGTGTGTGTGTGTGTGTGTGTGTGTGTGTGTGTGTGTGTGTGTGTGTGTGTGTGTGTGTGTGTGTGTGTGTGTATGTGTGTGTGTGTGTAGTTGTAGGTCTGGATGTGTACAGTTGACAATGTCACATGATTTTCTTTCAGATATATTTCGCCAATGACCCCACAGAAATCAAGACTCAATACCTGTCAGGTTAGTACTCCCTTTCACTAGTGTGTTTAATGTGTGTAAATGTTACATATGTACCATGAATCCATTTTCATAGCAGAAATCCATTTTCAAATGATACTGACAGTTGTGCAATACAGACTTTTTTGAAGTGTAGTTGGATGAGAAGTATAGTTTCTGTAGTAACAGAGATTGTGAAGTATAACACAGTAATGTTTTTGCCTGTCTATTAAAAGTTTTAATGTGTAGAGCGTTCTCCATAGAGTACCCGAAATGGTACACAAGGCGCAATGAGCTTACACATTTGGTTGCCACTGTATACTACCACTGTATACTATAAAGTTGCATCTATTTCAACTAAACAACAACAAAAAAAAGTTTACATGACAGGTTGTACAGTTCACTTGACGTCACCTGATCTCACCTTTTGTTCTTGGCTTTGGTAATGCTGAAATTTATGTGCATACAGTCTGTACCTGTGTGCCCTTGCTTTCTCTGTATCAAAGTGTGTGTGGGCGTGTCTGTGTGTGTGCAATTTTTGTACATGAAATACTACACGGTACACTAGGAACTATTTTAAGTACAACACATGGGATGGATGTGTGTGTGTGTGTGTGTGTGTGTGTGTGTGTGTGTGTGTGTGTCTGTGTGTATGTGTGTGTGCGCACTCAAACATGTGTGTTATCATGCATGTTTGTGTACTCATGCATGCGGTTTGTGTGCAAGGTTGTTTGCATATGTGTGTGTGCTCGTGTATTTGTGTGTGCATAGTACGCATGCTAGCGCGCGTGCGTGCGTGTGTGTGTGAGTGCGTACAACAGATAAAGGTATGTGCATATTGTCATTTACAGAGTGAAATCTGTGAAGTGTGTGTGTGTGTGTGTGTTTGTGTGTGGACTCATACATGTGTGTGTTCACATGCATGTTTGTGTACTCATACCTGTGGTGTGTGTGCAAGGTTTTTTGCATCATATGTGTGTGTGCTCGTGTATTTGTGTGTGGTTACGCGTGTTGGCGCTCGCGCGCGCACGCATGTGTGTGTGTGTGTGTGTGTGTGTGTGTGTGTGTGTGTGTGTGTGTGTGTGTGTGTGTGTGTGTGTGTGTGTGTGTTCAGCACTACAGATAAAGGTACGTGCATATCGCCATGTACATAGTGAAATGAAGTCCCTAAGACCATAAAGTCCATGCCTTGCAAAACCTGCGAACTTGACCCCCTCCCAGCTTCTCTCTACCGTGACGGCCTTCCAAAACTTCTACCCTTCATTACCGACATCATCAACACATCTCTAGAAAACGGCTCCGTCCCCGATATCTTCAAGTCCGCCAACGTCCGTCCTCTCCTCAAAAAAACACAACCTCGACCCAAACGAACTCAAGAACTATCGCCCAGTCTCCAATCTCTCTTTCCTGTCCAAGCTTCTTGAGAAGGTTGTTCTCAACCAGCTCAACCTCCATCTCACCGACAAAAACCTCCTCAGTCCATTCCAGTCTGCCTATCGCAAACATCACAGCACTGAAACAGCCCTTCTACATATCTTAAACGATCTGCTTCTCTCCACTGACTCTGGCAACATCTCCCTTCTTACACTACTCGATCTCTCTGCCGCCTTTGACACTATAGACCACTCTATCCTCCTCCACCGACTCCACCACTCCTTCGGCATCACTGACTCTGCTCACTCCTGGTTTCTCTCCTACCTCTCTGACAGACAGCAGTCCGTCACCATCAACGGCGTCTCTTCCAACCCGGTAACGCTCTCCTGCGGAGTTCCACAGGGATCCGTCCTGGGCCCGGTCCTTTTCACACTCTACACCTCTCCTCTGTCCAACATCATCCAGTCTCACCGCATACACCACCACCTCTACGCTGACGACTCACAACTGCAAGACAAAGACAAACTCGACAACACTCAGTCACTACTGACTCGCACGGCTGACTGCTACAAAGACGTGAAAAACTGGATGACAGCAAACAAGCTGAAACTGAACGACGACAAAACGGAAGCCATGCTGGTAGGCACTCGCCAAAAACTCTCCCAGCTCCATCCCTCTCTCCACCTTCAACTCGATAGCACCCCCATCTCCCTCTCTGACTCGGCTAAGAACCTCGGCGTCATCCTCGATTCCTCTCTGTCCATGACCAACTTCGTCTCCGCCACGACCCAGGCATGCTATTTCCACCTTCGCCGCATCAGTCAGCTCAGAAAATACCTCACTACCGAAGCTGCCACCAAACTTGCTGTCTCTCTCATCTTATCTCGCATCGACTATTGCAACTCTCTCTTTTCCGGTCTCCCTCACTCCACCATCTTCACTCTCCAACGCGTCCAGAACAATGCTGCCCGCCTCGTCCTCAGAAAGAAAAAATCCGACCACATCACACCCCTGCTCAAAATCCTTCACTGGCTCCCCATCCCCCAACGCATCCAATACAAAGTTCTGTCTCTCTGCTACAAATCCCTGAACAACTGCGCTCCTGCCTATCTCTCCAACTTACTTCACCCCTACACACCTTCCCGCTCCCTCCGCTCTGCCTCCGACCCTCTCCGCCTCCACATCCCTCGCACCAAACTTAACACTTTCGGTCCCCGCTCCTTCTCCGTCTACGGTCCATCCATCTGGAACACTCTCCCACTCTCTCTCCGTCAGAAACACTCTCTCTCCTCCTTCCAGTCCGCCCTCAAAACTCACCTCTTTCAACAGTTTTAGCACTATATCACCGCACTCCCCACCCCAAGCTGACCGTCGTAATGTATTTCACTGTCTGTGGTACGTGAGTCATTGTCTAAAGCGTGCGCATGCGTGCGCGAGTTGTGAGTGTGCGCTTAGAGTTATAATTATTATAAGATAAGAACATTATAAATACCGTAATTATTATTATTATTAAATCTGTGAGGTGTTGCCCACGATCCACACGCACGTAAATTGTGCTCTTGCACCCCAGTGCCATGGTTACATTGGTGCAAACACAACATTTAGGCTATGCCCGATTACCTACCCCGCTCCCAAACACACACACACACACACACACACACACACACACACACACACACACACACACACACACACACACACACACACATGGACACAAAACCCTCAGAGTGGGTTACCTACCATTTTATGTGAAAATGGATTCCCATATTTCTATTTATTCTAGTGCTCTGGAGTTGATGCAAATGTTTAGAACTCACCTTATAACTAAGCTTTACAACTTAAAATAAAATAGACATTTTCTAGAAACAGAGCCACTGGATGGAGAAAATATGGGTTTCTACACAAAAAGTGGGTGCCTCTCAGTCTCACACAAAACTGGCATTACAGTGAAAATACCTCACTAAAGATACCTTTGGTTGATTTTATTATTATGATTGTTTGGGTGGGGTGGTGAGGGGGTTGGGGTTGGGGGGGGGGGCGGGGGGAAAGGGGGGGAGGGGGGTCATCACTTTTGGTTTATAGAGCTGCTCAATGCACTCTTATGAATGAAAGATTTTCATTATCAGTGGAATCAGTAGGTCATTTCAGAGGCGCGCACTGAGTTGCACGTCGAACCACTCACAAATACTCATTTGGAGTGCACCAGATGGATCCAGTTGGCAAAGTCCCACATTCCACACTATATGACAGCTAAGACTGAAAAGCAATCGCGGCGTTTATGGCGCGGTACAAGGTTTAAAACTAAGAAAATGTTGTTATTAGAAGCGTGTCGGGCAAAAGTTTTTAGCAAAACTGTTTTAAAACCTCTTTTAACTCTACTTTTCTTCATATTAAAGTGTTTTATTGTACATTGCTTAACGTCCCGACAGCATCAAGGCTTTCTCAGGACGTGCCTGCACTGCTTGTGAAAAAAAAAAAAACTAAAAAGAACATTGAATGTATGTCGCCAGCCGGTCAAATACATTAAATAAACCTAAAACATGGGGCCTAAATAAAGCTAAGACCATTTAGCAACACACATCCAATATCAAGAGCTACAGGCAGTGCAGACAGTAGGGAGAGTTTTAAAAAGGCAAATACAGGTGAATGGACAAAGGGCCGACAGATACACATGCCCCAGAATAGAGAGAAAAACCCACCCTGTGGGGCTGACCAGGGTGCCCTTGGGAAATAAAAAGTAGTTAACCCCACCCAAGTCCCCCAGGGCAGACCCGGGTGGGGTTAAAGGTGTTTTAATTTACAAGCGTGTCGTAACTGTTATGCATCTATTCCAACGTATAGTGCTGGATATTTTTCCCATCCTCGCCTTCTCTCTTCGCTCAACACTCGACTTTCCAGTCCTTCCCTGAAACACCCCCAACCGGTCTGCCCTCAACACTCGACTTTCCAGTCCTTCCTTCAAATACCCCCAACCGGGTCTGCCCTGGGGGTCTTGGGTGGGGTTGGCTACATTTTAGTTCCCAGGGGCACCCTGGTCAGCCACACAGGGTGGGTTTTTCTCTATATTCCGGGGGCATGTGTTTCTGTCTACCCTTGGTCCATTCACCTGCATTTTCCTTTTTTAAACTCTCCCTACTGTCTGCGCTGCCTGTGGCTCTTGATATTCGATGTGTGTTGCTAAATGGTGTTAGCTTTATTTAGGCCCCATGTCGTAGGTTTTATTTAACGTATTGGACAGGCTGGCGACATACATTCAATATTCTGTTTAGTTTTTGTCACTAGCAGTGCAGGCACGTCCTGAGAAAGTCTTGTTGCTGTCGGGACGTTAAGCAATGTACAATCAATCAACCTTCCTTCAAACGGACAGCATTCACACAAATAATACTTTACTATTACATCCGAAAATGGCCCATCCAAGCCTGCACTCTTTTAACTGCACTAAACGACTGACTGTAGCAGACGACGCATGTAATGACGCTGACTCTGTGACGTCATTTCCATTGAATCAATTTGTGCATACAATCCAAAAGGAGATGCGGCATTGATAACATCGACAAACCTACAAAATAAATCAACAGGTTCAACCAAAAGGTCGGGCAGGACAAAAGACAACAGCAGCCTCACCCAAAGTCTATAAGTCCTCTCTTACAATGCGCACTCATACAATCACTTCACTTCATAGCAACCGGCGCACGAGAATACATATGCTAAGTCTCAAATTTAACACTAGACATGACCTCCGACAACTTCACCCCGGAAGCATAACACATTTGTTTTTCTTTTTTCTTTACAAAACAACCACACCCTCAAAGAACAAGCTTCATTTTGCAGCAACATAAACAATTTCCTCCCTCACACAAATACAATACAACCCCCCCCCCCCCCCCCCCCCCGCCCCACTACCTTTCGTATCTCTCCGTTTCACTTCGGCTCACCGACGCAGTCA
This sequence comes from Semisulcospira habei, assembly GCA_036245525.1. NCBI lineage: Eukaryota > Metazoa > Mollusca > Gastropoda > Semisulcospiridae > Semisulcospira > Semisulcospira habei. The sequence goes on from BTPG01000003.1 coordinate 740,949, forward strand.
ACCACAGATCAGGTATTAAGTTATTTATAGCTGAGAAGGGTGATGTCACACATACTCGCCCACTTTACCGGTTTATGCAAACACACACACACTGCTGGGCACGTTCAAACACACTACCACAGTGCATTTTAAACACAAAAGTGTGTGTAATAACCTCAAAGTGGGAAAAACTGATTTTTTTAATCTTTTATAACTTCTTAAAGCATGACAATGCAGAAACAACCCTCAGAAAAAATGGGTGTCTGACTTGGTCACCCACAATTTTACACACACCCACTGTCCATAAGGATGGTAAAGACAGTCACCCATTTGAGGGGTTTTGTGCACACACACACACACACACACACACACACACACACACACACACACACACACACACACACACACACACACACACACACATACACACACACACACACACACACACTGACCGGCTGACTGACACACCGTGCCCAGACAGGCTTAATACTACTCTGACAGTGTCTTTTGGGTTTATTCCGGTTCATTTAGGTAAAAGACGGACCGACAACCGAGATAACAATGGCCGCATACGAGTCTGAGCGGCACATTGTTCGCTTTGCAAAACGAACCAGTGCGCGGGTATTCTGACAAACCATACATTCTCACAACTCTGAAACACCATTATTTGACTTGTATTCTATGTGTATAAATTGTGCATACTCGGTAAACGCTTTTTTCAACGATTTTTTTTTAGCCCAGATAGAAACTTAGGGGCTTTAAGTTTTACAGAAATAATTGGCTTGTTTAGGTTATTAGTACTTTTATTCAAAAGTGAGTCGGCAGCAACCAGGAAATGTTGATTAAAAGTATCAGCAGGTATAGAAGCACATGGTGGTGTTTGACGTGATTTTGTAAAGGCATGAGGGCTCCCCAGACAGATGCGGTATCAGTTTTATTATCCATCAAGCGATGGAAGTGTTTTTTCTGGGCCTCGAGCACCAGGTACCTTACGCGGTTACGCTGCTTGCGAAAGGCAGCATAATCTTTGTTCCGCCTCAGTTCATTTCGGAGGGCCATGGCGTCTTTAATGTCCTTACTTAACCACTGAGGCAACTGTGTGTGTTTGACTCTCTTCTCACGTAGTGGCGCATGCTGGTCAAGTACACCAATGAACAATCTGTACCATTCGGCCAACGCTTCTTCAGGAATATCATAGTTATAAACTGACTGAAAGAGATTCCGCTAAGGTCGGCGAGAAACGCGTCCCGATTGAAATGTTTAAAAGACCTGTAATGAATAGTGGTATGCTGGTTTTTACGACATGGCTTGTCCACCTTCAGAGCCCAACTACAGCACACAAGATAGTGGTCGCTAATCGTCACTTGAAGAACACGAGAGCTAAGGACCCTTGACATGTTGGAAGTGTATACATGATCAATTAGAGTGGCAGACGACTGCGTAACTCTAGTGGCGGATGTGATAAGCTGCTTGAGGCCTACCATAGTGATAGTAGACTCCCAAGCAAGGTGTGGGGAAAACATGTTAATATTAAAGTCTGCGAGCAGTCAAATATCAGAGCTGCAATTGTTAACGGTGTCCGCCATTTGTAAGAAATCGTCGTACCACTCAAATGATGCTGACGGATTTCTGTAGACAAATCCAACAAGCAAAGGGGCCGAATTGTTTGTCTTCACCTCAACCCACACGCTTTCAACAGAGTCTGATTCCAGGTCTGTTCTTCTGCGTGTAAAGTGCGCAATAGAATCATGAATATAGACAGCTAATCCTGTTTGTTGAGGACGTACAGGATCGCGCCGGATTACAGAAAACTCCGGTATCGAAATGGACAAATCACGTATGTCATAATGTAATCGCGACTCTGTGATTCCAAAAATGTGAAAGGGGGTGGGTTGAGTCAGAAGGACGGTCAAATCGAGAATCTTATTCAGCAAATGATAGATATTTAGATGTCCCACGTGTAAACTGTGAAATTGTAATGAGCTACTCGACATCTTAGAAGACTAGAAGATTAAGCCGGAAAATGAAAAAAAAAAAATAAAAAAAAATAAGCATATGAAATAAAATGGTACAGGAACACACGTCTCAGAAGTAATGTCTGAACTTAACACAACAGTCAATAATGGCTTGCACACGTGATGCAGAATGTCCGACAGTATATTTGTCTCGGCAGGAGCACAAGCACTGTGATAGTGTTTTAAGTACTAGAGCTCTATAGAGTCCGTAAATTGTCTATGGTGCTGAGTCACTGAAAGTCAAGGTTGACAAGAGCACATGAGCATGCTTTAAGGTTTGTTCCCGAACTCGGTTATTTCAGACGAAGCAGAGATTCCGTGGCTGCTGGCAGGGAGTTCAACGAAAAGAAAATTATTATCTTTCACACTTCTCTTGGCTTGACTTCGCGAACGACGATTCCATAGGGCTTGCCCACGTCGTCTGCAGGCATTTTCGTGGCTGCGGAGGCCAATCCGGGACAGGCAGGTTCGACCGCAGTGGCTGCAGGGGAAGGTCTGGTCAGGGTTCTGAGTTACGGCAACTCGGTTTTTTCTCTTGAGCCGTTTGTCCTTAAGGTTAGCTCTGCGAGAGTCCTCAAAGGAGACGGCTGCCTTGTAGATGGTGGAGCGCCAGGTGTCACGGTCCGCAACAAGCGAAGACCACTGGCGGTGGTCGATTTGGCAGGCACTAAGTGACTTCTTGAGACCGTCTTTGTATCTCTTCTTTGGTGCCCCTCTGTCACGGTGTCCAGTAGCAAGCTCGCCGAACAGAGTGATCTTGGGTAGGCGATGATCCTCCATCCTGGAGACGTTCCCCGCCCAGCGAAGCTGTGTCCGCAGCAACAAAGCCTCGATGCTCATAGTTTCTGCCTGTTCAAGGACCTCGACGTTGGTGATATAGTCACTCCAGTGAATGCCCAGGATGGTACGCAGGCAGCGCTGGTGAAAGCGTTCGAGGAGTCGTAGTTGGTTGCGGTAGAGGGCCCAGGACTCGGAACCGTACAGCAGGGTGGTGAGGACGACAGCTCTGTACACACTGATCTTGGTGCCCGTTTTCAGCTGTTGATTGTGCCACACCCGCTTGAAAAGTCGCCCAAAAGCGCTCTTCGCTTTTGCCAGCCTGATGTCAAGCTCCTTGTCCAGCTTGGCATCTGACGTGATGATGCAGCCAAGGTAGGTAAACTGGTGTACTGACTTCAGTTCAGACTCGCCGATGGTGATGTGGGGAGGGCGATGCTCTACCTTGGGTGCCGGCTGATGTAGTACCTCTGTCTTTTTCAGACTGACCTCGAGTCCAAAGAGCTGGGCAGCATCTGCAAAGCAGGATGTGATGCGCTGCAAGGCTCTCTCTGTGTGTGCAACAAGGGCAGCGTCATCAGCAAAGAGCAGCTCACGAATCAGTTGGTCTAGGGTTTTCGTGTGGGCCTGCAGTCGTCTGAGGTTGAACAGGCTGCCATCGAGACGATACCTGATGTACACTGCATCGTCATCGTCGAGGTCTACTGTGGCCTGCTTCAACATCATGCTAAATAAGATGGTGAAGAGGGTTGGTGCCAGCACGCAGCCCTGTTTCACGCCGTTGATAATGGGGAATGGTTCTGAGAGGTTACTGTTGAGTCTAACCTGGCCTTGCTGGTCCTCGTGGAGCTGGACGATCATGCTTAGGAACTTTGGGGGACAGCCAAGTCGCTCCAGGATCTGCCACATGCCTTGCCTGCTCACAGTGTCGAATGCTTTTGTTAGGTCGACAAACGTTACGTACAGCCCTTTGTTCTGCTCGCGGCACTTCTCCTGAAGCTGTCTCAGCACAAAGACCATGTCGGTGGTACTCCTGTTGGCTCTGAAGCCACACTGGCCCTCTGGGAGGTGGTCTTCAGCGATGGCAGGTACCAGCCGATTCAGGAGCAGCCTTGCGAGAATTTTCCCGGCAATGGACAGCAGGGTAATTCCACGACAATTAGAGCATTCAGATTTCTCTCCTTTGTTCTTGTATAGGGTGATGATGACTGCATCACGGAGATCCTTTGGTAGTGTTCCTTTCTCCCAGCAGCAGAGAAAGAGGTCATGGAGCTTGTTGTGCAGTGCTGGGCCTCCATGTTTCCAGATCTCTGGCGGGATTCCGTCAATGCCTGCTGCTTTGCCACTCTTGAGCTGGTGGATGGCTGTGTGGGTCTCTTCGGCGGTGGGCGGTTCGTCCAATTCAACCTTTAGTGGGAGCTGTGGGATTTGGAGGATGACTGTTTCATGAACAGTGCGCTCAGCGCCGAAGAGGTCCTGAAAGTATTATGACCAGCGGTTCAAGATGGAGGTATTATCTGTGAGGAGTGCCTGTCCATCGGCGCTTCGCAGGGGACTTTGTACCAGGTGCCTAGGGCCATACACTGCTTTTAGTGCTTCATAGAAGCCCCTGTAGTCACCGTTGTCAGCGCAAAGCTGGGTCCTCTGTGCCAGTCTCGACCACCACTCGTTCTGGAGCTCTCTAAGCTTGAGCTGGAGACTGCTGCAAGGTTGTCCATATAAACACGTTGCAGCACAAATTTTGATGTAACTGATGCCAGTAAACTCCTGAATAGACAGAGCTTTTACAGTGTTCGCAAAATGAATCAAGGCCAGAGAGAGGAACTATGGGCGGAAATGGACAATTTATATCTATCCCCAATTTCCAGGATTTTTCGACCGCTTACTCCCATGCCCTAACGCCGCCCGTTTTTTTCTAGAAATGTTCGTATTAAAACAGCGCCCCGACAATCTTGCCTAACTGAACACGCCACTGCCGACACGCGCGCAAACCTCTTACCGTGCCACAGGAACACTAATTATGTAAACACCAGCATTAACACAATGACTGAGCTAGTTAACCCTCTTAATTAAAACTTTTGACCCCTTATTATCTATGTTCCCACACAGAGTAAATACCGTCGAAATTTACCCTCTAAATCATCGTTTGAACAGTCACCATTTTATGTACCTCTCAGTAGAGTAGGTACCAACAGGGGTTAATTAGATTGCGTGTATCAACATACTGTATAAAACTTAACCTGATACAAACACGCACACACTGCCCGCCACCTTAATGTATACCCGTCGCATGTGTTTACGCAACAGCCAGTGGCAACCGTGCCAAGCCTTTTGTGACAGTCTACCGTTCAATACTCTATTATTAGCAGCTGGGTAAGCCCTGACTAGACGTCACGTCCAAACTGGTTTATTTTTAACCTGACATAACACACACACACCCCCCCCCCACCCCCCCCCCACCCCCCACCACCCCCCCCCACCCCCCCCCACCCCCCACCCCACCCCCACCACCACCACCCCCCCACCCCCCACCACCACCCCCCCCCACCACCCCCACCCCACCCCCACCACCACCCCCCCCCCCCACCCCCCACCCCACCCCCCACCACCACCCACCCCCCCCCACCCCCCCACCCCCCACCCCCCCACCCCCCACCCCCCACCCCCCCACCACCACCCCCCCACCACCACCCCCCACCACCACCACCTCCACCCCCCACCCCCCCCCCCCACCACCACCCCCCCACCCCCCCCACCACCACCCCCCACCACCACCACCCCCACCCCCCCACCCCCACCCCCCCCACACACACATTTAGGTTACTGTGTCAAAATGAGAATGTAGTTCAAATTTTGGTCACTGGGTCAAAACAAGAAAGTAGTTCAAATTTTGGTCACTGGGTCAAAACAAGAAAGTAGTTCAAATTTTGGTCACTGGGCCAAAACTAGAAATCTGTATCACTAGGTCATTTCAGAAAATGTATGTCATATCAAATAAGGAGGCCACACTCTGCTTTGAACTACAGTAAGTTTTCTCAAAATAATTTTTCAACTGCAATGAAAAAACACCCCCCTGAAATAGGCATGTCCCGTCAGGCTATTCAATTGGACGGGTCCATAAAAAAGGGGTGATTTAAAAATACCTCATGTAAGTCTACACAGGCATGTATAGGTAAGTGTCAAGACAAGGCCTTTTATTAATAAGATCGAACCGGTTTTTCTAGCTGTATCTGACGCGACTGTTTGCAAATTTTATTGATCAGTCTGTGCGGAAACGTTCTCAGAAGAAAACACAGCTCTTTATCGGTGCGTACACACAATATGATGCAAAGTTCTGGAACAAACGTTTTTAAGCAAGCTGGAATTCTTCGCAAACGACTGAACATTTGTGACAGAAAAAGTGGTGTTTACAACCGTGAACTGAAACTTCTGAAAGACAAAGCACAGGAGTTAAAATCAGATCTGCTTGAAATTGAAAAAGATCTGATAGAATCTACGTCGTTTTTGGCAAAATACAATGCTGAAGGCAATGATGATGAATTTGCAAATGAAATGATAGCCTATGGAGTACTTAATGAAAAAAAAGAAAAGATTACAAAAAATATCAGTCGATCTACTCAAAAAATAAGATTCAAAGAGAGAGCCATTCAATTGAATGAACAGAAAGCAAAAGACTTTCGTGAAAAACTAGTACATTTAGAACAAAATCCTTCAATTCAAAGCCTTAACGAGTCTATGTGTAAGATGCGGTTGAATATGACACAGTAAGTGGAAGCAGAAGCAGAAGCAATGGTTATAACGAAGCTGAAACAACCAAAACGTGAGGTAAGTAAAATTTTGTTTCACGTTTTCACTTATTCAGTTGCGAGAGAGAGAACAATAGAGTCCCGATAGACAATGAATTCAATAGAGCCGCATCAGTCATTAATTTACATCATTTTTTAATATCATATTTTTGACCCCAATTTTACCCCCGTTAATTCTGAATCAACCCTTTGATTTTTAAAAACTGACAAGCATGACTGATGCGGCCTTATTGATCTGATTATCTATCGGGACTATATTGTTCTCTCTCTATAACTATTGTCTCTGTCAACACCTAATGACCTTAATTAATTACTAATTACGGTCATTAACTTTTACATGACCGTTTCTCTCAATACTGCCAGAGTCGATTTCCGAAAAACTCACATGCTATGTCCCACACATATCATTTCAGTTCACGCATGACAAGACTCAATGCCAAACCCTCTTTCAATGAGTTGGGTAAAAGCTTTCACAGCGCCATTCACACGTCACGCGTCAAAAGGCCTATAGAATTGTGTTGTGCAGGGGGGGACCGCTCAGTGCAAACACTTGGCTCTGTATATACAATTGGCTCTGTTTAAGCACGACTCTGAAACATAACAAGTCAAATATACGTGCACACGCACAAGCACAGACACGCCAGTTGCAAACCAAGATAATTCAAGGGCAGTGCCAGATTGTCATATAAGTTATATACACAGGCATACATACACACACACACACATACCAACACATAAACACACGCACATGCACACGCACGTACGTACATACATATATACATACTAACATAAAACATGTATAAACAAAAACATTAAGTGCAAACCTTGCAACACAGGTACACATCATTTTCACAAGGGTAATATCCCATGACAATCACACGCCTGACAGAGCTGGTAGACCATGTCTGCCACACACACTCAGTATGCTGTTGTGGTCTATACAATTTCAGCTATGTTACACATGGGCCCTTGCATGCGTGGTGCACAGTAACATGAAAAAGCTTAGACTGTTTGCCTACAGTGAGTCATAAACACCTGTCTGTCTGCACCGAGACGCGAGCCACTGAAACCCACCAGCCCGTGAAAGGATAATAACTCTTATTGAATTTCACGCCCTGTTCGGTTAGGCGGTGTACATGACTGTAAAAGCTGAAAAGAGACGCACCTCAGAAAATCATACCTTGCTTTATACACCCGACTGAGTACATATACAACAGATCCTCAAGACACCCCCCCCTCCCACCCCCACCCCCACCCCCCACCCCTCCCCACCCCCCGCCACCCCCCCCCACCCCCCACCCCCCACCCACCCCCCACCCAACACACACACACACACACACACGCACACACAGACACACTATCACTCAAACAACATAGACACGCATAAACAACTAACCGGTTTACAGAGCTGACGTCATACATCTCAACCGGCTAATAGTCCAATGAATAAATTATAAAAAAAACAACCGGTCATTTTCAAACACTAACCGGCAAGAATAAGTCCGATCCGGCAAAACCTGATCCTAAAATCGATCTTGGTCTTTCCAAAATGTTATGTCTAAATGCGGAACAAGCCTGACGAGTCTTAACGCTACCCGACCAGACTTGTTGAGCAAGTTTTGTGAGCTGGGGGTTCTGTATGTGTGTTGTTGATTTTCAGTTTCGGTGAGAAGTTGCAAGAGCCCTCAGTCACACGCATGCACACGCACGCACGTACACGCACGCACGCACACGCACGCACGCACGCACGCACACGCACGCACGCACGCGCGCACGCACGCACGCACACACGCACACACGCACGCACGCACGCACGCACACACGCACGCGCACGCACAGACACACACAAACAAACAAACAGGCGCATAAACAAACAGACAAACACACTTACAGACACTCATGTCAGTACAATTTTACCGTAAGCCTGAGCTGCCGGCTAGTGTCACGGTTGATCGCCTTTTGTGTTGCCTCACGCCGCGCTATTAGCGGCCACATTCCATTCCTTTTCAATTCAGACACGAGCCGCATTTTGAAAAGGCTCTTACCCGTCAATGGCCTTTATAGCTATACCCTTTCAAATCGCTAAGTAATGTCAAAAGATCAACAAGGGGAACGTTATTATTTGAAAGGAGGGGGATCATTTACAAAACGGTTCTACATGTGAGGGCTTAGTACTCATGTCTGGTTTACTGACAAAGAAACAAATGTGTTTATAAATTATTTTTTTTTAATTGCATTATAAAAATGAACACAGATGAAATATTATTATTAAATGATATTGGCGCTGTAGAAAACATAGACTTAGATTTGAAAAGGGAACGACTTTTATCTGTAGTGGTTTCTGGTCATTCGAAATCTTATCTTGGGAAGCTTTATTCAACTGAAGATATACTATCCCTCACGGCTGCTGATTTATTTAAACTTCATTTTAAATATGAACAGCACATGGCTTCACTAATGACCCGTGATTTGAGCAAATCAATTGTCTGCTTATATTCAAAAGCTGTGAGTTATGCTCTCCCTGTAGACATTGAAAATCTCACAAATGACCTCGAGAGTAACCCCATTGTAACGAGTGCAATTGGTAAATTAGCTTGCCTTTTATTCTACAGATTTGGTAATTTGCTGGCTCCTCTGGTAACATTAATTGTAACTAGCAGCCATATAGATTTTACGAAATTAAATTTTTTTGCTGATAAAAATGGACGACCAACAGACGACCCCCCAAACGACCCCACAGATGAACCCTGCCCCGGACCCTGTCCAGACCCAGATTCACACAGTGACAAAAAATTAAAAATGCAGGCAGAATTCAGTCAGGTAAACGTTTAGCTGAATGGAACAAGCAGAAAAAGTTACAGCTACAGGCGCTAACAGAAAAGGCTCATGTAAGTGATCCACCGTCAGGACCGTCAGGACCGTCAGGACTGTCGGAACTGACAGGACTTTCAACACCCCTGTCACACCCACATCAAAGTGAAAGACCTTCAACCCAGTCTAATTCTGAAACAGCAAAATATGTAGTTGCCGCATTTGTTGTCGGATCTGGTTTTGTAGCTTACCAATTATACAAAAAATACAAGCCGCACACTCGTACAGTGACCAAAAAATTAAACACTCCATCATCAAAAACAGAAGTCGCCACATTACCAACAATACCCAAAGTTGTCGACCCATTTCATATGCAGTAATAAATTTATTATTTTAATTTTTTCTTGCCTAAGAAATGAATGACTCAAAGAATTTAATGAATCTTGTGTATCACTCTGCAGTAATCAGTGCATTAGCAGTAGCGTTTTCTATGCTGGGAAAAAATCTACTCAAAATGAAATCACCAGACCTCAGTAGACTCGATTTCGAAGACAGCGCTAAGCTAATTGTAGTTGTAACAGCGTCAATCGCCACGAAAGACCTTCTTGTTAAACAGGGAATTATTCCCGAAAATATATCTATGTAAATAAAAAAAAAAATATGGCGACGATAGCTATTATGGTGGGAGGAGCGATGGTCAACGCTCTGGCGTTTAGCGGCTCTAATTATCTCTTTTCTAAAATGGGTAGAGAACAATGTGCAGAAGAAATAAAGCGTCATAATGAAGCGTCAGAAAAATTAGCGCAGGCAGAACAGGCGTATGAAAAGAATAGAATTGAGAAACTTGATTTCATCAATGAAAAACTCAGGCTAGAAGGTCACGCACAACATACGTTTTCAAATACAGACGACGCAATCCGTGAGTATTTTTTAGTCACGGGTGAAGACATGTCTATACCGAAACCAAAACTAAGTGACTACTATCAACCAAGCCCAGAACAAAGAAACGGGGAGATAATCTTTGTTCTAGTGCGAATGATATTTGTTTATTTTACAGGAGTTTTCATTGCTAGAAAAAAATGGCAGCCGAAAATAAACTATCGAAAATATATTACTCACCATCAGGGTATTATAAAGGAGCAACCGCTATTCAGAAATTACATGCCGCTGTGGGCGGAGATATAACACTCAATCAAGTCAAGCAATGGTTACAGGGACAGGCAATTTGGCAGGTATATCTCCCTGCTCCAAGAAAGATAACAAGGCGTCATTTTGAGAACACAACACCTAATGACATGCACCAAATGGACCTCCTGTTTCTTCCGCATGACACAATAAGAAAGAAACGATACAAGTACGCATTAACTGTCGTAGACATAGCTTCAAGGTACAAAGACGCTGAACCCATATCTGACAAAACAGCCAGTACAGTTGCTACAGCATTATCAAAAATATATACTCGAGGCCCCTTAAGATACCCCAGACTTGTACAAGTTGATGATGGATCTGAATTTAAGGGCGCAGTTAATCAGTTATTTGCGAAGCATGGCGTACTGGTCAGACGCGGCATTCCAGGTGTACACAGATCGCAGGCAATTGTAGAGAACTTTAACAAACAGTTATCAGAAAGACTTTTCAGTTACCAGTATTCTAAGGAACTCATGCATGACACCCGTAACACTGAATGGGTACAAGAGGTTACCACATGTGATAAAAGCAATGAACAATGAAGGACACCCAAAACCTGCTGATGCTATTAAATTGAAAACAATAACAGAGCCAAAAACAGGACCAACCCCGGCACCAGACACAAGTTTATTTACTAAACAGGTGAGATATTTATATCAACCAGGTGAAGCTGAGAATGACATCAGGCGCAGGTCAACAGACCCCATATGGTCAACATCCGTACACAATATAAAAAAAATAATTCCCGGTCCAGACGCAACAATATATTACCTGTATGACCCTGCACCCCAGAGGGCATTTGTCAGAGAAGAACTACAGATTATTCCCCCAGACACCGTTACTCATTTCAGTAACTAAGTCGTCAATTAATTCATCAACCAGTTCATCACAAATGTCTTCAGATAACTTGAGCCTGTAATGTCCAGGTGCATAAGCTTTTTCCTTAGTGTGAAACACTCTTTTCGTGTCACCAACTGCAAGTGATTTCTTATGTGTTTGAATTATTTCAAGATTGTGTTTGTTTGATCTCAGTGACTTGTTTGGATAATCAGGCATTAATGCACCATCTAACACTTGCTTGTAATGTTCATGACGTATGTCTTTATTTTTTATTGCTGTTTTCTTGATACCTTTGGCTTTTGACTGACTACCTTTCTGGTGCAGTATAGAATACATTTTGGATCTCAGTCCAACATACTCAACTATAGGCACACCATTTAGTTCATCCTTAAACTTACCAGGCACTTTCTTGTTTTGTGTGCTAAACAGTGGATGATCCTTAGGATAGTCAGATGTGTCATACATGTGTAACTCTGTTTTCATGTCTTCATAAAAGTCTTCAGTACACACATCAATAATCATAGAGTCAGTGTCAGTGTATAACAGACGGCACTCAGGATACTTTGGTTTAAAGTAATCATAATAAAATTCAAGCATTAATAATTTTGACAACTCCAGAATTGCCATACCAATGAATACTGGCTTGTCCAGCTTAACAATCTTTTTTTTGAGTGACACTGCATACAATGATGAATGAAACTCTTTGTACCCTGTGTACTGTGGCTTACCTGTGAGTTTAATTGCGCCCAATTCAGTTGTAACAAGTCTCACATCTTTTCTGTGATGAGGATTTTCCATTGTCTTGCCAAAACAGGCATTGTTCATAAGCTTAAAGAAGTCTTTGTCAAATGCAGTGTTGCCGTCTCTGGCACGAAGGGTTGTGTTCTTCATTATGTAATCTTTCATGAAAGCACTCTGATCAAATTGAATTCCTCTGTGAACTTTCTTTAGTACTAACCCGTGTCTGATGTAAAACTGTAACAATCGATAGTGACAAACATAATTGAATTTATCATTCAGATTAGGCACAAGTTTAGTGTCTTCTTTTTTTCCTGTCATACTCATTTTCTCAACAGCTAAGGGATAATCATTATGATAATCATGTAGGTGGTGTGGGTACTCCAGGTCGACTTCAAAGATCCAACCCTTCGCGTCGTTTCGATCAAGATTCATAATATTGTTTGTTAACCCTGACTCTGTTACATCATACTGTGACAAATCATACAGACAAAAGTTTTTCAAGGGCAATAATTCACACATCGCCCAGCCATACAAATTATTAGCGTCCAAGTACGTAATGAATGACCTTGACCCCGGTCTTGAGGGGTCAAACCCCCGGCCAAGGTCACCATGGGCGTCCATATATTTATTGTTGGCTCTGGCGTAGTTATTTGCTGCAATACTAATGCCTCCCCTCAATCCACGTTCCACCATTTCACCCATCGTACGATCAGACAACAGGTCTATAGATATCTTACTGGATTTCAAAAATGCATCCCATGTCATGCCAGGACTAGTTATGTAACAGGCAGGGTCAAGCTTGTAGTGTAACAAACCCTTCTCACGGTAACTTTCAAATACGTCTGCTAGCAAGCAAACGTCAGCTTTCAAGTACTGATCGTGGTAGTCACCAATTGTCTGACACCCCAACTTCCCCCACGCATCAAGTGCATGTTGATATTCAGAGTCAGAAATACCTTTTCCAGTTAGTGTAGAATAAAATTTCTCTTTTGGTGGCAGTCTTGTTTCCTCAAACACAACCCAGTGATCAATGTACTCATACGGATACACACCTTTCTTAATCAAGTCTGGCTCAAAATATTTACTCGTTATTGGATACTCAGTCAGTCCTTCTGCCAGACTAGCAAGACCTAAAGACAAATGTTGCATGGAGTCATAAAATGCTAATTTGTCTAACCTAAAAGTTAAGTATTTCTCAGTTGTCTGGGCAATACAACTTATGTTTTTGTACGACTCGTCTACAGCCTGCATGATAATGTGTGAATCATATCCTTTGAGATTGTGGAAAAAGATTGGTAACTTATATGTCTTGGGATCTGTTTTTAATAATAAGTTACAATTGTTATGTGCAGCACCTCTGTAACGTCCAGTTATGTGATCGTGGTCACGAACTTTATCACCTCCCAGAGGCTGTTCACAAATCCAACACGTCTCAGCTGTATCAAATTTCAGTTTGTCTTCTTCTGTCATCACCAAAGGCATCTGGCATGTTGTGAGATACTGTACTACCTGACTATACAGATGTCTCATTTCTGTTAAAAACAGACAAGCTGCATTTTCACCCCTGTAGATAACAGGCTCTGAATGAAGACCGTCTGACCTAACAATAATGTATCCAAAAGAACACACCACTTGGTCACTCAGTTTTATAGTCTTTGGTAATGACTCTGGAACAGGACCGTCATACGGAACTACTAATGATTCAAAATCTGCGTACACTACAAACGACAGCTTTTGCTGATTCCCATAGTTTTTAAAATACACTTGACTACCAGGATCTGGATACTTAAGTACAGTTTGAATGTCATCAGCTGACCTGCAGTGTAAAACATGTTTGTGTGCCACTGCAATAGAGGAAAACCTCTGTAAACATCTATTACAAAATTCCTGTTTGCCCTTGTGTTTTGTTGTATGATTATGAATTAGACGTGACATATTCCTAATAATTGTGTAGTGAAAGTTATTGTCATCTCCGATTAGCAACATGTCAACATGCTTATTTTCTGACTGACCATAGGTTGGTGCCAGTGCTGATACTCTAATGGGTTGTAACTTGTCAACAGACACATTATCCCACACAAACACATTTACAGATATGCCAGGATTTAATTTTTCAAACAAGTCTATGTCCTTCTATTTTAACAGGGAACTCAATGCCACTAAAATCAAGTTCGTTTACAAATTTGGTGTAGTTAGAAACACGTTCAGGTTTTATTTTTACAAAGTGTAGTTTAGCAAGCACACACCACATGAAACAATAGTTGTCATTGTTCTGTATGTTAACAACAGCCTTTTTGTTTACTACTTCTGTTGGCAGTGGTAACCATGCTTTACCTAATATGGGATGATACCTAGACTGCTTTAGTTGTAGTTCATGTACATGTCCTTCGTGCCAACCAGACCCCTTCATTCTTGCACTGTCAATTGCCTGTAGAAAGTCTGGTAATAGTCTGTCTCTAAACACGTTTTCCAATTCTCTTCTTGTGTTAACAGTGTGTTGTCTTGTTGATATGTACGAAACAATCACCTCACCGTCGACCCTAGTGAATTCGATTTTTGCAACAATTTGAATCTTCACACTGCCTGTAAGAAGATTTTGTTGTATGACAGAAAAAGAGTTTTCTATTGATTCGTAAACATTATTAGTATTGGATATGGGTAAGTTTGTTGTGTGAAACACGTTTCTTAAACCAGATGAGCCAGGGTTTGATGGGCCAGGGCTTTGTGAATTGTCCGTCATTTTTATTTGACCGACAAAATAATAAATAAAAAAATATTAACGTTAACTCTGCTGGCTCACCTTGTGTAATACCACTTTATTAACTGTAACACTGTCAATATAAACATTTAGTTTGCGCAGTTGTTTAAATATGCTATAACAAACTTCTCCTAACCAACCATAGTTGGTATCATCAACTTTAAAAGTAGGTGTCTTTAAATCAACTGTCATGCACTCCACATCTGGATGCTCATCGACGTAATCTAAAGTCACACTATATGTAACATATATTTCTGATGGTGCTGAAAGGCTTATGTAAGTCTGTTTGGGTGATGTTATTAAATCAGTAAAGTGTATAACATCTTTGAAAAGGTGTGTGAGATCAAGCACTTGTATGATTTGTCCGTCTGTCATTTTTATTAGACAAACAAATGTATAAATTAATTTACATCAATTTACTAACCCATACCCTGTGGGCTGATCTGTCTTTAAAATGAGCTTTAGATGCTTAGTTGATTTCAGTTTATTTTTTACATCATCACGTTCATGCTTATTTGGGATGACATCAT
The DNA here is from genome assembly GCA_036245525.1 of Semisulcospira habei. Classification (NCBI taxonomy): domain Eukaryota; kingdom Metazoa; phylum Mollusca; class Gastropoda; family Semisulcospiridae; genus Semisulcospira; species Semisulcospira habei. The sequence continues at coordinate 756,394 of BTPG01000003.1, forward strand.
TCTCTCTGAGACAGTCTTCAAAGCTGTCACGATCCTTACAGTAAAACAAACAGATAAACTTTAACTGTTCTCGAAAATCTTTCAGTACAGCATTATATTTTTGAGTGAGAATCCATACACTGACATTTGCGTGTCTGCCACTGAAGGCAAGTTCTGCTAGAGTGTTTCTCTTCTTGACAATGTCTTTCTCTGCAGAACAGTCATCAACAATAAACAACGTTGGCTGTCCTTCAAATTGCTTGTAAAAATATTGTAGGTAGTCATTCAGTTTTTTCTCAGGGTCAACTAAGTATATGTTGTTGTCAGTCCAAATGAATAAACGGTTGTGATAAGCTTTGTTGTGTTTGATTGTAGGACAAAATATTACAATGTTTTCAAAGTGGTGGATGTATCTTGTTTGTAATAGGTTAAGAACAAATTCAGTTTTCCCACACCCTGTGGCGCCACAAAATAATCCACAGTGTGGGTCGAGTGTCATTAAGCTCAGGTTCATTTTAATACACAATATAATTTTAATATATGTGTCCACTTAGTCTGCTTTCTGCAATATTGAGTTGTGCGTCATATATCAGGTACAAATATATGTTAATGGCTGCAGCAGTTTCAACCTTCTTTTGTATCTGAATTGTAATCCCATCACTACCATTCTCGACAGTTCGTCCTGACCCATGAAGATAATCGTCATCTGTACTACGAAGGTCTAGCCACAGTGCATACTTGTTTGTAAGGTATTGTCCGATCCTAACATCATACAGATGTAGATCTTTGCACGCAATGTTTGCTGGTTTATCTCTAATCCTTCCACCCGCAAAATACTTTGTGGTTTCGTCATAGTGTTGATAAGGCAGCATTCCTGAAGCGTACACTTGATTAGGGCGGCCTTCGATTGTACAGGACAAATGTGTAATCTTAGGATTGTAGAATTTTTCTGAATCTCTTTTGTATGGACTCACTGGTTCAACAAACAACATAAGAATACCTTTCAGTGACCTGGCAGGCGTGTTCAAATTTATGTTCCACATTGGGTCGCTTTTGTCTTTGGGTATTAAACTATGTCTAATCACCCTGTCATAATAAATTGGAAGTCTTGACTGGTACTGATTTTGAATGAGTCTGGCTAGTTCAGTATGTGTAACAATTTCATATTCCAAGGAAATGTTAGAGATCTTATATGTTGCATCTGTGGCAGATGATTTAATGACTTTGGAGTAGTCATTGAAAGTTAGTTCAAAGCTCAGACGGTCATTCAGTGCTCCTTGATAATAAGGCAAATGAGCTGTGAGGATTTCAAACTCAAGTGGAATGTAAAATCTGGTTCCATATGTTTCAGCTATAATAACTTCCTTTGGTACCCCAGTAGTTGTTTTGTCTCCGGCATTGATTCAAAGTTTACCAACGTTATCAGACTGTATGCCTTGGTAAACACGGTCTTCTCGTTCTTCTCTTGTGAGCCAAAGATCTTTATAACAGTAAAATACATCTGAGTCGTCAAGACTAAACACTTCCTGTCCTTCAAGTTTTACTTTAATAGTCCTAACAATTGCTCTGCCAAGATTGTCAACCAGTGTTCTGTTTACGTCTGCGTCTGATGATAGTTCAATATTAAATGCTAGGCGTGCAGTGCCAGGAACAATAACGTCACTGGGTCCTAGGTTTGGAAACTTGACTGTAAGTGTTTGATTCTGGTCTATGGTACTTGGATTGTTTGTGATGACGATTGATTGTCTTATGCCCTTAACACCCAGGGGCTCACGTAGTTTTCTGTATGGGTCTAACTTTGATCCGTAAGACTGTGTCATTTTTATTATGCACAATAAAAAATAATAAATTAATAAAACAATGGCAGCAGGAGGATTTAATCATGAAGATTTTAAAATGGATGACATGGATGCCTCAGATACCAGTATCACAGATATGACTGGAATGGTAACTACTTCTCCTTTGTATCACGAACTGTTAAAAGATAAAGTAAACTCATTTTATGACAGTGTTGGAGCGCGCCCAGATGTCTTGGATCCTAACCAGTTTGAATATGATAAAGGACATTTATTTGTAAATACGGACAGAGGGAAAATATATCTAACACATAAAAATAATCCTTCTAAGTTTAGAGCTTTAAGTACAATTAAAGGTGAAGTCGGTGGTAACTCTGGGTTGGCAAGGTACCTTGGAATTGGAGGGTCTCCCGTTCCCCCAAGACTGGTTAGTGTGCTTCACGACACGCAAACAAAGTTGCCAACAGGGCAAGAGATTGAAATGGCACCAGTAACAAGCCTACCAGAAATAGCAAACACAGTGATACAAGAAACCTCATTTACTGAAGGTCAAATAAATGACGCTATGAAAACAATAGATGATCCACCTTTGTCAATGAGGGAGATTATGGGATTGGATAAATCACTGCAGACAATAAGAGGTGAGATGGTTAATAATCTTGCCAAACTGGGAGAGCTTGATAAACACATAGAACGTGAAAAAGAAAAACTGGCTACCGCAGACAATGGAAATCTTGACACAGAAATGAAAGAAAGAATACAACATAGATTAAATGATTTGCAGATAGAAAGATCAGGACGGTTAGAAACAATTAGTATTGGAAGACAAAAACTGAAATCACAGGTCAACAGAATTAGAGAAACTATTCAAAAAATACTTCACGAAGACACTACTCTGGCTGAGAGACTAAAAACACTTTTCAGAGAACAGGGTATCACAATTGCTAGTTTAATTACAGCTCTTGGATTTATTATCAGTACTGTTGTATTAGCTGTCTCCGGTAGTGGTGGACCCGGTGGTAGTCCAACACCGCCAGCCTCGGCACCACCAACCCCTGGCCCCCCGACTCCAACTGACCCAAAAGATTTACAGTCATGGGTAAAAAAACAACTGTCTCACATATCAGACTTGCTTAAAAAATTGGCTCTGAAAGCAGTAGACGCGTTGCCCGGTATAATAGGCACTGTTGTCAGTTGGTTGATTAGTACAGCGGCAAAGGCAGTAGGGTTTATGGCAGAGCATGTGTGGATCTTTCTGGTTACAGTAGGAGTGTTAATGGTGGGTTATTTAATGAAACAGATAAAGAAGTAATACCCCTAATCCTGTTAATCCTATTACCAATGCAGTTCTTTCTGACTCATGTGTGTCAGGGGTTGGTGTAGGGGTTACCGCTTGTATGAGTGCCGGTGTTGGGGCCGGGGCCGGGGGTGTTACCGTCTGTAATGATTTTAATGACTGAACATGTGTGGTTGTGGCCCCCAAGTTTACAGATTGATTAAGACCGAGTTTTTGATCACGACCTGCAACAATGATTTCATTATTATAATTTGTTATTGTACCCATTTGTAATTGAAGGTCAGATGGTAACATGTACAACCCGATGCCAACTACAAAGTCAACTTTTGATCTGGCATATCTGAGTACGTCTTGGTAGCGTTGTATGCTTGATGGGAGATCTACTGTTGAATTAATTGAATCTTCAAGATTAGCGAGAAACTGTTTTTGTGCTTCAAATTTACCACTTCCATTCAAAATGTTTGATTTTGTTAGTGATTGTGCACCTAGTAAACACCAGACATATGTTCTGATAGACTCATTGACGCGCTCGACTCCCGCTTGAGTAAACCCGTCAGATTTATCTAAGACAAATGTGGTCCAGGCGTTTGACTGTTTCTGTTCTATTGATCCTATCCAGACTTGTGATTTTGATGAGAATGAAGTGTACCCAGGGTAGTAATCTTGAGGGTATTGTCTGTGACTCATAGCGTAATAAAGTGTACCCATGCCGTTGTGATCATCAAGTTTTTGTGTAAAGTCATACTTAGTGCCAGGGTTAATGTTAAATTCATTACAGATGCGTTCAAATGCTTTCATATCCATGGGGTTGTTATACCTGTTGAAACTGGATTCAGTTGGTAATGGTGTATGCAGTTCTGACAGTATACGTCTAAGCTGGTAGTAAGTGTGAAAACGATACACAGACCTAATCAGTTTGTTTGAGTGATTCAAATGATCTGTAAATGAAACACCACAGCCTGTATTAGAACATAGTATGGCAAAGTTGAGTTGGTTTTGAAACATCTGTAGTGGACTTGAAGACCACTTTCTTGCAGTTGAGTCATCTGTTATTGGAGGGTTTAGGTAATGGTCAAACGGATTCGGTACTTTGACTTGAAATAGATCTTGTACGCTTGCGTCAGACACAGCTATGTCGAGTTGATTTAGTTGAATTATTTTCTGTTCATAAGTAGGTGCAACATTATATTTGGCATCCATATTAAATTGAAATGCGTTTGTTGTGGTAATGGTTGGTGATTTAAATTCCATCCTTTTTTATATGAGATAATAAAAATGTTTATTACCTTAACAAATCTTGACACAAGCAAACCAGTGTGGTTAACTAATGGGATTGATAATTGGGATGGTAGCAAGGCTGCAGCTATCCATGAAATGTTCTACACAGTAAAATGGTTTAATGTAGAAGATGACATATATAATAAAGTAATTTTTGATGGTAAGACTGAAGCTATACCTCCTGGGTATTATGACTTTTGTACTATAGCTGAATGGTTTCAAAGTAATTTTAAAATTAAAGCAACTTTAAATCCAGCTAACCTACTTGTTACATTAGAATCTCCGACACAAGATTGGTTAAGGATCTCAGATAGATTTGCATATTTACTTGGATTTTATATTGACGAAGATTGGTGGAGAACAGATGATTTAGGTGAATTTAAGTTTGGTATTATAACAATGAAGACCAAAAGACTTAAAATAACTGGAAAACGCCCTGTCAATTTGTCAGTACACAGAGTGCTAAATGTTTATTTGAAAGAACTAAACACATCTGAGAATGTTCACAATGGAAAGCCTTCAACTTTGTTGAGATGTTTACCAACTGGAACAGCTCCGTATTGTGAAAGTGTAGTTGTTAGATTTCCTAATTTGCAGTTTAAAAAATTAGGTTCCAGTTTCTTTGAGTCACTGAGTATATCTGTAAATAATCAGGATGACAAACCAGTTCTTATGCATGATTTTAGTGTTGTGTTAGAAGTTAAATAATTTTATTTTTGTTTATAAAAATGAGTGGTCTTGGTCCGAAGCGAACAATCATACCAGTTGCGTGTCCGGTAACAGAGTTGAAAGATTTGGCAGACGTACAGGATTTTAAGAAGGAGGGAGATATTGGAGAAATATATGGTTTTGAACTTGATTCAAATGGCATGTACAAGAGGAAAGTAATTGTTGACATGAAAGACGGTGAAAAACAGATTCCTAAACTTGGTCAGCTACGTGATGTTACTGTACCTACTCCACCTGTAAATAATTCGCCCTACAACTTAATACATGTGGGAAATAAGTGGGTGGTTTCACCTGTACCTGTTCCACCACCCACAATTGACTGGGACATAAAGTTGGAATTTATTAGTCCTTATGTATACACTGATGACGAAGGTGCCTTAGTGTTTAGGAAGGTTGTTAATTCTGGGCCGCTTATTGTAAGTCTTGTTCCAAGCTTTGCCCCAGACAACAATAGCAGAGAAAAACTGAAAGTTGAAAATTATGAGAGACGGCGGTATCTTCTTACAACTAGAAAGGGTAGATCAGATACTTCTGTTGTGTTTATGCCAGCAAGCTTAGTCGTGGCTAGAGAAGCGACAATAGTATTTGAAATTATCATGAAATCTGTTGCTACTGCTGAAGAGGCTCAAATTGCACAAGGAATTAAACTTACATGGGATGAAACAGTAACAGAATCATCAAAGGTCTTTATTGCTATTACAAAAAATAATGATGTTATGAATGTTTCGAGCAGTGTTCCAGCTGTCAAGGTGGTGGTTGACAAAACAACTTTTGTTCGTCTAACTTACATAAACCTTGAACACGTTGATCTTGTTGCATTTTATTATGCCAGCAAATTGTATACTTTTGAAGAGTTGCAAAATGTAATTGCTGATTAAATAAAAAAAATATTTGTCAATAAAAAAATGGTAAACTTCTATCCGCAACTACCAACGCTTGATCCGACTGAAACAAATGTGTCGACTAAAACAACACTTGCGCCTGATCCACATATGCCAATTGCTTCAGATAAAACATTACAGGCAGATGCATTCAGATTAAATAATATTACAGAAGCTTTGAAATATTTGGAGAGTGAGGAGGCGAAATACTCACGGTGCAAAAGACGGTATAAGACCGTTTTTAATTCTGTTCAAAACACTTCTATGGCTATTGGTGCAGTTTCAGCTGGATGTTCTGTAGGAGGTATTGTTCTGTTTGCCACGGGAATTGGAAGTTTGGCTGGAATAGCAGTTGAGGGTGTTAGCGTTGCTACATGCCTGGCTTGCTTTGGTTTGGAAGCTTTGAACAAGAGGTTTCACACAAAATTACAGAAACATGAAGCATTGAGTACGCTTGCTGGTGCAAAGCTGAGCAGTATGAAACTTATTATCAGTAAGGCATTAAACGAAAATTTTATTGATGATGAAGAATTTAAGCGAGTCCAGGATGATTTAAATAATTACAAGAAACAGAAATCTGAAATACAGAATAAAATGCGTAGTCAATCTCCCGTCAATGTTGAAGAACTGAAGGCCAGTTTTTTAGCAGAGGGAAAAAGGATAGGGGTACAGGAAACCACAGAAAAACTACACAATCTTTTAAACAAATAAAAATCAGATTAGGTAATCGTTTATTAATGACATACACTTCACAGAAAAATGCCATGCCACTTACACTACTTGTGCCTGATTATTTAACCCCATCAGCACCACCACCTGAGTATTACTGAGAAAAAAAAGTTTTTTTTATTGTCCTTGTATCTTGATAAATCTGTCTCAGTGTCTTGGGACTTGAGTCAAGTTGTTGTAAGAACTTAGGGTAAGTACTTGTAAGAACTTAGGGTAAGTACTTGTAAGAACTTATGGTAAGTAATTAATAAGTTCTTATGGCAACACACTTAAAGGTTACCTCTGCAGGTTCCTAAAAGTTAGTTGCAACTTGTTAATAAGTATTAAGTTTCACTTGGCATCACTTGATCAGGTTCATGATTAGGTGTTGACAGAGACAATAGTTATAGAGATAAAACAATAGAGTCCCGATAGATAATCAGATCAATAGAGCCGCATCAGTCATGCTCATCACTTTTTTAAAATCAAAGGGTTGATTTAGAATTAACGGGGGTGAAATTGGGGTAAAAAATATGATATTAAAAAATGATGTAAATTAATGACTGATGCGGCTCTATTGAATTCATTGTCTATCGGGACTCTATTGTTTTATCTCTGTTGCGTTCAGTCTAGGTTAAGAGCGCAACTGTGAGAGACGGTGGTATGTTGCGTTAGTCATTTTTAACTCAGTGTCTAGTACCTGAGTCAAGACAAGCCTTCAATTCCGTCAAGTCACTCACTGTCTCTGTGTGTTATTACAAAGTTAGCCCAGCTATCTTAGCACCAGGGGCCAACTACACGCCATGTGGGCCTTAACAACCGCGCGGTAAGTAACCAGACCGGCGGTTACTAACGCAGTTGACTAAGCTGTGTTTAATCAACAGCGTTAGACCGCGCGGTGTTAACAGAATGTTGATCCTTTCAATCGTAGTCATTTATATCTATACCGTGGACAACTAATAAATTCAAGACAAAACACAGAGTTAAATGTCTCTGTTTACAAGGGTCTTAGCAGGCTGTGTAATCTCATGTGATCGTAGTATCCAGAGTATACAATGACGTAGCGTCTTAGAAACGAAAACGAAACTAAGTGCGGCGCTGTGACTAATTGAGTATACAGTATACAGCCGTTGCGTGTAGCGTGACATACAACCATGGCTGAAGTGCATGTGTCTGTGGTATGTCTGTCTGTCTGTCTGCCTTTGTTTGTCTGCCTTTGTCAGTGTGTGTGTCTGTATGACTGTGCCGTGCGTATGTGCGTGCATGCCTTTCCGTGTGCGTGCATTGTGTTTGTTTGTCTGTGCGTGATTATGCGTGTGCGTGATTATGCGTGTGCGTGTGTATGCGTGCATGCGTCTATATGTATGCGTGTGTGCGTGCGTGCGTGCGTGAGTGCATGTGTGTATTATATTAATTGGAATGCGTCTACCGGTAATGTGTATGTGTGCCGTGTGTGTGTGAGTATGGGTTATACACCCACAACTGGGACTTCCAGTAAAGCGGGGACATGGGTTTTACACGAACAATTGGGGACTTTCAGTAAACTGGGGACGTCCCCGGTTTGTATGGTTACAACCCATAGTGTGTGTATTTTGTTTTTGTGCGTGCGTGTGTGCGTGCATGTGTGTGTGTGTGTGTGAGTGCATGTGTGTGTGTGTGAGTGCATGTGTGTGTGTTTGCGTGCGTGCATGTGTTTATATGTGTATGTACGTCTGTGTGAGTGCATGTTTTTGTGTATGTAGGCTGTGTATGTGTGTGTGAGTGCATGTTTTTGCGTATGTATGTGTTTGTCTGTGTTTGTTTGCCTGTGTTTGTTTGCCTATACGTGTGCATATTAATTAGTTATTAGAGATAGAAAAAAATACATTCCAATACCATTTATACCATTATTTTTTAGTCAATGTCCACATATTCATATATATATATATATATATATATATATATATATATATATATATATATATATATATATATATATATATATATATATATATATATATATACACACACACATAAACAAACAAACAAACAAACAAACAAAAACCCATTGCTATATGCACTTGATAACAAATTATTTAAGTTACCTACAGATACTTGATAACAAATTTCCAAAGTCACTTATAACTGACAAATAACTTTACAGGTAACCTTTTAAGAACCTATAATTAGTTATTAAGTGACTTAGTCAAGAACTTATAAGAACTTAAACATAACAAATTGTAAGTTCTTGACTCAAGTCACAACTTAAGTCACAACTTACTCAGACAGATTTGTCAAGATACAAGGACAATGAAACAACTTTTTTTTTAGTAATAGTCAGGTGGTGGTGGTGGTGCTGATGGGGTTAAATAGTTAGGTGGCATGTCATTTTTCTGTGAAGTGTATGTCATTAATAAACGATTACCAAATCTGATTTTTATTTGTTTAAAAGATTGTGTAGTTTTTTTGTGGTTTCCTGAACACCGATCTGTTTTCCCATCTCTAAAAAACTGGCCTTAAGTTCTTCAACATTTACGGGAGATTGACTACGCATCTTATTCTGTATTTCAGATTTTTGTTTCTTGTAATTATTTAAATCATCCTGGACTCTCTTAAATTCCTCATCATCAATACAATTATCGTTTAATGCCTTACTGATAATAAGTTTCATACTGCTCAGCTTTGCACCAGCCAGCATACTCAATGCTTCATGTTTCTGTAATTTTGTGTGAAACCTTTTGTTCAAGGCCTCCAAACCAAAACAAGTCAGGCATGTAGCAACGCTAACAGCCTCAACTGCTATTCCAGCCAAACTCCCAATTCCGGTGGCGAACAGAACAATACCCCCTACAGAACAAGAAGCTGAAACTGCGCCAATAGCCACAGAAGTGTTTTGAACAGAATTAAATACTGACTTATACCTCCTTTTGCACCGTGAATATTTCGCTTCTTCTCCTTCCAAATATTTCAAAGCTTCTGTAATATTATTTAATCTGAATGCATCTGCCTGTAATGTCTTATCTGAAGCAATTGGCATATGTGGATCAGGCGCAAGTGATGTTTTAGTCATCACATTTGTTTCAGTCGGCTCAAGCGTCGGTAGTTGCGGATAGAAGTTTACCATTTTTTTTATTCACAAATATTTTTTTTTTATTTAATCAGCAATTACATTTTGCAACTCTTCAAAAGTATACAATTTGCTGGCATAATAAAATGCAACAAGA
>BTPG01000003.1:766764-809264 GCA_036245525.1 Semisulcospira habei
TTAGTTCAGTTCTAATTCACCTAAATAGGGCTTAGGCTGTGTTAGGACGACGCGTAGGTTTTATTGGTAAGTGCGTATAGGTGTTAGGCCTAGGAGCTAGGTTCGCTAGGAATCGTATTCATCGTTGTAGGTGTCAGGCATAGGAGATAGGTTTGCTAGGTATCGTGTCGGAAGGTATAGGTGTTAGGCCTAAGGTGTTTAAGGTTATTAGCACTTGCACTGGTTTGACTAATTTTGATTATGTTGTTTGTTTTATTATGAATGCTTTTCTGGTACAAATAAATCTTGGAACTTTACTTCTATTTTATGATGCTCAGCGGCTAGAGTGAGAGCGAGACTGAGACTGTGCGTGTGTACGTGCGAGAAGTTTGTGTGTGTGTACGTCCGTGCATGTATGACGGTGTGACTGATTGTGCGAGCGCACGTTACTAGCAGCTCAGTAGGAACGATAACAACAAGTCCAGTCAAAATAGGGTTTTTCTGGATACTGTGGTCGGTCCATTGCGCAAGCAACTTTGGCTTTTTGAACACAACGCGAGGCAAGAGTAAACACTGACAGATTTTGTGCGCATGCGGGACCAGAGTAGACTTATAGTCTATTCTCCACAGCAATCTCCAGTCCTTCCCTAGACCACAAAAGAAATTCAGACTTAAACTCTGTAGGCACTTGAGTACTGTATCAGATGGGCAGTTTTTGTCTATCTGATAAACTATTTAAGTCGTCTACACCCAGTCACTGAGTCCGGTTACACCTATTCAAACCACATGGAACGATTGAGTAGTTTGTGCAGGAGTTGCCGTGCAGAGCGAGCAAAAGGCAAAGGAAAGACGGACTATAACACTTTAAACTGTGTGTTGATTATGTAGACGATCTTTCTGCTTTTCATGGCATTGACAGAGCTGAGCGCAATCTGTTACGGCTGTGCAACTATAGTCGCACTATTCTTGTCACTGTTTTACGCGAGCACGCTCTCTGTGTACACGCTCAGCACTGACAGTGTGCCACGCGGGATACATTTTAATGGTACCGGTCATTTACGGCGTGTTGTTTAAGCTGTACTGAACGTATCTTGTATTTAAGACATACACTTAAAAGCTAAGAAAATAAGCTTTCTGTAGACACTAGACATGCTTAGGAAAATGAAGATGAGCAATGCATGCAACGGACTAGAAGACAGGCAACCGGCGCCCAGTTTACCGTGAAGACAACGTAAATCGGTTGCAAATGACACGTCTTTCAACTGTTCTAACTCATGCAAAGTACTTTTGCGAAAATTATGGTTCAGGCCAGCGATCATCGTATACAGCCACTACGCTATGCACTACTCAAAATGTCAGATAGATTTACCTTGCGATCTCAGTGGGTCCTGAAATGGGATGATGCGTCATTGGTAAAATCCAGTGTTATACCTGTAGCCATTGTATACATAGCCTCGCTTAAACAGAGCTGGGCACGGAGTTTAGTATTTGGCATCATTTATATTTGTTTCTCTTCTTCTTTTAATTTTGTACTGTGGTAATTGTGTAAAAAGTGATAAATTAGAATCAAGAGCTGCACTGAGCATGGATGAGACTTAGTCGCACTTTTAGTTTCGTATCAAGACGAAAGCTCCTCTGCTACACCGAAGCCATACAGTATAGGTCAGTGGTTGTAGACCAGGGGAAGTAACCTGTCGAAAAATTTTTGGTATCTGGGAACATTGTTTTTTTCCCTTTATTTTTATCGCCTGAATCAGATTGAGTGAAAAAAACCTTGGGTTGGATAAGGGAACTTTTCAATGTCCCCATATCCAGAGCATGTTCCCAGATTCACGCTCATAGGCATGCAATTGTCCCCAGATACCATACATTATAAGAGTATATATATATATATATATATATATATATATATATATATATATATATATATATATATATATATATATATATATATATATAATATATATATATATATATATATATATATATATATATATATATATATATATATATATATATATATATATATATATATATATATATATATATATATATATATATATATACATTCGTATGAACCTGACATGTTAATACAGACAGTCGAACTATTATATAACCTGCAGCAATCTGCTGTGCTGGAGCAACATACTAAGCAGACGAATAGAACATTCACAACGACAGCAGATATTTATGGACGCGAGCTCTGAAGATAGATAACTTTGAAATAGACTTTAAATGAAAGGGCAAGTTATTCCATGACTTGGCACCGGAAAATGATATGCTAGATTTAAAGATGTTGATTCTCGGTTTTGGGAGATGGAGTAAGCTGTTCCTCTTGTACTCTCTATTCGTGTGGTAAAACAGCTCACGGAGATAGGGAGGGGCGGCATCGTTTAGAATTTTTTGTACAAGTACGCATCTGTTAAGTTACAATTGTTTACTAAGTGGTAGGATATAAAGGGCCTTCAGTCTTTCATCAGCAGGGCACAAACCGGGAAGAATAAGCTTAATACCTCAAGGGTAAAGTGATTTTTTTTTTCTCAAATGAATGTCTCCACAGCCGTCCCAGATATTGGAAGCATAATTACAATATGTCTTGATGTGTGCGTTAAAGAATAGTTTTCGAGCATCAATGTTAACTATACGACTTAATTTGGATAGTAAAAAGAGATTATTCGAAATAGTTTTACAGGCAGTTTCTATGTGAGGCTCCCAGATGAGCTGTTAGTCGACTGTCACTCCTAACAACGATGTTTTGACACTTGTCCGATGGGCTGAGAGTGAAGGGACAGTTCAAGGGATTGCAAACCACGTTGATGCTTTTGGCGTGTCGTCACCATCATACTTTTCGTTTTAGGAACATTAATAATCATATAATTTTCTTCACACCAAGTTGACACTTCATCTAATCTATGTTGGAGGACAGCGATGACGTTTGAAACATTTGTATCACATACATGCAATGATGTATCATCAGCAAATAGTTCACAGTTTGTCTCGGGGTGTGATATTGACAGTGGAAGGTCATTTATAAAGATGTTGAATAATAACGGTCCTAGGGTGGATTCCTGAGGAACACCATGGGTCAACAGTCCTTCCGCTGAATATTTACCATTCAAGAACACTTTCTTCGTTCTGTTTAAGAGATAAGACGAGAAAAAAGCGACTACATTTGAGTCAATGTGATATAAAGGTAACGTCTTTAGTAAGATTGAGTGGTTAATGAGATCGAAGGCTTTTTTTAAGATCTAGAAATACTACACCTGAAAGTTTGGACTCATTTATGGCAGTAAGCCATTTTGTAAGTTATGAGGGTTAAGGCTGTCTGACACGAATGTTTAGGCCGAAAAGCTGATTGTGCTGTACTAATAAGGCGGTTTTCCTCCAGGAATTGAAGTAAATGATTATGTATATGCTTTTCAAGTGGTTTGGACACTGTTGATAAGATTGAAATAGGTCTGTTGTCACTTGGGTCGCTCAGATCTTTGCTTTTTAGTAGAGGAGTAATTTTTGCTATGTTCAATTCTTCGTGAAACATGCTCTTTTGAATCGAAAGGTTATATATAAAGGTCAACGATTCAACAATATAAGGGAACGCATTTTTTAGGATTTTACTGCTAATACCGTCTACACCACAAGATGTTTTTTTTTTCATGTTGGTTATAGATTTTCCTACATCAAGGACGGGCATTAGGGGAAATGAGAAAGTATTGCCAGCGTTTATCTGACTGTGTTGTTTCAATTGTTCTGAACATACGTATTGACATGGTTCACTGGTGTTCGTCTGTGACATTTTCTCGCCGAAAAGCATCTTAATCAAAAAGTTATTATTTTTTTTTTAAAGGTCTCGAGATAAGTCTGTTAAGGATAGTATTGTAACATTTTAAGCTTGTCCGTTCTCAAAGACGAGCTCTAGTCGCTGTCTCACACACACACACACACACACACACACACACACACACACACACACACACACACACACACACACACACACACACACATACACACTCACACACACACACACACACACACACACACACACATACACACACGCCATCTGGTGTTAAAAAGACGTTCTCTAGCAAGGTTTGCGTAGCTAGACGTGACGTCATTTTTATCTTGTTACATCTTTGCCAGCATTTCTGAGCCGCACGCCAAAAACGTCATGTGCATGCTCCGGAATGCAGTGTCCTTTCCGGAACATTTACATGACGTTTTTGGTGTGCGGCCCCCTTTAAAATCTACCGTAAATGTTCAATACAGTAGACAACAAAAATGAAATGCCGGAAAGACATTATACAAAGACATGTATCTTTGTCTCTGTATGGTCAATTCATCCGACTTCACAGATTTGTTTTGTATTACTTACTTACTTATGCCTGTCACCCCTACCCGGGTATAGGCCGTCGACGAGAGACCTCCAGCAACTCCTGTCCTGTGCTTCTCCTTCGATTCTACTCCAGGTGGTTCCCAGTCTCTTGATGTCTGCTTGGAGGTCTCGACGCCAGGAGTTTCTCGGCCTACCTCTTTTCCTCTTTCCCTGGGGGTTCCATGACAATGCCTGCCTAGTGATACTGGAAGCTGGCTTTCTCAGACTGTGACCGATCCATCCCCATCTTCTTCGCCCAATGTCATTCTCTGCTGTTATCTGCTCTGTTCTCTCCCAGAGTCTGACGTTGCTGATCTTCTCTGGCCAGTGGATTTTCAAAATTCTTCTAAGGCAACTGTTCATGAAGGTCTGTACTCTGTTGACTGTGGTTTTTGTCAATCTCCATGTCTCTGCTCCATATAGGAGAACTGCTTTTACATTGGAGTTGAAAATCCGGACTTTGGTGTGTTGTGACAGCTCTCTGGAACTCCACACTTTTTTCAACTGGAGAAAGGCTGCTCTGGCTTTACCGATTCGTGCTCTGACATCTGCATCAGTGCCGCCTTTTTTTGTCTATGATGCTCCCGAGATAGGTGAAGGACTCCACCTCCTCCAACGGGGTGCCAGCAAGCAAGACTGGTTCTTCCCTGGTTGCGTTCAGCTCATTGTCTTTGTTTTCTGTTTGTGAATGGTGAGGCCCACTTGGGACGAGATGTCAGCAAGCCTCGTGGTCTTGTCCTGCATTTGTTGATGAGTGTGGGACAGTAATGCCAAGTCGTCTGCAAAATCGAGGTCGTCAAGCTGTGTCCACAGTGTCCACTGTATTCCACTTCGTCTGTGCTCTGTGGTCATCTTCATGACCCAGTCTATGGCCAGTAGGAAGAGGAACGGAGACAGCAGACACCCCTGCCTGACACCAGTTCTGACCTGGAGCTCTCTGGTGAACTGCCCTTCGTGGATCACGCGACATGTCATGCCATCATAGCTGCTCTTGATCAGGCGGACGAGCTTTGTGGGTACACCGTAGTGTCGTAGGAGTTTCCACAGAGTCTCTCGGTCCACGCTGTCAAATGCTTTCTCATAATCCACAAAGTTGACGTACAGCGGGGAGCTCCACTCCAGAGACTGTTCCACGATGATGCGGAGAGTGGCGATCTGGTCTGTACATGATCGGTTTTTCCTGAATCCTGCTTGCTGGTCTCTCAGCTGGGGGTCAACGGAGCTCTTCATTCTCTCTAGGATGATCCTGTTGAAGACCTTTCCTGGTACTGACAGCAAGGTGATTCCTCTGTAGTTGATTTGTTTTGTATAAACAAGCATATTTTAACCCAATCTTTCTTGACACACAACAACAAGACGTGTATTGCCCAGCACAGTAAGCACATTAATGTATAGGTATTCAGAATCGCTGTGATTTTAAATTACCGAAAATGCTTTAGAAATGACTTCTTTACATTTCCTATGGTCCCAACACTTCACTACCTCCCTGCCCGAGCTCTCCTAACATTCGATATGTGACCCTCTCTCACGAAATCAGTCTTAACTTGCATTTTGGGTGTTTTGAGATATACACATTTCTGAAATGTACAGAGCCTGCTGATTAATTTGATATATGAATGAATGCTGTAGTGCAAAATTTGTAGAAGTTATTAGGATTTAAAGTTGTTAAATGCACCGTTGGCCATTTTGAGAAAACAGCCTGCAAAGTTTCTGTGTGCATGTCTTGCACACCTACCTTAGCAATGGGGGTTCAAAGTCAACCAATCAACCTGATATTTTACATGGTGGTTCAGTAAGTCCATCACTATATGTAAAACCTCACATTAAGTTGCTAGCTAGTCAGGATCATAAATAGCCCCCAAAAGTGCCATACCTAGTGTAAACATGACAGATTTTGGGAAAAATGCATTTTCATATTTTGCTATCAAACTCAAGGCATAAATAATTTCAATTCTGTTTGAGCTTAAAAGTATATTGCTATAATATATTTAGGCAAAACATGTATGAATATTCTCTGTAGCACTCTTATTTAGTGGCAAATGTTATCTAAAATTAGATTGCGGACGCGTTCAAGGAACGTGAAAACCACCATCACCAAGGCAAAATAAAAACCATCATTTCAAAGACTGAATACAATTTACATCCAATTTATGAATTTGCCAATCACTTTATTTCATTGTTTGTCGTTTATATCCACTTATGACTGATTCAAACTGAAAGGACACTAGAGAGAAATTATCCTTAAAACATGCAAAACAGAAGTCGCAGTCAGCTGCCTGTTGTCCCAGACTGAAATGAATGCTATTTACTACCACTACCCTGCAAAATGAAGTCACAAAAGCTAAAAACAAATCTACAAACTGAGTATTAGTAGTTCCACATTCATATATAAATTTGTAAACATGCAACAACTTAAAACAACAACACAATATGTACTTACAGGTTGCAGAAGAAATGTAAAAAAGGAAAGTCCTCACGTATTGCAGGCAGCATACCACTTCGCCAAATACATCCCCTTCAGTATCCAACTATCCACTCAAGCACAGCACACTACACCACACAAGCACAGTAACCACACAAGCACAGTAACCAGACAGTTGTCTTTGCACATTGGAAATCAGCTGTGAGGAGTAGGGCACACAATGTCACACTTGTTGTCTCGGGCGTAGTCCTGAATGTGTTGAAATAGGTACTGTTGTATGTCTCTGAAAAGTCCAGGAACTGGTATGATGGCTGCCAGTGCCATGATGGGGGGAGGGGGGGGGGGGAAGTGAGCAACATGGCCAGGAACAGCCAGCACCTTGTCCTCTTCAGCGTCGGTGATGCGGGTAGTCTTGTAAAACACCTTTCCATGGCGACTGAACCTGAAGCGTCCAACAGACTTGATCTCATTCAATCTACTCCTTGTCCTCCTATGCACATTTTTTTTAATAAAGCGCACCACGCGGACTGTGTCGTGGAGCGTCAAGCTGAGGGTGTTGTTCTTTTGCCCCCAGCCTTTTGTCATGTTGGCATCAGTCTCTGTGCCTGGTAGTGCTTTGAAAGGCTTGTCAGGATTTTTGGCTGATACTGAAAACAGAAACAAAAACAATAATGAAGTCAGAAAACAGCAACAAAAACAATAATGAAGTCAGAAAACGGAAAGAAAAACAATAATGAAGTCAATGAAAATAAACTGTCATTGCTCACTAGACACAACACATGAGTTTGCATGATTCTGTTTAGTGCTTAAAATGATGTATTATACATACCCAGCGTTCATGCTGCTCATTCCACTTGCTGCACTGTCTTCAGTCCGTTCCGCATGCACTCACTCAGAATGCTGGGGATCATCCACTCCTTTGCATCTGAACAAAATAGTACAAAATCATTTTAAACTGTCTGTTTATGTGAGCCATTTTTGTATTGCCATTAGTAGTACAATTAGCCTATTCATCTTTTTTTGAGAGTTGGTCACACACACACACTCCACACACACGCACACACACACACTCCACACACACACTCCACACACACACACACACACACACACACACACACACACACACACACACACACACACACACACACACACACTAATGATCATACATCTGCATTCAGAAATGATGCACATACCTTGATCAATGTGTTGAATTGAGAGTTGAAGACTGATGCAGCCGTTGCTTCTTCGCTTGTTTCTCGATCGGCCGGTTCAAACTCGAAATCGTTGTATGAGAAGCTATCGTCGTGATGAGAATCGGCGACGAAATAGTCCGTGATCAGGTCGCTCAATTCTTTCTGATCTGCAGGGTTTTTTTTTTTTTTTTTTGCCTGATTTACAATTATAGTTTAATCGAGTCTAGCTTTCATTTTCACGTGTTGTAAACAGACGAAAACCGAACAGCGGAACAGGATGCAGTTGTTTCCCTTAATCTTGTCTCAGCCAATCAGAATGCGTGTAACGTCATCGTTGCCATGCCGCTAAGTGTTCTACTCTCTGATTGGTCAGAATCGAACATTTGTGTACGCCCTTTTTTCCTTATTTGGGAGGAACACATCCGTGTAATTTAGAACACAACCCAAGCCCGCGAAAGCGCGGACAAAGGCCTTTCCAACGGTATATAACTTGATGGGGTTCTGTAGGGGATGCCACGTGTTCTGTTATGTTAAAAATGGGTCATTTTGCACAAAACAAAAGAATAATTGGGTCCGAGCTCAGACTTTTAAAATCATTTTAAGCTATTTAATGGCATTTTTCATGATAAAGATTTTAACCATACGATACTTTGGTGTATGTAGAATACATTTCTGCAAAAAAAGTGAAAATGACCCAGATTGACCCCCACCACATATTACTGCGTGTAGCGCTGATCGGCTCGCTGCGAGTTAAGACTGGTTTCGTGAGAGAGGGTCACATATTATCGTTTAATGTAGGTAAGTATGCATTTGTGTTTTTGTATTCTGACAAGGTAGACTTTCGTGTTTCATCATTAAAACCAAGTGGATTTTTGAAGGGTTACATTCAGCCATGGATTTGGAAATTCCAGCCATTTTTGCACGGAGCAGTCAAACTGAGACTGATCTGCGCTAGAGGGCTTTAATTATACGCAGTCATCCGAAATGAAGCGTCATGCTATAATATATGTTCTTCAAATTCTTTTACGATCTTCAGCACTGAGATTTAAAAAAGCAAGTGAACGCTGTACGCACGGGCCCAGAAGGGGGACACTGATGCCCCTCTTCAAAACGAATATGCTGCATTGGAGGAGCGAATGGAGGGAGTGGATGTTGTCGTAGCTGGTGCTGCGGCAGCTGCACTCCCTTCATCTCCGAAGAGCCAGAGGAGTCCCAGGAGCCGGCCACCCTCTGCTTCTTCGACTTCTTCCAAGGCAAAGGAAAAGGGAGGGAAAACTCTTCACCCCCACATAAGATATAATCATGTACTTTCTTCTTCAATGCAATTATCGTGGTTTTAAAGCTAAGTTTAAGGAATTACGTCTTTTAGTCAAGTTCTATAACCCCTCAGTAATATCTATTCAAGAGACTTACCTGAAGACTTCTGACCCTGTGTCCTTTAATGGTTTTCATCATCATCAGTCCCTTGCCCGAACTGGGCGTTGGGGGGACTGAAAGGCAGCAGCAACAGACAGTGCTCTCCACTGAGTTCTATTTTGGGCGGTGGCAAGCAAGTCTGACATCTCGAGTTCGGTCCATTCTTTTATGTTTGCGACCCAACTCTTTCTCTGACGACCTCGCCGACGACTTCCTTCGAGAGTGCCTTGGAGGATAGTCTTGGACAAGGTGATGTGTCGGGTCACGTGGCCAAACCAAGCAAGCTTGCGCCGTTTCACGGTTGCCAGAAGGGGTTCATGTGGGCCCACCAGGGAAGTGACGATGCTCCGTACATATTCGTAGGTCTTGTGCTCGCGGTACGAGATGCGGAGCAACTTCCTCAGGCACTTGTTCTCAAAGGCCTGGATTTTCTTTTAATAATAATAATAATGAGTATTTATATAGCGCTTAATCTTACTCAAAATCTCTAAGCGCTTTACATCATCATCATCATCAGTCCCTTGCCCGAACTGGGCGTTGGGGGGACTGAAAGGCAGCAGCAACAGACAGTGCTCTCCACTGAGTTCTATTTTGGGCGGTGGCAAGCAAGTCTGGCATCTCGAGTTCGGTCCATTCTTTTATGTTTGCGACCCAACTCTTTCTCTGACGACCTCGCCGACGACTTCCTTCGAGAGTGCCTTGGAGGATAGTCTTGGACAAGGTGTTGTGTCGGGTCACGTGGCCAAACCAAGCAAGCTTGCGCCATTTCACGGTTGCCAGAAGGGGTTCATGTGGGCCCACCAGGGAAGTGACGATGCTCCGTACATATTCGTTGGTCTTGTGCTCGCGGTACGAGATGCGGAGCAACTTCCTCAGGCACTTGTTCTCAAAGGCCTGGATTTTCTTTTCTGAGTCTGCAAGCAGTGTCCAAGTCTCACAGCCGTAGAGCAGAATAGACACTACGAGGGACTTGTAAAGCCTGTACTTGATGGTGAAGCTGATGGAGTTACTTCGCCATATCCTGTCCAGCCTGGCCATTGCGGATGTTGCTGTACCTATCCTGATACGGATCTCTGCTATGCAACTACCGTCTTTGGACAGGGTGGCTCCCAAGTACTTGAAGCTATTGACCTCTTCTAGCTTCTGGCCGTTCATGTGAATGTTGCTGCTGCTGTCGCTTGTGGTGTTGATCATCACTTTGCTTTTATCCGTACTGATCTCCATGCCATAAGACCCTGCGCTACTTGAAAGTTTGTCTGTCAGGTTTTGAAGCTCACTATTGCTGCCTGCCATGAGGTCAATGTCGTCTGCGAATCGAAGATTGCACAGGGATCTGCCACCAATAGAGATTGAAGTATGGTGGTCGTGGAGGGTTTCCTGCATGATCTTCTCCAGAAATATGTTGAAAAAGACAGGAGAGAGCAGGCATCCTTGACGGACACCGATCGTCGTCCTGAAGAACTCGCCTGACTGATTGTTAAGTAGAACCGCGCTGCAGGCGTTCTTGTAAAGCGCTTCTATCATTTGGATCAGTCCCTCCTCTATGTTGAACGATCTCATGACTTGCCAGAGTCCGTCGTGCCAGACGCGATCAAATGCTTTCCTGAAATCAATGAAGTTGTGGTAGAGTTCGCGCTGATGCTGCAGATGTTTCTCGATCAGGACGCGGCAGTTGAAAATCTGCTCTACAGTGCTTCTTCCAACTCTGAAGCCAGCCTGTTCTTCTGCCAGCAGTTCCTCAGCGAAAGTTTTGAGGCGGTTGAGAATGATTCTAAGCATTACTTTGCTAGGGTGACTTATCAGACTGATAGTTCTGTAGTTCTGGCACTGTTTCAGGTTTCCTTTCTTGGGGAGCGGGATCACTAGAGACTGTGTCCATTCTACTGGCCATTTCTTTTGCTCCCAGATCTTTTGACAGAGTGTAGTGAGGACCTTCGTTGTTACTTCTCCTCCATGTTTCAACAGTTCAGCAGGTACGTTGTCTACACCTGGAGACTTTCCTCCCTTCAGGCCGCGTACGGCTGCTTCCACCTCTTCAGCTAACACTGGCAGGTCTTCAGCCTTCCTGGCCCCAGCCTGGTTGTTTTGGAGGATGCTGGTGTCTGGCTCAGCCTTGTAGTTATACAAGTCTCGGCAGTACTCAGTCCATCTGTTTAGTACAGCAGTGTTTTCCGTAAGGAGTTGGCCGCTGCTGTCTTCGATGACTGTGGCTGTTCGCTGCTGAGTCTTGGTGAGGGTCCTTAGCGTTTCATAAGCCTTCTTGCTGTTGCCGTTTGCCATGTCCTCTTCCACGCTACAACACTGGTCTTCAATCCAATCTTCTTTGGCTTCTTTCATCCTCTTCCTGATCTTCTTGTTGACAAGTCTGTACTTGTTTGCTGATGTGAGGTCTTGGCCTCTCTTTTTCTTCCAGGCTCTCCTCTCATCACAGAGATCGAGGATGTCATCGGTGACCCAGGGCTGTTTGCGCTTCCTCTGCTTCCCCAGCACTTCTTCTGCTGTAGAAAGTAACACCTCTTTTATATTTCCAGCAAGGGTGTCTACGTCACAGTCCAAAGTAGCCAAGGCTGCAAATCTGCCTCCCACCTGGGCTTGGAAGAGCTCTTCTACTTCCGGGTCTTTTAGCTTCTGGAGGTCGAATCTGATGCGAGGGCTCTTGCTATCTCGTTTCAATGCCAGCTTCAACTTGAGGCTAGTAAGGACGAGGTTGTGGTCGCTGCCAATATCAGCGCCAGGAAAGGACCTCGTTTGTGCTTTGTTAACGCTGGATTTGAATCGTCGAGGCAGCAAGATGAAGTCAATCTGGTTATGGACCAGGCCTCCTGGCGATTGCCATGTCACTGTTCTTGACTTCTTGTGTGGATGGAGGGTATTAGCAACGGTGAGACGGTGACTCTGTGCGAACTCTAAAAGTCGCAGGCCTCTGTCGTTTGTTTCTCCAAGGCCAAACTTGCCAGCTGTTCCTGCCCATTGTTGGTAGGCGTCAGGGCCGATCTTTGCATTCCAGTCACCGAGGACAGTCAGAATGTCTTTCTTAGGTGTTTTCTTGATGATGTTGTCCAGTTGTTCGTAAAATTCTTCTAATTCTTCATCATCATGATCTGCTGTTGGAGCGTATACTTGAATGATAGTGATGTTGTGCGGTCGGGCGCTTTACAATCTGTACACAAAAATAAAAATACAATGACATATGCACATAACAAACAAAGCACAATGCCCGAACACACTACTTTTACAATAAACTAAACAACAATACATACATAATAATTTATATTCTAATTAACATTTAGTCTAAACAAGGAGGATTGCAGAACTACAACTAAGGCATCAAACAATGGCAGTTATTCAAAGTAAAGCTTGAAGAGGTGAGTTTTCAACGACCTCTTGAAGTCAGAGACAGACTCACTGTTTCTGACCTCAAGAGGAAGTGTATTCCATAACACTGGGGCTTGATAAACAAAAGTGCGCTGACCAAATGTTTTAGTTTGGACAGAAGGTACACACAACTTCCGTTTATCAGAAGAGGAGCGGAGCTCACGAGAGGGTGTATACACATGCAGCAAAGAAGACAAGTATTCTGGGCTGGTGCCTGAAAGGCAGTTAAAACAGATTGACATAACTTTGTATTGAATACGTGAGGACACAGGTAGCCAGTGAAGGGACTTCAAGATGGGTGTGACATGCTCAGTCTTACGGACTCTCACAACAAGCCGGGCTGCATTGTTCTGAATTTTTTGGAGGCGATCAATGAGATACTGAGGGCAGCCACAAAGCAAAGAGTTACAATAATCTAGCTTGGACAGCACAAATGCACAAACTAGTGTTTTAGTGGCTTCCACGGTCAGCAGGTGACGAACTGAACTAATACGACGAAGTTCCAGATAAGCGGATCTACACACTGCACTGACATGCTGTGACATAGATAACTCGCTGTCAAGTGTAACACCCAGGTTTCTCACACTCGCAGAGAAGCCAATGAGTGTTCCATCCACAGACAATGATGATGGTAAAGGCAGGGACGAAGATAATCTTGGATTAGCTACCAACATTGCTTCAGTTTTGCCATCATTTAACATCAGTTTGTTGGTGGTCATCCATGATTTGACATGGTCAATGCACTGGCTTATACTTTGGACAGCATTCACAGCTCGCTCGACAGTATCACTTTTGTACATCTGCGAATCATCTGCAAATGCATGATGGGAAATGGAGCGATTACAAATCAGGTCGGACAGGGGCTGAACATACAGTAAGAACAATACAGGTCCTAGGACCGAGCCCTGAGGTACACCAAACCGAAGAGGTGATGGCTCAGAACGACAGCCGTCGACAGAAACAATCTGGGATCGTTCAGTCAGGTATGAACTAAACCATGCCAAGACTGTGCCTTCAATGCCAAATACAGATTGAAGACGGCACAGCAAAATTTCATGGTCAATAGTGTCGAACGCACTGGACAGGTCCAGCAAAGCAAGGACTGTGATCTTATGCTCGTCCAAAGCTCAAAGCAGGTCATTGAATATCTTCAGCAAAGCTGTTTCAGTGCTACGATATGGACGATATGCAGACTGGAATACACTGAACAGACTATTAGAGTTGACATGCTTTTCTGAGTCTGCAAGCAGTGTCCAAGTCTCACAGCCGTAGAGTAGAATAGACACTATGAGGGACTTGTAAAGCCTGTACTTGATGGTGAAGCTGATGGAGTTACTTCGCCATATCCTGTCCAGCCTGGCCATTGCGGATGTTGCTGTACCTATCCTGATACGGATCTCTGCTATGCAACTACCGTCTTTGGACAGGGTGGCTCCCAAGTACTTGAAGCTATTGACCTCTTCTAGCTTTTGGCCATTCATGTGAATGTTGCTGCTGCTGTCGCTTGTGGTGTTGATCATCACTTTGCTTTTATCCGTACTGATCTCCATGCCATAAGACCCTGCGCTACTTGAAAGTTTGTCTGTCAGGTTTTGGAGCTCACTATTGCTGCCTGCCATGAGGTCAATGTCGTCTGCGAATCGAAGATTGCACAGGGATCTGCCACCAATAGAGATTGAAGTATGGTGGTCGTGGAGGGTTTCCTGCATGATCTTCTCCAGGAATATGTTGAAAAGGACAGGAGAGAGCAGGCATCCTTGACGGACACCGATCGTCGTCCTGAAGAACTCGCCTGACTGATTGTTAAGTAGAACCGCGCTGCAGGCGTTCTTGTAAAGCGCTTCTATCATTTGGATCAGTCCCTCCTCTATGTTGAACGATCTCATGACTTGCCAGAGTCCGTCGTGCCAGACGCGATCAAATGCTTTCCTGAAATCAATGAAGTTGTGGTAGAGTTCGCGCTGATGCTGCAGATGTTTCTCGCTCAGGACGCGGCAGTTGAAAATCTGCTCTACAGTGCTTCTTCCAACTCTGAAGCCTGCCTGTTCTTCTGCCAGCAGTTCCTCGGCGAAAGTTTTGAGGCGGTTGAGAATGATTCTAAGCATTACTTTGCTAGGGTGACTTATCAGACTGATAGTTCTGTAGTTCTGGCACTGTTTCAGGTTTCCTTTCTAATGGTTTTAACGCATTACATAAAGGCTCTGATTTGGAGAGGAGTTTGGGTGGAGTGGCTTTTGTCATTAGTAGCGAAATTTTATGTAACCCCGTTAGCATCGACAACTGTCTTCAGGCTGTCGCTGCTCGGGTTACCTTAAAGAAGACTATAACCATATGCAATGTTTACCTGCCACCATCCCTGCGGGTCTGTAGTAATGATATTTTAACTTAGTAGATCAACTGCCTACTCCCTTTATTCTAATGGGAGAATTTAACGGTCACGCTTACCTGATGGGTAGTGACCACTATGATGGCAGAGGTCAGATGTTAGAAGATGATTTATCAACTTAACTATGAGTCTTTAACGATGGAGCACCTACGTACTATAACCCAGGTTCAGGATTTAGTTCTGTTCTAGACCTCACTGTGTGTGATCCTTCTCTTATGCTGGACTTTGACTGGAAGGTTCACGACGACCTGTGTGGTAGTGACCACTTCCAGTAGTTCTGTCATCATTCAGTTTTGGGGAGGATTCACCAGTGGGACGTTTGAATCTCAAGAAAGAAGACTGGCCGATGTTCGCCTCCCTCTGTCAGTCTCGTTTTACAGAGGAGGTGGTCATGTCAGCTGAAGAACCTGTTTGTTTATTTACTTCTATTTTGTTGGACGTAGCAGGTGAAACCATCCCTAAATCTTCCACATCAGTCCATCAGAAACCGAAAGTACCATGGTTTAATGAAGAGTGCCGCAGGACTCAAACAACGCGCAAATATGCCCAGTGATGTGCTTTTCGTAATCCGTCGCAAGCGAATATTTTAACCTTTAAAAGACAGGGTGAAAACCCGTTACATTTTTTAACGTGAACGCAGCGCTTCCTGGAGACGCTTCGTCTCATCTTTTTCTTTTAGGACTCTATTCCAGAAAGTCTGGGAGGCTGTTTGAAGAATTAGGGGTAGGAGTGTCTCGGCTTCTGTCGGGCATCTTAGAGATCGTGCCATTTTGGTCACAGATAAAAAGGCTGTGGCCAGTTTGCTTGCCTCCATCATTGCCCATATTTCTTCAACAGAGCATTATTCACTCTTCTTCCAGAGAGAGAAGAAGAAGCGAGAATCTCATATTTGTAATTTTAAATCGGATAACTCAGAAGAGTATTACACATTTTTTTACATTATCATAGTTGCAGCAAGTCCTGCAGAAATGTAATGACTCTGTTGCTGGGCTAGATACCATCCACTATCAACTCCTAACGCATTTGCCTGAGAAGTCACTCCTCGTACTTCTCATGGCCTTCAGCTATATCTGGGTAACTGTCCATTTTCCGCCATCTTGGCACCAGTCTGTGGTTGTGCCAATCCCCAAGCCGGGTAAGGATCCTTCCGACCCAGGCAACTACCGGCCAATCGCTTTGACATCATGTTTATGTAAAACTATGGTACGCCTGATCAACGCCCGCCAGGTGTGGCATCTTGAGGCACAGGATCTCATCACAGACCTCCAGTGCGTTTTCCGGCGCTTCCGTAGTACAACTGACCATCTAGTTCGCTTTGAGTCGTTTATCCGAGATGCTTTTGTCAACAAGCAGCATGTCTATGCAATTTTCTTCAATTTTGAGAAGGCATACGACACTACTTGGAAATATGGTATAATGTCTGACTTGTTGGACATGGGTTTTAAAAGGCAACTGCCCGTTTTTATTCACACTTTCTGGTCTAACTGGTCGTTCCATGTCCGTGTGGGCTCCAACTTCTACGACTCCTTTGAACAGGAGATGGGTGTCCCGCAGGGCAGCATTCTATATCCTGTTTTATTTAGTATTAAAAAATAACAACATTGTAAAGTCAGTCAATGATGATTCTGAACGCTGTTTGTTTGTTGACGACTTTGCTTTGTGCAAACGAGGTCGAGTACTTGCGTCCCTTGAGAGGCGCTTGCAACTGTGCGTTGATCGCATCCAAGGGTTGGTGTCTCTCAACGGATTCCAGTTCTCGCCCTCGAAGACAATCTGTGTGCATTTTATTAACCAGACAAATTTCTTTCCAAAACTACCCTGAGCATTGCTGGAGTGCCAATTAAGTGCCCTAGGAGGCAATGTTTCTGGGGGTCATCTTTGACAAAAGACTGACCTTCCGAAAACAAATTAATTACATTATAACCTCTTGTCAGAAGGTTCTCGACGTTCTTCGTGTCGTTGGTCGTACTGACTGGGGTGCAGACCAAATTGTCTTACTTCGATTGTACCGGGCCCTTGTTCGGTCCCAAACTGGATTACGGCTCTGTGGTATACGGCTCGGCTTCCAATTCTGTTCTACGGCGTATGAACACAATTTACCATCAATCTCTGCGGATATGTATTGGGGCCTTCGGAACGTCTCCAGTTCCTAGTCTGTATGCCGAGGCAGGGGAGCCTTCTCTCAAGCTCCGCTGCATCCGCCTCATGCTCAGCTAAGTTCTGAAACTGAAGGCCCATCCGGACAATCCTGCCTATGCCTGTGTTTATAAACCCCCGTTTGCAGAGATTAACGATATCCATCCCGGGAGTTGTCCGACCACTTTCCTTTCGTGTCCGACCTCATCTGCAGGCGGCCGAAGTAAACCTGGACAATGTTTCGGAATCTCTGCAACACATCACTCCACCTTGGCTATTACCAGTTCCAGACATCTTGCTGGACTTGACCGCCCACAAGAAAGACTCTACTCCTACCAGCTATATACCAAAAAAAGCCTCAATGAACTCATTTCAAGTTTTCCTGGCTATTGTCGTATTTATACGGATGGGTCAAACTCTGAGGATGGGATGGTGGCTGCGGCCGCAGTGTCCTCTCGCAATTCTAGACGTCCATTTAAGCACCGCCTCCCAGACCACTCATCTGTATTTAGTGCGGAACTGCAGGCAGGTCTGCTGGCACTTAGGCATGCTTATCAGTCTTAGGAAAGGAACTTCCTGATTATGTCTGACTCTTTTTCTGTCCTTCAGGTCCTTCAGTACGCGGGAAATGCCCCCCCCCCCCCCCCCCCCCACTGCTGGTGCAGATAATAATAATAATAATATTAATAATGTAAATTATTGTTATATTGCGCTTAACCTCCAAATGAATGGTGCTCTAAGCGCTTTACAAGATGAAAAATCACAGAACAAAAAGTACAAGAAAGAAAACGCTACAAGAAATGTTACAAAAACTAAAGTGACACATATCATAAGCTCACACTCTCACATACACACACACCTTTACAAGAACAGTTACTGTTAAAGGTTGCTCACGCACTGAAAATGCACCTAACTGTATGCATAAGAAAACATATAGGACTTGAGCAGTGATTTAGAAGCAGACAGAGTTGGGGCATATCTGACAATGTCTGGAAGGTCGTTCCAGATGACTGGACCGAAATAAGAAAGGCACGCTGACCCTGACTAGACTTCTTTCGCCTAAGAACCCTGAAATTATGCGTGTCTGATGCTTACCGGATGAATCCTGAATGCGTGTAAATATGAACTAGTTCGGACAAATATGGGGGAGCTGAACCGGTAATAGCATTATAACAAATGACAGAGACCTTGTACACAATTATTCTTCGAGATTTAGGCAGCCAGTGCTGGTTAACAAGTATAGGTGTTATGTGCTCACGTTTCGGTTCTCTGTAAATTAGTCGGGCAGAGCAGTTCATAACTCTTTGAAGTTTATCAAGACGATTCTGAGGAACACCGGCCAAAAGGGAAATTAAAAATTCAATGCGTGAAAGAACAAGGGAAGTAACAAGTGTTTTAGTTGCTTCGGTAGTGAGAAGGTGTCGACTTGAACTGATCTTTCTCAATTCAAAGAAGGAACATTGGCAAACCTTGTTGACATGCTCTCTCATGGTCAGCCTATTGTCAAAGATCAGAGAGCTTTACGCGGACTTGATGAAAAAAATATTATGACATCCTTTTTGTTTGGGTCTTTCATGTGGGCATCCAGGGCAACAGGATCTCAGATTCTGCTGACAACGATGCCCGCAACAACCTTGTCCCAAACTCGCAGACTGTTTATAGTGATTTTAAACCTGTGATTAGTGCGTACATAGCCCGTGAGTGGCAGTCCAAGTGCCACAAAGAGGAAGCTAACAAGCTGCATGAAACTCTTCCTAAGGTGTCCGACAGTCTACCTTAGCGCTGCGGCAGCCACCGTCAGGAGACTGTCCTTGCTCGGCTCCACATCTGTAACGCACGCAGACTAGCCCCAGTCGCACGTACAGACTCTCGCACAACAGACGCATACACTGGCACTGACTCAGACGGACGCATTCAGGCGGTAAAACTCAACACACTAGCTTTCTTTCTTCTACGAACCTTTATGTAAATAAAACAACGAAAACACTAACTAAATTATGTACAACACCCCATCTCACTACAAGCACACCATCACCGCATACACATACACAATGTAAGTGCCAGGCTAGGTAATTGTCTCTCACAATCCAACCTGTTTGCTGGTGTTCTCGCTTGGTAACGTTCTGTCCTTTCACGTCTAGGCGTGTAAGTCTTTCGTCGCACGCTTTCGAGTCGTCCCGTTTCTCGTAACGTGGACGTCATCTGGGCTCGCTTCTTAGCGTACTCCTTGCTGACCCGGGTGTCTCGGCACCGGTCGCTCACTCCCTGAGTGAAGAGATGACCTCACAGTAGGTCACTCGACGGTACCCTCTGTTGACTGAATTCTCGGCGTCAGGTCGCTCCGCTCCACCACAAGCACTCTTTTTTCTAGGTTTCAGAATCTTGGAACACGGCTAGTGTATCTGACATACATCCGGCCTCAATGACAGCCTAGCCCGCACTGCCTACTTAGACATCTGATAGACTGAGCTCTTGCTAAAATCCCCTTGCAAATTGTTTCCCTATGATTGCACATGGGCCTCGTGCCCACCCGGAATATCTATCACAGGACAAACCGCTAACAAAAAACCGTACCATACAAAACTCTCTGTGTGAACCCTATGGGTGAGCATAGTTAGTTAGTTATTGTGGTTTAACGCCGAGCAGGCGACTAAGGCCATCTCACGGCGGGGCGTGTGCATAGAGTTTCATCACAACATCGGACACTCTTATGTTACGCACTCTTATTTACTAAAGCAGGAGGAGCGTCCATGGTGTTATGCCTGCGACGAGCAGAATTCTATTTAAGCACATTTTGCAGTTTTGTGCGGATTTAATTGACACAAGATATAAACACTTCACAGCCGACTCCTTAAAGGTTTTGTTTGGCCCCGGACAAGATCTTCAGTTTTCTGAGAGAGTGTAATGTTTTTATTAAAATTTGAGCATTTATATACACTATGATAATTCTATTATTATGACCACCTCTTTAGAGAGCCTGTAGACGTTTCTTTTCAAGACCTGTGCGACACATTTTAGCATGAAATTGTTTTTTAGATATATTTACATCTTGTCTTAAGACCCTTCTTTTAGTCTGGCTCGCCAGATATTTACCCATCCCGCCGTGAGATCGCCTTAGTTGTCTGCAATAACAACAATAACAACAAAAAAGCAAATAAACAAACAAAAACGTAACGAAACAAACAAACAAACAAACACAAAACAACAAAATACAAACGCCCCGGAACGCAAATTACATTTCTTTATTTTAGGAAAGGTTTTGTGTCTAGGCTGTGATCATAGGGAACGTAAAGAAGTCATTCCTAATTCAATTTCTTGGATTTGAAATCACAGTGCATCTGAGTACATCCATCTTAACGTCTTCGAGGCGAGGTTGCCACAGTGGACCGGACACGGCTGTGTGTGTGCATGTGCACGGCTGTGTGTGAGTGTGTCTGTGCACGGCTGCGTGTGTGTGTGTGTGTGTGTGTGTGTGTGCGTGCGTGCGTGCGTGCGAGCGTGCGTGCGTGCGTGCGTGCGTGCGTGTGTGTGTGTGTGTGTGCGTGTGTCTGTGCACGACTATTATTAAATGGTATTTATATGGCGCATTTCTCATATTTATAATATAACTCAATGCGCAGAATGTAGCCGCGAACTGAACCCAACAAGCACGCTCACGTGAATCACACGCATTCACTCACACACTGTACGTAAACACAGAACATTCACGTGGTGCTAAGGGCAAGCTCAAGCGAGCTACTGACGGTATTTGGAAATCGTTTTGTATTTGAAATTTTATTAAGTTGGCTGAAACTGATACCAAAGAGAAGGGGGAGGAAGAGCCGGAGTACCCGGAGAAAGAACCCCCGACGGTCCGCCCGAATTAACGGTGACACTTACTAGAGGAGAAAAATCCGACGCCGGAACCCGGAATCGAACCTCGCACCTTTAGCATTGGTGGCAGGCGCCTTAACCACTGCGCCACGGACCGTCGGACTATGCGCGTGCCCACTGGCCCGAGGGTCTGTTCTACTGGAGATGACATTTTTCAAGTGTGGGACCAGGAAAGTTTGACGCCTTCATCACTAAGCTGGTCTGAACCGGCACCCTTGAAATGTAACGGTCTGTTAACAGTAGTATAGTCTTCAAATGACACTTTTCGCACAAAGTGTTAACACGTCATGAATACAGGCAGTAGTCCTGTGTCTGATCCCGTCAAATACAATGATTCCTTGTCCTCTGTCCGTGCGTTAGTCCGTGAAAACGGAGTGATGTAGTCATTGCACTAAGATGAAGAGACTTGCCGCTCGCTCATTTGATTCTGATTATTACTTTCACCTCAACGTGGTGCCATAAGTTATTTTTTTAGACGTTTGTAAATATTGCATGAACTTTTGTTTTATGCTCATAACTCTGTGACCACAGCAACAGTTTACAGCGGCCCACTGCCACAGTTTTGGTACAAGGGCTCACGGGACTGCGGACTTGCAATACTACCTAGGCCATAAGCCGAATCATCAACACATTTCACAGTATCACATATATCATGACTTGGAACACACTGTGGATATGGGTGAGTCTGTTGTGGCTGACCCGTCTCTGAATTGTCCGATGTGGAAAACGTTGTACCCCAGGAATTGTCCGACATTGCCAGTGTATTGTCCGACGTTGACAGAGCGTTGTCCGCTGTGACATAGGCCATGTTGAGGCGTTCGGGAAGTGAAGGTGACGCGTGGAGATATCCGTCTGGGTCATCACGGGGTGCACGGCAACGGGGGATGGGGCGTACTGTAGCTGGAACAGACACAGATTAGTTATGTGAGAATTTTATTTGTCAATCACGTGAACTTGGTCGACACTTTTTAACACAGACCATGCCTGCCCAACACCATTACATTGTGTACCAATCATATAAAAAATTCGACAGGGACGCATTCCAGCAACACCCCAGCCAAACCCCTTTCATGTCCTTTATGGCTACACAGACCCTAATCTGGCCGTCACTGACTGGTATGAACTGTTCCTGACGGTTCTAAATAAGCGTGCTACATTGAGCCACGCAGTGTCCGTTATTCTGAGCTCGCGGCACGACTGATCGAGGAAATAATTCAGGCTAACAGTTTTGTGGCAGGCAACGACACGAAATGCGAGGTGAGAAGACATTTACTGAATAAAAAGAAACGAAAAAAACGCGTGTGTGTAGGAATGTGTTTGTGTATGTGTGTGTGTGTGTGTGTGTTTGTGTGTGTGCGTGCGTGCGTGCGTGTGTGTGTGTGTGTGTGTGCGCGCGCGCTCGTGCTTTTGTGTTTAAATAAAGTCAATCGATCAATCAATCAATCAACCAAAATAACCAAATAATCAATCAATCAATCAATCTCCCTCTCTCTCTCTCTCTCTCTCTCTCTCTCTCTCTCTCTCTCTCTCTCTCTCTCTCTCTCTCTCTCTCTCTCTCTCTCTCTCTCTCTCCCTCTCTTAGTTCGGTGAAATTCGATTCAGATTTTAACATAAACCCTCGAATATTTGCTGGCTTCGACTTCTTTTAAAGGACAATGTTATCTGTTATCTTTACAAATGGCTGACATCGACTTGTCCGATTTTTGCTTCATGGTGACTATGGGATCAACATACAACGCATACTCAATATAAGGCAATGTGTTCCTTCGTTTAGTCAGTTGTTACATCTGGTGAACGCGCCTGCTGTCATTACCGCATCACGAACATGTTTGTACATACCT
The DNA here is from genome assembly GCA_036245525.1 of Semisulcospira habei. Taxonomy (NCBI): domain Eukaryota; kingdom Metazoa; phylum Mollusca; class Gastropoda; family Semisulcospiridae; genus Semisulcospira; species Semisulcospira habei. The sequence continues at coordinate 789,755 of BTPG01000003.1, forward strand.
AGAGTTAAGAAAAAAAAAACTGGCCGAGTGTCAAAGAGCAAACAGATCATGAAATCTGTTAACCAAACGTTCGTCCAAATACCGCGCGCCGAATGCACTACGAAATTTACCTGAAAACTTAACTTTAGCTGAACACAACCCTTCTTCTTCCACCGCATGAACAAGAGCCGCGGCAACTACTTTTGATATTCAGAATGACGAGTTTTGTCCCTTTTGAAAAGGGAAGATTTAAGTCATTAACCCCTTGACTGCCTAGAAAAAAGTGAGCACGATCCAAATGCAAGAGACATAGACCCTCATGATCTTCCGCGTCTACGGGGTCTCATAAGGATTATAATGAATCTCCATGTCTACGCATAAAGTTCACACAGGGTTTAGCTTAGGCATTGTGCTATTTTGTCAGCGTTTTTTTTTTTTTAGTGACAAATATTCCGTGTATTCACGAGTTCCGTGCGATCGCGAAGTCGACTATTTGCACGGAGTTTTAATAGCGCATCTCAGCCTAAAGGCCGTTCTTAATTAAAAGAACCTTTGTTCGCGAACTGGGGTCCGTAGCGCAGTGGTTAGCGCGTCGGATTGGCGGCCGGGAGATCCGGGTTTAAATCCCAGCCGAGTCAAGCGGGACTTTTCCTACCTGGGTCGGCTCCTACCCAGAGCGGGTGTGCTATGGACCCAATGGGAAGGCTGATGCCACGCAGCCGAGACTCACCCACTTCACGGGTGCGTCTTTGGGGGTGTTACCCGGGTATGACGCATCGCAAGGTGTGGATCATTACACGGCTGGCACCGCAGGTGTCCGCAAGTCCCGGGCCTGGTTAACACCAGGATATTTATGACAGGAAGCGTGGAATGCGGCCATGTCACGCAGTCCCTAACCACCATGGCATCATCATGCAAAAATGAAAAAAAAAAAAACGTTATTCCATGTCCCTGACCCCTCAAGTCTCCGTCTAATTGTGACCTCAGCCCAGTCCTCCAGGAGCCCTAGGTGCGCGGTTGTATTCGGCCAGACCCTGCTGCTGTACGTGGATGGACGTAGTGGTTGACTTGCCACCTCTGGGGTGAGCTCTCACTCATCGTCTCCGTGACTAGCAAAACAAATGTCGTAAGTAGGAAGACCACCGAAGTGACTCGGCAGTAGTGTGGAGTTTCCTCCGGAGGGCGTCCCCTACTACCTGACATACTATATAGCAGCGGGGCCAGGAATCTGACTGGAACAACTTGCGGGCCTGGGTGAGCACACTGGGGTTGATGGGGGTGAGCGGCGTGGGAGGAAGTCCTCTGAGGTCGGGAAAGGAAACTTGGAAGCAGCCAAAAAAAAAAAAAAAAAAAAAAAAAAGATTTTGTTCGCGAACTTAGACGATATCTAGAGTTTACGATCTCGGACGAACAAGGTTGGTTGTTAATTGGACAATCCAAAGATACCGCGAACCTTGTTCGAAGTAGTTAGGGAACCTCGGCAAACCTTAGTTGACTGTCGAAAAAAGATCGCTCGACATGTTGAGAGATCCAAGGCGATCCTTTTCTCTGATTGGTCAAAACTTTACCCTCTTCTGCGTCGGAGATAAGAAGATAGTCACCGATACAAACAACTATGGCGGACGGCGATATTTCGAAGAACAAGACCTATTTTATTGATTTGTGGGAGGCGCAACGCTGTTTGTGGGAATGCTACTGCAAGCAGTACAAAAACAAAAATCTTCCAAATCGCGAAGCGGCATTGCGGCAGCCGTTTTGAACACCTTCGTAGACAGTAAGTACGCCGAATAAAATACTTCAGCTTTAAGAAAGAGAACCATGGCGAACCCGGTTTGTTGAAGTTCGCCTAGTTCGTTCAACCTCAATTAAGAACCAAACTAAAAGATCGCCAATCTTCTCCGATCTAGGTTCGCGGATCAAAAGTTCGTCCAATTAATAACTGACTTAACAGAACTAAAGAGCAGTTTTTCTATTCTGTCATTGAGGACGCACGTATGTTTGATACATTAGCCGCATTCCATGAGTGTGAAACCGAGATTTCAGTACGTTTTCATATGTATTATCGACAGCTAGTGAGTTAAATATAGTATGCATTAATAAGATTTAGTTCGTTTGTGCAGCCTTGATTTCGTTCTGTTGTGTCGGTTTAGAATCTATGGAGATAACAGGGGATTCCTGTATAGTTATTTACCGGGATGTATAACAAAGGAATGACTAGGTTGTTAACGCAGGTAGTACGTCGGTGTGCTAAGTACAATCTTTTTCAATGTACAAACCGGTGTATGGCGCTTGCGTCATGTTATAGTCATTTTGAGTGTAGTGACTGATTTATGATGTGATACGAATCTGTTTTTGGTTAACGAAGCACGAGGGTGTGAATGAATGTGTATATTTGTTTGTATCGGCCAGGTTACGTAATGTACTCATATCACCCATCATTTGTGTGTTAAACAAGTGTTATGACATTAGAACTTTATTGTACAGAGTTCTTGTGAGAAACGAGGGACTTTACGCCGAAACTTCAAAGTCAACAGAGGCTGACGCTGGCGGAAGGTGTCGAGAGGACATCCACAGCAGGGGAAGAGAGAGGCTTGGTACCAAGCCATCAAAGTCAACGGATGCTGCGCTAGAGCAGCGTGTCGAGAGGACTTCCACTGCTCGGGGAGCATGGGACAGCTTCATAGACCTTTCGCCCTCCATAGACCCCCCCCCCCCCCCCCCCACCACCACCACCACCACCCTCCTTCCTGCGGGGGATCGGCGACTATGTTCTGAAAGTCTATCCAAAACTACGTAGGTTGCTAGGTGTTTGCTAAAAATAAACACCGTATCGAAGATACCACAGAGATTGACCGAACCCACCCCCAAAGGTGTCATAATTTCTGGGGGTAGGGGTACTAGATGGACAACAAAGCTATGATAACTACAAGAAAAAAACTTAATATTTGGTATCGGTGTGTTCGTCCTTTATCGGGCAATCAGAAAATAATACACTTTATTATATTCTTCTTTTTATACGTGATGTCACATCATTCCATTTTTGGATCCTATGAATATAGCACCATTTTTTTTATGTGCGGTGTTCTGATGCACCTCTTTAATGATTTATGGAACTACTTGCACACAAGACTTTTGGTGTGGTAAAATACTTCCAGTAATATATGTGCACTTCATATTTACGCAATTTGTAAAATCTGGTGACGTCATATAATACTACCGTAAGCGCTTAAAGTGGATGGATTTTCATTACGTTTCATGAATATGAATTTTTACAGCTAAAGTTTTCGTAATTTTTCAGGCTTTGAAGTGTGATGGATATTAGTCAGTTTATGGTAAGAGTGCGAGTACTACGTCTATGCTGGGCATAAATTAAAAAAACAAAATGGAGGCCAGGTGTGTCAGAATGTGTGTGTGTGTGGGGGGGGGGGGGGGGGCACGGCAGTTTACCTTTCTCTGAATTGCTCTCTTTAGTTGGGCTGTGTACCGGCCGTGACCCATATCACTGATAAGCGCACGCGGGTGATGCCAGCCTCTTCCGAGCTGCAGACTAGAAGCGTAGCGCTCTTTGTTCCTTGTTGAAGGCTGTCAGGCAGGTGATCAGTTTAGTCTTTTTATAACTTATTATTACCGTGGCTACAAAGTAAGAATCGTAAATATGATTATGTAATACTATGCTTGAAAATGTCTTCTTCAAGCTCATGTAAGTTTCTTTTGAAACCATCTTCGAATTCTGTGGTTATTACGTGATTAAAATGTGTGTAGTTCGAGGAACTTTCCTTCAGCGGTAAACGGTGCGGGTGTGTACAAAACTGGTTTTCAGTGCCGGATGTATCACTATGTGTGCGTGCTCTTATTTGGTGCATATATGTAAAGTGTGGCGTGTTAAAGCCCTGGAGAATAAACATTCCTTTCCAAGACATTTGGAGGCCGTTAATTCTTTGTATAGACTTTGTGGTAGAAGGTCTAGGCGAACAGTCAAAGATAAAAACAAACCCGTGTTTTTGTGTGCACTAAATACACCAATGTTTTTTGTTTTTGTTTGTTCTTTTTCGTGTTACACCATTGATCCTCGAGCTGGGTCCATACGGCGTTGAGGCGCGTCCCCTGGGTGGTGGATAGTGGGTCCCTCGCGAGAGGGGTGCACCAAATGAAATAAGATGCCGTGAACCACATGGTCTAAGGGTAGGTGACCCCGACAGAAAACCCCTGGTCCTCCTAGTAAGGGGGTTGGGCGTGGGGGTAGCTTCCCCACCCTGCAAATAACGAAATAGCTACAAAAAGGCCGACGAAAAGACAAACAGTAATTCCTTTCCTGGAGACGGGACAGGAGTCGCTGGAGGTCTCTCGTCGACGGCCTATACCCGGCTAGGGGTGACAGGCGTAAGTAAAGTAGTAAGTACATCATTGATGTGCTCAACGACCAGGAAGGGAAGCATTATAAAAAAATAAATTTTCCATGTGTCATACAAAGCTTGTCAGATTCAGAAAACAAAGTGGAGCCGCGCACATGCTCTGAAGACATTCACAAAACGTGTGATCATTGTTGGGTAACCTTTGATGAAACTCTTTCTGTTGATGACTGACAAACATGTAGTCATTTCAAGCAGCAGTCAAAAGGTGGCAGACCGTACCCAGCCAAAAACAGGCTAGCTGCACCCAAACAAAAAAGATCTTGATAATATAGGGGATTCTTTTCCTGGTCTCTCTTTCTGTCCGTTTTCATCATGTTCGGCATCAACATCAACACCAGCAAAAGTCAGGAGGTGTGTAGATTCTTTACAACCTTCCACTGATCTTTCCTGTTTACCGTCAACATCAACACCAACACCCTTTGAAGTGCAACACTGCATCGTCAACATTAAAATCCAAGATTCACAGACTGTCACTCGTCCAAAAACTGAAACACATCGTCCTAAAAAGTTTAGACATAGGATCATAATTATTGACCCTGTAGACACACTCATTTTGAGCCATTTTAACGTGACACTAAGGCGGAACTGAATCTATGAACAACAAGCAGTAAACCTCTGCTTTGTGTATTGTTTTTTAATATGTGTTAAAATTGTGATATTGAAATTCGCATACTTCATGTCGGTATGCTCTGAATGGATTACCGTTTTTACTTGGCCCACCAAACTGGCTTTAGCAGGACTCAGGTATGTTGATTTGAAGATTTTAGCCTGGGATATGTCAGTTAAGGCATCTGCTGACAGCACTGACTTTGTCTGAACTTTCCAGCAACTTTTGATTTTCAACAGTGATGTGACAAAAAGTATGATAAGCTAACGGAAGACTGCATCTAATCCGTATCATAGTGATACTTTGAGCCAGTACATGACAAACATCCACGCAGATTACCCCAGCATGTTTGGTGTCCAAAGATAGTACAATTTCTCCTCTACAAGACGACGTATGTTCAAATAATCACTCACAACTGCAGGTGAATTAATTCTGGTTTAAAGACAACATCTGTAATTCACAGATTATTCGCCGATGTATGCAGCAGAGGCTAAGAGATAAGCAAGGTAAAGCACAGTAGTACTGTGAACAAAGACGGCTGTTGCGCTATTCATATCCCAAGCAAAAGCGAGACCGCAAAGCTGGTCAGTGATGGTATTTAGCGCGCTGATAGTTATCGGAAAGAGGCTGCCTCGCTATCTCAGTGCTCTCGCGAAGCCGATCTGTAGTTGTGCTGGCAGGCAGCCAGCTGAGAACTAAAGAGCATAGATTAAACTGCCGTGGGGGTGGGGGGGGGGGGGAGGGGGAGCAATAAACACACACACACACACACACACACACACACACACACACACACACACACACACACACACACACACAATATTTTTAATTAGTGTAAGACTAGGAAAACAATTATATATGACTACAGTTGTGCTGCCACAGTCAGAATGTATTGAATAGATAAGCGTTGGGACTAGTAGAGCGCCTGTAATAAGAAGCTGCACATCACATTACTTACCTTACGTCAGTGACAAATCAGGGTATTAAAAGGGTATTCTAATACTAGTTCCAATGCAATAGCAGTTCTAATGTCGGAATCATTTGTTGATCAGTGTGTGTGTGTGTGTTGTGTTGTGTGTGTGTGTGTGTGTGTGTGTGTGTGTGTGTGTGTGTGTGTGTTGTGTGTGTGTGTGTGTGTGTGTGTGTGTGTGTGTGTGTGTGTGTGTGTGTGTGTGTGTGTGTGTGCCACGGTGCGTGCGTAGCCTTGTGCATATCGCTGTGTCGTGCGGTTAAAGAATGGCTGGACCAGGTAAGGGTTTGAAATTAAAATGAGGGCATCTGGAATCGAAACAGCAGTTCAGGGCTGCGTTCTTTCTGTTTCGATCATGAGGGGCAACGCATAAAATGCCCACATTGCCTAGATGTATTCCGAAGTTTATTTATAGACTATGTCAGTAGTAAACTGAGCTATCTATGATCAGAATAAAATACACTATTATGGCAGATCATAGCAACGTATAAGATCCTGATTGAGGGCACAATCCAAGAGTCAGACACAAAAAGAACTAACCACACAGACGATGTCCATAAAAAAAAAACAGTACTATTACTGTGCTAAAAAAGGCATTTTGTAACGTGTTGGATCGTGGTCGTGGTATGATATCACACCAGACGGCACGCACGTAAGGTTCTTGTAAAGAAACTTCATTCAGCTGCAACCCGTCACACGTGGCTTAAGGTTGTAGACAACACTGGAGTAACAGTTCCCAGAATATTTTATTGCAGCGATGAGATCTCCAACCAATGCGTTCACAAATGCACCAACACTGATACAATATCTTCTCTGCAAAATGTCAACACTTTTACACAATGCGTCTCTCATACAATGTACATCACCATTCACTGCATAACTCCGTCACTGAAAATGAAGCACGATACCTTGCGTAGCTCTCTCAATGCCAAAGTGCTTACGATACACTGCAATTATACAACTGAACAATGTACCGACACTGTTACATCGCAATTTTACAACTGAACAATGTACACACGTGCTTCCTAGCACGACTCTTTTATAGTGGAATGCTTTCCAGAGTAATAGAGGAAATTCGTACAACACAACCAATCAGAACAAAATACGTAACTAAAACTCCTAAATATTAAGAGGAAAATTACACCAGAATGGTCTACAACAATCTGGCTTCTATTTCCAGCCCCTATGTTGGGAAATCCCCGCGCGTTACGACGTCACACAAAAGTATGCCAGACAGGTCACGACCTTGCGCGCATCCTCTGGAAAGTACACGACTATTCTTAACACAATACTGACGGCTAACTTCAGGCGCACAGAAAACAGTGGTTTCCAGACTCTTCGGGATTCAACTCCATGTGCCAAAAGATAATCAATTTCGCACTACGCGTGAACGAAAGTGAAACTTACTGAAATGGTACGTGATTCGTAATTATGATAGCTCAAATAAATATCGGATCGATTTCTACGATTAATGCACGCACGCTCTCACAGAACAACACAACCACAATCGTAACACATTTAGTCCCGTTTCAAATATCCGAAGTGGTGGGCCAACAACCGAGCAGACCGTCCAGTAAGCCCAAACACTGAGTCACATGCATGAGACAACGTTTGTGACGATCTAAGTCAAGAGCACATTAAACTATGGCGCGTTTGCTATTCAGTGTGTTCGGTATCGTAGATTGTTGACATTTTCACAATCTAATATCCAGTGTACGCTATTTGGGCGTTTAAACACACACACACACACACACACACACACACATGCACACACACACAAACGCGCACAAACGCACACACACACACACACACACACACACACACACACACACACACACACACACACACACACACACCACCGGCGGAACAGTTACCTCAGTGGTGGTTCCAACTATTTGTTTGGGACCATCAGCCTGGCACAAAAGGCCTCCCAACGCTACACCTTACTTCCAATGGCCGAAAACTTTCACCAGTCGCCGAAAATATTATCAAACAACAAAGGGGGGTGGGGAGGGGGGTGGAACGTATGTCGGGCATCTCACTGCTCGTCAATATATACACGGTGCGGGTGGGGGTTGGGGTAGGTGTCCAAAACTCGCTATAAGGGACTGTGTTATCGCGTTTAAAGTATATTCAACAATTACAACAAATTTACTTTGGATTGCTTTCCTATTGTCTGAGAAACGTCTTTTCTCTCAGTGTTACTACTCACATAATAATAATAAAAATAATTATTAATATATTTATAAAGCGTAAACTTACTGCAGTGAAGGCCCTAAGCGTTGTAGAATGCAAATCAAAGTTAAAACCTAAACACAAATCAATAGACAGCAAAAAAAAAATAAAATAAAATATATATATATATATATATATATATATATATATATATATATATATATATATATATATATATATATATATATATATATATATATATATATATATATATATATATATATATTATATACAATACAACTTCGAAAATTAACTGCACATACACACACCCAAAGCACAAACAACCATCGCAGCAAGGACTGGTACAGGATCATCATGATGTTATATATGACGAGTAAACCTCAATCCGCTTACAGGCGCCACGTTTCAAACACACGCGTATATATCTTGCGAACACCCATAACTTGCTTGGACATTGTTTTGTCGTCTGCCCTTGCACTGACTTGATGGTAGTGCGATCAATCCAGATAGCTTAATGTTTCAGTGCTATTTCCAGTTCAAGTGTTTCTTGTGAAGGGGTGGGCTTCGCGTGTGTGTGTATGTGTGTGTGTGTGTGTGTGCGGGGGTGGGGGGGTGGGGTGGGGTGGGGCGGTTGGGGGGAGGGGAGATAAAATACATAACTACCATCTTTTACCTGGTTATAGCAAATGATCTGCTGACTTGCATAATATTTGCCACGGCTACAGGCTCTGCAGAACTTCTATAATTTACCATTGGACCGTAAATTAATAATAAACAAGATCCTTTTCTTTCTCATACCTATATACGAATTTTTTTTATCTGTGTGTGTGTGTGTGTGTGTGTGTGTGTGTGTGTGTGTGTGTGTGTGTGTGAGAGAGAGAGAGAGAGAGAGAGAGAGAGAGAGAGAGAGAGAGAGAGAGAGAGAGAGAGAGAGAGAGAGAGAGATCATTGATGATGATGAAACTTTATTTATCAACGGTAAAAGTTTTGACAGAAACAAAAAGTCATTTTACAACTTGCCGTTGCTAACATCTACTACATAAAATATATTAAAAGATAATAATAATAATAATAATAAAGAATTATATTTACACATATTATTTCATGCAACAATAAAATTTTTAAAAAAATGACACAAAATATTAATAACACTTAACATTCATCTTATACCATACACACACACACACACACACACACACACACACACACACACACACACACACACAAACAATATAAATAAATGCATAATTATATTACATGAAAGCATTAACCATCAGGGTTTGTTTAACTGCCCAGTGTTGTTATGCTTGGCTCATCAGGTACTCGAAAAGTTTTGTTTTAAAGATTCCAAGTGAGGCTATAGTCTTCAAATGTGCAGGAATAGTGTTCCATACAAACGGTCCAGAGAAGGATAAACTAGTTTTAAAGAGGGCAATTCTAGGCAGAGGTAGGGGTAAAGTATTGTTCCTTGAGGACCGTTCGCGTTCTTGCTGTGGCACAAATTTGGTGGTTAGATACTGCGGTGTCATGTTATTTAATATCTTGTGCATGAGGATGCATTTGTTAAAATTAAGTTGTTGACGCAGGCCGAGAATGTTTAGATGTCTAAATTTGTCTATGGTAGGAATGGGCCGCGTATCTATTATTTTGACAGCTCTTTTATATATAGGGTTTAACCTGTTCATGTGAACATCACTACATCCGTCCCACACTGTGGAGACATAATCAACGTGAGACTTGATATGGGCATGAAAAAACAGTTTACGAGTATGTGTATCCGTTACTTGTCTAAGCTGGGACAACAGGAAATTGTTTTTAGCATTAGTTTTACAGACTGTATTTAAATGCGTCTCCATCATAATTGTTCGTCAACGTGTATTCCCAAGAATTTACGCTCTGTGACTTGTTCTATCGGTTTAGCGTTCAGTTGTAAATGTAACGGCTGTGGTCGGCGTTGTTGTTTTTGTCGTGTAGTGATTAAAATACTCTTTGTTTTTCCTGGATGAAGAACCATATGATCCTCTCTACACCAGTCGGAAACCTGGCTGAGACTACTTTGTAAGCTAATGTTAATGTCAGCTGTTTTTTTTTACCCGAAACATGGAGGCTCATATCGTCCGCAAACAGTTTGCAATTAACATCAGTGTTAGTAATATGCAAATGCAAATAATTCATGAATATTATAAATAGAAGAGGTCCCAAGATCGACCCCTGGTGGACACCGTAGTTAACTTGTCCTTGTTTAGAGTATTTTCTTTTGTTTTCTGTCTTTTAGTTATGATCTAAAAAAAAATGCTATGGCAGTTTCACTTATATGGTATGCTGCTAGCTTCTTTAAGAGAATGTCATGGTCGACAAGATCAAATGCTTTTTGCAGGTCTAAGAAAACAGCTCCAGACATCACGTTTTTATTTATTGATTCCAGCCAGCTGTCTACAATGTGTGCCAGTGCTGACTGACATAAGTGTTTCGGTCTAAAGCCGGACTGATGAATGTTTATGAAATTGCCCTTTTCTAGAAAATCGAGGAGGTGTTTTTATGTGTTTTTCAAGGGGCTTTGACAGGGCCGACAAAAGTGAGATAGAACGGTAGTTATTGACATCTTCAAGATCTTTTGATTTAGGGATTGGAATTACCTTGGCCTCTTTGAAAATAGTTGGAAACGTGCTGTGTTTTATAAAGAGGTTAAAGATATAAGTGAGTGCCTCTACCGTATAATGGTAGTGACATTTTCAGAATTTTGTTGTCTATACCATCCATCCCGGTGGACTTTTTGTTCGGCATGCTAGAGATGAATTTGCCGAATTCAGCGACGGTAATATCAGGAATGATGAATGTCTGCAGTATATTTTTGGCCTCAAAGTATTTTTCCAGTACACTAGGAACTTGGTACTCTGCGTTACTACTTGCAGCTGACTGAGCAAGTGTTTCAGCTGTCGATAGGAAGTGGTTATTTAATATATCAGCTGACAAATGGGACGGTATTTCAGGGGCTGATTTACCCTTTTTTATAACGTTCAGGGCTTTCCACACCGATGCTGTATCTTTTTTGTCCCTAATCATTTCCTGAAAGAACAGTTTTTTTGACGCTCTCACTAAATATTTAACACGATTTCGTTGTTTCTTATATTCATCAAACTGTTTTTCTTTCTTAAGTTTGTCTCTAAATGACATGGCCTGTTTGACATCTACTATTAACCAGGGTGGCAGGGTAGAGTGTTTAACTCGTTTTTCTCGTATGGGCGCATGCTTATTTAGGACTCCAAGGAATAGATCCATCCAGTACGACAGGGCACTGTCAGGAGAAGTGTGGTTATACACGTCCCTGAAAGGAGTATTGCGCAGATCCCGCAGAAATCGCAGTTAATAAATGGTTTGAAAGAACGATATTTAATTGTTTTATGTCTCTTTTTGTTCTCTTTGTCTAGTTTCATGGAGACTGTGCAACATACTGGGTTATGGTCACTGACAGCTAAGGAGGGAACATGTACATTTGATATTTTATCATCATTTGTCACATAAATATGATCAATCAGGGTTGAAGATGTACATGTGGTTCAAGTGGGGGTTTTAATTAACTGTTTTAAACCGAATAGTGCTGTTGTTGACGCCAATGCAGCATTGGACCCTTTAGATTTAGAAATATCAATATTTAAATCGCCCAAAAGAACAACGTCAGCTTTATTTTGATTTACGCTATCCATCATTGCTACAAAGTCATCATACCAGTCCCAGCTGGCTGCAGGATTTCTATAAATAAAGCCAATGAGGACGGGGGGGGGGGGGGGGGGGGGGGGGATTTAGATGTCTTCACTTCTACCCACAAGCTTTCCACTTGAGCTGACTTTAAGTCTTGTCGCCGTTTGACGTTACCAAGTATTGAATTATGTATATATACAGCTAGTCCAGTGTGTTGTGGGCTTGAGGCATCTCTGCGGAGTACTGAGATATTGGGGACAGAAATGGAGTTATCCCTTATTGAACTTTTAAGCCTCGACTCGGACACACCAAAAATATGAAAATGTAAGGGCGTGTTTAGGAACACAGATAAATCGGGCACCTTGTTAACTAGATGGTATATGATAAGATGGCCAATTCTCAGTTCGTCTGTTCGTTTCGGAACAGTATTTAGATTACGATTTTGCATGTCGATAAAAACGCAAATGTAGCGAAATATATAATACAAAATTAATATGGACAGCAAAAAATAATTTAAAAAAAATCAACTAATATCAATATCTATAGAATGCTTTAAATAAGCTCAATAAAAAAAAATATACGGCAAAGAAACACAATGTTTATCACGCGCTTAGTCTCGGTTCAGCAGAATGTTTACGGTTTTCTTGCTTGGTCAACAAAAAATAAAAAAGTCAGCAACTATAAAAGAAAACAAATGAAAAATGACTTGTCAAGTAACTATGCACGTTCACCTGCGACAAAGTTCATAATACACAAAACTAATTTGACGACTTAAAAATAAGAAGAAAGAAAAACAAACAAATTTGAAGTCTAAGAAAATGGTACAACTATAATAATTTTAAAAATCGCTAAGTGAAAAAAGTATATTTAAATCGGGAAATGATAATAGCAGATTGGAAATTACTGTCAATAATTGGTCCACAAAACGCGCACAGTGGGACTTTATCAAAGAATGTCGACATGGCTATCACCTAGGGACGCGTGTCCTAATTTCCGGCGCGTGGTCTGAACTTTTGAAGAAGCGAAAACAAGGCGGCACAGTCACTCTCACTAACCTGCGGCACTCCAGGGGGTGGGGGCGGCGGGGGACAGGGGAAAGTTGGGGGTTTGGGGTACGGGTAGGGGTACACAGGTCGACCGCCTGCCATGTAGGAAGGGGCGCCCATGAGTGTTGATGTGAGATCATAGCCGGGCTGCTGTGGCTTGTGTTCTGGAGCAGCCCCGGCCTTTGATCCAACGCCATACGCAAACGGCGCTGGTGTACGGTCAGCATGGTTCAGATCGTGCTGACTAGAGTCTTTTACAAAAGCCTGCTCTTGGTGGAATCTGGGCGCCATTCTGAAGACCTTCGTCACAGCCTGCTCCTGGCGGAATCGGGGCGCCAAGCTTGAACTGGCTGCGTGCTGAGGGCGCTGACTGTGTTGAGGCCTTTGGTCTCTAGGGCCGGGAAGCCCATTTTTACCGCCATGCCCGGGTACATTTAGCTGTCCGTGGCGGTGTGGGTTTTGGTGTCTAGCCTCAGTGGGGCGGGTTACGATGTTGGAGGTACGGCCAGAGTACGCCCGCTTGATGTTTACAGCGAGAGCACTGGTGCCCCGCTTGTTCGGATGGATGGCGTCTCTAAACCACCCGCTCTTTACCTCGCCGGTCCTTGTGTAGAACACTTGGTCGTTGTCAATAAAGTTGACCTTCAGCGAGTGGCACACCTCCCTGAGACAAAGGTTGGTGTCTGTGACACATGGATCCGGCTGCTGACGTTCGTTGATCGTGGGCAGAATGGATGAGATGAAGATTTCTGCCTTGGAGAAGACTCGTCTGGCAGCAGAAATCACATCCTTCCAGCCCTTCTTGCTGATGATGAACTCACGATTACAGTCATTGATGCCGACATGCATGACGACTGTGGTGGCTGCATTCGTGGGGTCGGCATCGTGAAGGTGCTGGAGGATGCCGGCTCTGTCGAGGCCTGACACTGACACGACCTGCGCTTTGTCTTTGCCAGTGACAGACATCAGGTCTCCATGAAGGCCGCGTAGTATCGAATCGCCGAGAAGTAGCGTCTGGGTGACGGGCTTTGGGTTTTGGAGTGCAGAAAGGTCGGTGGCTTTGTCGGTATCTGAAGATGGTCGTTTTGGTGCCGGCTCTTTGCGCTCGGGGGGTAGCGAAGATGCACGCAGGGGCTCAGAAGTTGTCGTTGAGGTTGGCGACTTTTTCAGCGCTTGCTTGGGCCGAGTGTTGGACGGGGGTGACGGGTTCTTCTTGCCGCTTTTCCTGTCGCTTCTCTGGCCATTCTTCTCCCCCTCCAGCTGGGTGATCCGCTCACGCAGGTGTCTAATCTCCGTGTGCAGCGAATCCACCTCGATGTTGTACGAGTGGCGGATCTCCCCAACGGCGGATCGGAGAGCCGATATCTCCGCCATCAGGCGCTCAACAGCCAGGGGGTCAGGGTTGAGTACTACCGGGCAGACTGTCTGGCACGCAGAGTCAGTGGACACTGCAGCAACAGGAGCAGATGGATGAGTGCCAGCCCCGCCGGCGTCTGTTGTACTGGCAGCGGGAACACTGCTGTCATGGTCGCTGGTGGCGATGCTGGTACCAGTGCTGCCGGTGTTAAACGTATTGGCAGCACCAGCACTGTTGAAGCAGTTGCTGATGATGACGTTGGTGCTAGTGCTGCCCACGTCAAAGGCATTGGCAGCACAAAAACTGTTGACGCTGTCGCTGATGGTGGTGCCAGTGCTGCCGATGTCAGACGTATTGGCAGCACGAGCACTGTTGACGCTGTTGCTGGTGGTGGTGCCAGTGCTGCCGATGTCAGACGTATTGGCAGCACAAGCACTGTTGACGCTGTCGCTTATGGTGGTGCCAGTGCTGCCGACGTCAGACGTATTGGCAGCACCAGCACTGTTGTCGCGGTCGCTGATGGTGGTGCCAGTGCTGCCGATGTCAGACGTATTGGCAGCACCAGTACTGTTGTCACTGTCGCTGATAGTGGTGCCAGTGCTGCCGATGTCAGACGTATTGACAGCACCAGCACTGTTGACGCTGTCGCGGATGGTGGTGCCAGTGTTGCCGATGTCAGACGTATCGGCAGCACCAGCACTGTTGACGCTGTCGCTGATGGTGTTGCCAGTGCTGCCGATGTCAGACGTATCGGCCGCACTATCACTGTTGACGCTGTCGCTGATGGTGTTGCCAGTGCTTCCGATGTCAGAAGTATCGGTAGCACAAGCACTGTTGACGCTGTCGCTGATGGTGGTGCGAGTGCTGCCGATGTCAGACGTATTGGCAGCAGTAGCACTGTTGACGCTGTCGCTGATGGTGGTGCCAGTGCTGCCGATGTCAGACGTATTGGCAGCAGTAGCACTGTTGACGCTGTCGCAGATGGTGGTGCCAGTGTTGCCGATTCAGACGTATTGGCAGCAGTAGACTGTTGTCGCTGATGCTGATGGTGGTGCCAGTGCTGCCGATGTCAGACGTATTGGCAGCACCAGCACTGTTGACGCTGTCGCTGATGGTGGTGCCACTGCTGACGATGTCAGACGTATTGTCAGCACAAAAACTGTCGACGTTGTCACTGGTTGTGATGGTGGTGGGATTGTCAGTGATGCCAACGTCAGAAGTACCAGTACTGATGACGCTGTCGCTGGTATTGATGGTGGTGCTACTGTCACCGACGAGAGTTGTGATGATAGCGCGAGCACAGCTGCCGCTGATGGCGTTGTCCTTGCCGGTGGGGCTGACGGTGTCGTCCATCTCAGTGTTGGTCAAGGAGTCATGGTCCACTGGCAGTGCAGAGTCAACTCTAGACGGCAGCGCCAACTGTCTGTGTCCAGACTGGGCAGCCAAGGCGTTTACGATGTCTCTCAGTGCCGCAAACTCCCTGTCCACCCAGAGAGAGAGAGAGAGAGAGAGAGAGAGAGGGAGAGAGAGAGGGGAGAGAGAGAGAGAGGGAGAGAGGGGAGAGAGAGAGTGAGAGAGAGAGAGAGAGAGAGAGAGAGAGAGAGAGAGAGAGAGGGGGGGGGGGAGAATGAATGAACGAATGAATGATACTTTATTTCTCAAGGATGCAAACAATAGGCACACAGGCCTCTTTTCATGTTTGTCCTTGCTAAACTACAACATTAAAAGCTACATTAAAACAATATGTTAACAGCGCAAAACAAGCGGCAACACCCACAGGTCACTTGTGTTACATTCCGATACAAGTTGCAAGGTTGCTGAAGATTATACACACACACAGCAAAATGACAGGTTTTTTGTGTTTTTTTTTGTTTTTGTTTGTTTGTTTTTTTTTGTTTTTTTTTGGGGGGGGGTGCGATGTAAAGTTTGTTTATAGAAAGCGATTGCACACTTATGATACAGCTACTCATGTGTAGGAATTTAGTGAGCAAGCAAAACACCACGATAAAGAGAGATATTATGTAAAAGCTAACAAGTGCAAAACGGAGGACCACAGGAAATCATTGACGTGACTCTTTTGGGCATATTATCTACGTTTCTTTCAAGTTTGATCAGAGATGTATTTAAAAGCTTTCGTCCTAAACAATGGAAGATGTCTCGTTTGCTGTATATGTGGAGAAAGTAAGTTCCATAAATAGGCACCCGCGTACGAAAGGCTTGATTTAAACAAGTCAATTTGGGGCCGATGGTGGTGGTGCCAGTGCTGCCGATGTCAGACGTATTGGCAGCACGAGCACTGTTGACGCTGTCGCTGGTGGTGGTGCCAGTGCTTCCGATGTCAGACGTATTGGCAGCACGAGCACTGTTGACGCTGTCGCTGATGGTGGTGCCAGTGCTGCCGACGTCAGACGTATTGGCAGCACCAGCACTGTTGTCGCGGTCGCTGATGGTGGTGCCAGTGCTGCCGATGTCAGACGTATTGGCAGCACCAGTACTGTTGACGCTGTCGATGATAGTGGTGCCAGTGCTGCCGATGTCAGAGGTATTGACAGCACTAGCACTGTTGACGCTGTCGCGGATGGTGGTGCCAGTGTTGCCGATATCAGACGTATCGGCAGCACCAGCACTGTTGACGCTGTCGCTGATGGTGGTGCCAGTGCTGCCGATGTCAGACGTATTGGCAGCACAAGCACTGTTGACGCTGTCGCTGATGGTGGTGCCAGAGCTGCCGATGTCAGACATATTGGCAGCACAAGCACTGTTGACGCTGTCGCTGATGGTGGTGCCAGTGCTGCCGATGTCAGACGTATTGGCAGCACTGTTGACGCTAACGCTGATGGTGGTGCCAGTGCTGCCGATGTCAGACGTATTGGCAGCACCAGCACTGTTGACGCTGTCGCTGATGGTGGTGCCAGTGCTGCCGATGTCAGACGTATTGGCAGCACAAGCACTGTTGACGCTGTCGCTGATGGTGGTGCCAGTGCTGCCGATATCAGACGTATTGGCAGCACGAGCACTGTTGTCGCTGTCGCTGATGGTGGTGCCAGTGGTGCCGATGTCAGACGTATTGGCAGCACCAGCACTGTTGACGCTGTCGCTGATGGTGGTGCCAGTGCTGCCGATGTCAGACGTATCGGCAGCACAAGCACTGTTGACGCTGTCGCTGATGGAGGTGCAAGTGCTACCGATCTCAGAAGTATCGGCAGCACAAGCACTGTTGACGCTGTCGCTGATGGTGGTGCCAGTGCTGCCGATGTCAGACGTATTGGCAGCACAAGCACTGTTGACGCTGTCGCTGATGGTGGTGCCAGTGCTGCCGATGTCAGACGTATTCTCAGTACGAGCAATGTTGACGCTGTTGCTGATGGTGGTGCCAGTGCTGCCGATTTCAGACGTATTGGCAGCACTGTTGACGCTGTCGCTGATGGTGGTGCTAGTGTTGCCGATGTCAGTCGTATTGGCAGCACCAGCACCGTTGACGCTGTCACTGATGGTGGTGCCAGTGCTGCCGATGTCAGACGTATTGGCAGCATCAGAACTGTTGACGCTGTCGCTGATGGTGTTGCCAGTGCTGTCCATGTCAGACTTATTGGCAGCAGTAGCACTGTTGACGCTGTCGCTGATGGTGGTGCCAGTGCTGCCGATGTCAGACGTATTGGCAGCACCAGCACTGTTGACGCTTTTGCTAATGGTGGTGCCAGTGCTGCCGATGTCAGACGTATTGGCAGCAGTAGCACTGTTGACGCTGTCGCTGATAGTGGTGCCAGTGCTGCCGATGTCTGACGTATTGGCAGCATTAGCACTGTTGACGCTGTCGCTGATGGTGGTGCCAGTGCTGCCGATGTCAGACGTATTGGCAGCAGTAGCACTGTTGTCGCTGTTGCTGATGGTGGTGCCAGTGCTGCCGATGTCAGATGTATTGGCAGCACCAGCACTGTTGACGCTGTCGCTGGTGGTGGTACCAGTGCTGCCGATGTCAGACGTATTGGCAGCACCAGCACTGTTGACGCTGTCGCTGATGGTGGTGCCACTGGTGCCGATGTCAGACGTATTGGCAGCACAAAAACTGTCGACGTTGTCACTGGTTGTGATGGTGGTGGGATTGTCAGTGATGCCAACTTCAGAAGTACCAGTACTGATGACGCTGTCGCTGGTATTGATGGTGGTGCTACTGTCTCCGACGAGAGTTGTGATGACAGCGCGAGCACAGCTGCCGCTGATGGCGTTGTCCTTCCCGGTGGGGCTGACGGTGTCGTCCATCTCAGTGTTGGTCAAGGAGTCATGGTCCACTGACAGTGCAGAGTCAACTCTAGACGGCAGCGCCAACTGACTGTGTCCAGACTGGGCAGCCAAGGCGTTTACGATGTCTCTCAGTGCCGCAAACTCCCTGCCCACCCACAGAGAGAGAGAGAGAGAGAGAGAGAGAGAGAGAGAGAGAGAGAGAGAGAGAGAGAGAGAGAGAGAGAGAGAGAGAGAGAGAGAGAGAGAGATTGATTGATTGTACATTGCTTAACGTCCCGACAGCAACAAGGCTTTCTCAGGACGTGCCTGCACTGCTTGTGAAAAAAAAAACTAAACAGAAAATTGAATGTATGTCGCCAGCCGGTCAAATACGTTAAATAAACCTACAACATGGGGCCCTAAATAAAGCTAAGACCATTTAGCAACACACATCCAATATCAAGAGCTACAGGCAGTGCAGACAGTAGGGAGAGTTTTAAAAAGGCAAATACAGGTGAATGGACAAAGGGTAGACAGAAACACATGCCCCAGAATAGAGAGAAAAACCCACCCTGTGGGGCTGACCAGGGTGACCCTGGGAACTAAAAAATACCTAACCCCACCCAAGTCCCCCAGGGCAGACCCGGGTGGGGGCGAGAGAGAGAGAGAGAGAGAGAGAGAGAGAGAGAGAGAGAGAGAGAGAGCGAGAGAGAGAGAGAGAGAGGGAGAGAGAGAGAGGGGGGGAGGGAGAGAGAGAGAGAGAGAGAGAGAGAGGGAGAGAGAGAGAGAGAGAGAGAGAGAGAGAGAGAGAGAGAGAGAGAGAGAGAGAGAGAGAGAGAATGAATGAACGAATGAATGACACTTTATTTCTCAAGGATGGAAACAATAGGCGCACAGGCCTCTTTTCATGTTTGTCCTTGCTAAACAACAACATTAAAAGCAACATTAAAACAATATGTTAACAGCACAAAACAAGCGGCTACACCCACAGGTCACTTGTGTTACATTCCGATACAAGTTCCA
>BTPG01000003.1:811764-826764 GCA_036245525.1 Semisulcospira habei
TTTACATAACCTTTCACCAGAATGACAGGATAAAAATAATATATCTAAGCAGTTTCCATCAGGTATATGTGTAGTTTTGTTTTAAAGGAGGAAAGGTGGGTTAGTGTTTTTAAATGTTGAGGGAAGTGAATTCCATAAAAGTGGTCCCGAAAAGGTTAGGCTTGATTTGAATAAGTCAATGCGAGGTAGTGGTAATCGAAGAGTACTGTTCCTCGAGGACCTTTCACACTGTCGTTGTGGAGTAAATTTAGCTGTTAGATACTGTGGAGCTTTCTTGTGAAGAATTTTAAACATAAGTATGCACATGTTGTAAACGAGTTGTTGACGAAGGCCAAGAAGTTTGAGATTTTGCAGTTTTACAGCGGTAGGAATGGGTCTTATGTCTACATTTTTAATGGCTCTTTTGTATAGTGAATTTAGTTTTTTGATATGCACATCACCGCTTCCATCCCAAACAGTGGAGATGTAATCAACATGAGATTTAATGTGCGCATGAAAAAACATTTTTCGTGTATTTATGTCACTCACACTTCTCAATTGTGATAAAAGAAATATATTTTTTGATATCTTCTTACATATATTAGTCACATGTTTCTCCCAACTTAGCTGCTCATCTATACATATTCCAAGGAAGTTGCGTTCATGAACTTGTTCAATAGGTTGGCAATTAAGACTGAGCGTTAGTGAAGGGGGGTGAAGTTGATGTTTTTGTCGTGAGGTGATTAACATACTCTTCGTCTTATCAGGATGTAGTACCATGTGGTTTTTACAGCACCAATCAGAAACTTCGTCAAGACTGGATTGAAACGATGACTAATATCATGACTGTTCTTACCAGGAACGTGAAGGCTTGTGTCGTCCGCAAAGAGATTACAATTAACGTTAGGGTCGGAAATATGTAAAGGAAGGTCATTTATAAAAATTAAAAATAGGAGGGGTCCTAGAATTGATCCTTGAGGAACTCCAAATTTAACATGGCCTTGCATAGAGTACTGACCATGGACATATACTTTTTGCTTTCGGTCTTCCAAATAGGATCTGAGAAAAGTTATTGTAGTTTCGTCCATGTGGTATATTGTAAGCTTATGTAAAAGAATCTCATGGTCCACAAGATCAAAAGCTTTTTTAAGATCTAGGAAAACTGCTCCCGACATTAAATTTTTATTAATTGACTCTAGCCAGCAATCTACGATATGTGTGAGTGCTGACTGGCATGAATGGGTCGGGCGAAAACCGGACTAATGAATGTTTAGTAAATTACCCTTCTCAAGGAAATTAAGAAGATGCTTGTGAATGTGCCGCTCTAATGGCTTTGACAAGGCTGAGAGCAAAGAGATCGGTCGGTAATTATGAATATCTTCAAGGTTTTTAGTTTTGGGGATCGGAACTACCTTTGTTTCCTTCAGGACTGTAGGAAAAGTACTTTTATTTATACACAGATTAAAAACGTATGTAAGGGATTGTACTGTGTAAGGCAATGATAATTTTAGCGATTGGTTATCGATATCATCAATCCCTCTACTTTTCTTATTCGGCATGTCAGAAATATACTTACCGATTTCTGCTATTGAAATATTAGGAATTACGAATTTTTGTGTTATATTTGTTGCTTCGCTGAAAGATCTCAGAAGACTTGAGATACTATATTGCGTACTGATATTTGATGTCGATTTGGCTAGATTTTCAGCGGCTGATAGGAAATACTTGTTAAATTTGTCTGAAGTTAAATGAGATGGTATTTCTGGGGCTGTTTTTCCTTTAGTAATAGCATTTAGTGCTCTCCAAATGGATGCTGTGTCACGGTTTTCTGAGATCATTTGATTGAAGAATGCTTTTTTTGCAGCCCTTACCAAATATTTTACTTGATTACGTTGTTTTTTTGTAGTCATCAAAGCGTTTTTCTTTTCTAAGTTTGTCTCTGAGTGACATAGCATTTTTAATGTCCAATGTTAACCAGGGCGGCATCTCTCTCTCTCTCTTGGCTTGACTTCGCGAACGAAGATTTTATAGGAGTTGCCCACGACGTCTGCAGGCTTGTTCGTGGCTGCGGAGGCCAATCCGAGACAGGCAGGTTCGACCGCAGTGGCTGCAGGGGAAGGTATGGCCGGGGTTCTGAGCTGCGGCATCTCTGTTTTTTCTCCTGAGCCGCTTGTCCTTAAGGCTAGCTCTGTGAGAGTCCTCAAAGGAGACAGCTGCCTTGTAAATGGTGGAGCGCCAGGTGTCACGGTCCGCAGCAAGCGAAGACCACTGGTGGTGGTCGATTTGGCAGGCACTAAGTGACTTCTTGAGACAGTCTTTGTATCTCTTCTTTGGTGCCCCTCTGTCACGGTGTCCAGTAGCAAGCTCGACGAACAGGGTGATCTTTGGTAGGCGATGATCCTCCATCCTGGAGACATGCCCCGCCCAGCGGAGCTGTGTCCGCAGCAGCAAAGCCTCGATGCTCACAGTTTCAGCCTGTTCAAGGACCTCGACGTTGGTGACATAGTCACTCCAGTGAATGCCCAGGATGGTACGCAGGCAGCGCTGGTGGAAGCGTTCGAGGAGTCGTAGTTGGTTGCGGTAGAGGGCCCAGGACTCGGAACCATACAGCAGGGTGGTGAGGACCACAGCTCTGTACACGCTGATCTTGGTGCCTGTTTTCAGCTGTTGATTGTGCCACACCCGCTTGAAAAGTCGCCCGAAAGCGCTGTTCGCTTTTGCCAGCCTGCTGTCAAGCTCCTTGTCCAGCTTGGCGTCCGACGTGACGTCATCAAAGCGTCTTTCTTTTCTAAGTTTGTCTCTGAGTGACATAGCATTTTTAATGTCCAATGTTAACCAGGGCGGCATAGTAGCATGTTTAACGCGTTTTACCCTGAGGGGCGCGTGCTTGTTAAGGACTCCGAGGAACAGACTCATCCAGCAAGACAAGGCATTGTCAGGGCAAGTGTGGCAGTATACATCATCAAAGGGTGTATTGTGCAAATCGTGCATGAATTTATCCCTATCAAATTTTTTATAAGAACGATACATTATAGTTGTGTGTTTGTTTTTCTTTGGCCTATCAAGCTTCAGAGCAATTGTACAACATACCGGGTTATGATCACTAATGGCTAAGGTCTGGACATTCGCACTAGTTATTCTGTCCTTGTTGGTAACATAAATATGATCAATGAGCGTGGATGATGTAGATGTGATTCTAGTTTGTGCTTTAATTATTTGTGTCAAACCAAATAGCGATGTGGTCGTGATCCATGCTGCATTTGATCCCTTAGGTCTAGATAGGTCTATATTGAAATCACCTAGGAGAAATATGTCACACTTGCTCTGACTTGCCTTGTCCATCAAAGCTGTAAACTCATCAAACCAATCCCAGCCGGCTGCCGGATTTCTATAGACAAAGCCGATTAGTATAGGTGATGACTGTCGTGTTTTTAACAAGAGCCACATACACTCCACTTTGGTAAATTCGAGGTCTAGACGCCGCTTGGCGTAGCTAGATACAGACGTATGCATGTAAATCGCTAGCCCTGTGTGTTGAGGCAAAGCGGCATCTTTACGAAATATTTTATAGTTAGGAATAGAGATGGAAGCATTTCTGATTTTGTTCTTAAGTCTTGATTCAGTAACACCAAAAATGTGGAAGTGTTCGGGCTGGTTCAAAAACACACAGAGATCTGGCACCTTATTGACAAGATGATAGATATTCAGGTGACCTATTTTAAGTCCACCACCACAAAATAAATCATGTTTTGTACCACCGTCAGGCATACTGTCACTATGAACGTCAAAAGTATATAAAAGTACAAAAATTGTCTTCTTTAAAGAGGGATATAAAAAATAAAAATAAAAAATAAAAAATAAAAATAAAAAAGAAGCTTTGTGACAAGGAGGGTTTTGTACACAAATAAAACTACAGGAAGAGACAGTATTCACTTGGTGTATGAAGTGTCAATAAGAGATAATGAACAAAACCGGTTGGAAGTGAAATTAAGCAATACACACACGGACACTCAAAGGTTCTCACAGTGCATACACATACGTGTCCACGTCAGTGCCACTGCTTTCACTGTCTCACAAAAAAGAACCAGTTGAACAAACTATGTTTAAGTACGAATGACGTAAGCAAGGACACGTGTCAAAATTTTCGCTTGTCAATAAATGCAAAGTACAAGATAATTGATTACCACAAAAAGGTGATTGAAAAAAAAGAGAATAAATGTTATGACTACACGCTATTCTATTGGTCCTCACCACCCTGCTGTATGGTTCCGAGTCCTGGGCCCTCTACCGCAGCCAACTACGACTCCTCGAACGCTTCCACCAGCGCTGCCTGCGAACCATCCTGGGCATTCACTGGAGTGACTATGTCACCAACGTCGAGGTCCTTGAACAGGCTGAAACTGTGAGCATCGAGGCTTTGCTGCTGCGGACACAGCTCCGCTGGGCGGGGCATGTCTCCAGGATGGAGGATCATCGCCTACCAAAGATCACCCTGTTCGGCGAGCTTGCTACTGGACACCGTGACAGAGGGGCACCAAAGAAGAGATACAAAGACTGTCTCAAGAAGTCACTTAGTGCCTGCCAAATCGACCACCACCAGTGGTCTTCGCTTGCTGCGGACCGTGACACCTGGCGCTCCACCATTTACAAGGCAGCTGTCTCCTTTGAGGACTCTCGCAGAGCTAGCCTTAAGGACAAGCGGCTCAGGAGAAAAAACAGAGATGCCGCAGCTCAGAACCCTGGCCATACCTTCCCCTGCAGCCACTGCGGTCGAACCTGCCTGTCTCGGATTGGCCTCCGCAGCCACGGACAAGCCTGCAGACGTCGTGGGCAACTCCTATAAAATCTTCGTTCGCGAAGTCAAGCCAAGAGAGATTCTATTGCAAAAAAAGATACAATAATTAAAAGAAAGAAATATCAACTTCGTCAAATTTGTTATTCCAATTAAACAGTTAACCGATCGCACACTAGAAATCTGTCAAAAATCCCTGGGCAAGAAATTACACCAGATCGCACTATCTACTGTCCGGCACGTGGCCTGATCCTATAAAGCAGATTAAACAACACTGCAAAGTCACTGTCACTAAGCTGCCCACGTGAGGCTGAGGGCTGGCACTGGAGGGGGTGGGGGTAAAAGTAAGAAGGATACGGGTACATGGGCCGACCAGTCGGGGCAAAAGGCGGGGGGCCCATAGGCTGTGGAGCAAAGCCGTAGAGGGGTCGCTGTTGAGAGAGAGAGAGAGAGAGAGAGAGAGAGAGAGAGAGAGAGAGAGAGAGAGAGAGAGAGAGAGAGAGAGAGAGAGAGATGATGATGATGATGATGATGAAACGTTTTTATTCAGGATAACAAGTTTTAGGCATAGCAATGAATATTTTCCAAAATGTCCTGCTACTCTACGCATATAAAAATACATCAGAGGATACAGAAAACGATAAGACATAAGTAAAAAGACCCATTCCCCTCCCCTCGCCCCTCCCCCCCCCCCCCCTCAGAGAAAAGGAAAAAAAAAAAACAATAAATTTGAAGTGAAAGAAATTAAAACTATATATACATATATACATATTTGGAGTGTGTGGTGCCAGCTTTCTTAGACTGGTTTTATTTATTCATATATATATATATATATATATATATATATATATATATATATATATATATAATATATATATATATATATATATATATATATATATATATATATATATATAATATATATATATAATATATATATATATATATATATATATGTATATATATATATATATATATATATATATATATATATATATATATATATATATATATATATGTATATATATATATATATATATATATATATATATATATATATATATATATATATATATATATATATATATATATATATGTATATATATATATATATGTAGAGAGAGAGAGAGAGAGAGAGAGAGAGAGAGAGAGAGAGAGAGAGAGAGAGAGAGAGAGAGAGAGAGAGAGAGAGAGAGAGAGAGAGAGAGAGAGAGAGAGAGAGAGAGAGAGAGAGAGAGAGAGAGAAATGAAATGAAACTTTATTTTTCAAGGATAAAAGAATAGGTGCGCATACATTTTTGTCATTCTTGTCCTTGCTACAAACTACAGAGGAAAACCCCCAAAATAAAAATAAAAATACATACACACACAAGTACACACACACACACACGCACGCACGCACACACACACACACACACACACACACACACACACACACACACACACACACACACACACACACACACACACACACACACCTACCCACTACACGCTCTCATAAAACCAATAGAGTATCTCTGTAAATCAAAAGCAGGGCACTAAAAGTAAAAGGTGCAGGCGTGATGCAAGCAACGGATAAAACGCTTGGACCAACATACGTTTTACGATGCCTGTCCGGGCCTCCAACCCACCGCTGTCGCCAAAGCACAAGTGCACCTGACCCGCCTGATTCACGAACAGCCTCTATTACTCATTACTGACATAATATTATATTTTATACACAGCAGCTACATTATGATGTCAACTACATGAACATCGCCAAATGAACATAAATTACAACCTATCAAAATTAAGTCAAAAGTTTTGATTATCCATCTGTTGACTTCCTCTTAAAACTGAGAAACAGTCAAAAAAAAACATTCCGCCCCGCTCGTGTTTTAAAAACCACTTACAGGACCCAGCGAAGGCTCTGTCGTGAACGTTCGGTAATCGGCAAACCGTTTTGCAACTCAGTTGACTGATTTTTCAACTGCGTTTGCCGTGCTGGTAAAACGCCCGTGAAAAAGACATGCCACTTCCTGTATGCAGCGAGTGGGCACCGCGATCACTGATGTAAATCAGCAAGATTTCTACTGATAGCAACAGCAGCATACGACACTCGACGGACACAGCTAACAATTGTTGTCCTGCCTGGACGCAAACTGGATATGGACCAGAACGAGCTATCCCTTAGTTACACAGTACAGCCTGTAGCTTTATTTGATATCGGAAGGGTGAGGAAAAAGGGTCTATTTTTTGTTTTGTGTTTGTTATTATATCGTTTTATTATTTTGTAGTGGCCTACACCGAATGCTTCCTACAAAGGGCTACTATAATCAGCTTGACCGAAGGCCTAAGACCTTGTAACGAATGCCTTTAGTGCAGGTTTCGGTCGGACGATGGTGTGACGTCATTAGCAGTTGGACCGAATGTACACATGCGAATAATGTAGAGATAAGCATTGTTCACGTGCGGTAATGTAGCGGTGAGCGATGTTCACGTGTGACAGTGTGGGTTCGGGAAAAATTGCTAGTTAGAGATGCTATACCAGTCGAGCCGAGCGGTCGTTTTCGCTAGGGCTCTGAGGAAGAATTCTGGCTAGAGAATTCGATAGCTGTATATTGAATACAGGTATTTATTCTTTTATTACCGGTATTTATAATGACCTATTACGCTATTCAGATGAAAAAGGAAAGTATTGTTTTATAAATTATTATTAGAGTGCAGAAGAGCCATGTTTGAAGGAAATGCGATGGCTCGTGTCAATACTTGTTTAGTCATGTAATTATGTGATATAGTTTCTAACTAGGATGTCATGTTGTATTCATTCATATGTGAAGATGTGGGACTGAAATAGGAATAGAATTCAGTATATATTTAGGTATACCTAATGATGAAATGTGCAGTAATATGTTACGAATTGAAGGTGAGCTGTGATTGTAATATTTGGCTCATAATCCATTGGGTGTAGGTGCGAAAAATGTGTGTAAAGTGTTAAAGTGGCTATAGGAATTGTGTGCACTGTGTTAAAGTGGCTATAGGAATTGTCATAAGAATTGTGACAATAGTGACTGTAGTATGGTGGCGTAAAGAAGACATTTTTCAGAGGAAATGATCTAGAGCGCTCTGAAGAATAATAATGTGTCGAAGACACATTTAGACTTTTGGGTATAAGAGCGAACATTTATGAGTGTATAAATGTTGTGTACAGCGGGGCCGGTACGGGGCGGAAACCCCTGGTGTAGGGCCGATGAAGCTGTCCTGAGGCATCACGTACGTGACCAGGTGCGGACATCAAGCCTTCATCTCTCCTTCGTCCTACCATCACTGGTGCTACGAGCAGCAACGGTAGCGAAGTAAGCCACAGATTCGTGCTACAGGACCACATGCAGTGTTCCGTCAGTGTAGCTATTGTCGCCTAGCGCCGTTAATTTGACGCCTAGGAATGTTCTAAATCTGTGAGTAGTCATTGAATAGTAATATTCAGTTCGGGAATCTCCGTCAAGTCGTCAATGTGATATTGACTGTGTCGACACTAGTATAAAGAGGAGTCGAGTGACGTCTCTCTCGAGAGACAACGACCTCTACGGTAGCGAGTTAATGTGTGAGCGCTGAAGTTGTGAATAACCTAAATGCCACTTGTTAGTTATTTGTGCAGATTGGTTTATATGATGTGAATTGTTATTTGTGTAGATTGGTTTATATGATGTGAATTGTGTGGTTTAATGTATGTTATGAGTGTATGAGGATAAGTTAAACAGAGGGCAAAGGGAGATAACTGTGTGGCCTTTGTCCTTGTTTGTAAGCGCGTGTGTGGTGGATGAAAGAGTCTAGTAAACAGAGATAGAACACCCACCTTTATACAGATTGGCAGAAAGCCCACGCACACACTCATTCCATAAACGTTTATTTTTTAACAATTTAGTTCGGTAGTACACTAAAAACACCGTCGTTACAGACCTAACATTGATCTCCCTTGTAGATTTTGGAAACTATGTAAACAGTCGATTCTCTCTCTCTCTCTCTCATCCAATAGACTCCTCCCCTGAAACACTCTGGGAACAACTGAAAACTGCTATTGCAAAATCCTCTGCAGAAGTCTTGGGTTTCGCTAGAAAGAAGAACAAAGACTGGTTTGACGAAAACGATGTTGAGATCCAGGAACACCTAGCAAAAAAAAAAAAAGAGCCGCCCATCAGGCCCACCTAACCCAGCCTTCCTGCCCTGTGAAGAAGTCTGCCTTCCACCTCGTCTGCAGCAGTCTCCAGCGCAAGCTCATCTCCAGAATGAGTGGTGGACCAGACTTGCACAGAGGACCCAGCTTTGCGCTGATAATGGTAACTACAGGGGCTTCTACGAAGCACTGAAAGCAGTATATGGCCCCAGGCACCTGGTACAAAGTCCCTTGCGAAGCTCGAATGGCCAGGCACTCCTCACAGATAATACCTCCATCTCGAACCGCTGGTCGGAATACTTTCAGAGCCTCTTCAGCGCTGAGCGCACTGTTCAAGAAGCAGTCGTCCTACAAATCCCACAACTCCCAGTAAAGGTTGAATTGGACGAACCGCCCACCGCTGAACAGACCCTCACAGCCATCCACCAGATCAAGAGTGGCAAAGCAGCAGGCATTGATGGAATACCGCCAGAGATCTGGAAACATGGAGGCACAGCACTGCACAACAAGCTCCATGACCTCTTTCTCTGCTGCTAGGAGGAAGGAACACTACCAAAGGATCTCCGTGATGCTGTCGTTATCACCCTGTACAAGAACAAAGGCGAGAAGTCTGACTGTTCCAACTATCGGGGAATCACCTTGCTGTCCATTGCTGGGAAAATTCTTGCAAGGCTGCTCCTGAATCGGCTGGTACCTGCCATCGCTGAATACCACCTCCCAGAGGGCCAGTGTGGCTTTAGAGCAAACAGGAGCACCACCGATATGGTCTTTGTGCTGAGACAGCTTCAGGAGAAGTGCCGCGAGCAGATCAAAGGGCTGTACGTAACGTTTGTCGACCTAACAAAAGCGTTCGACACTGTGAGCAGGCAAGGCATGTGGCAGATCCTGGAGCGACTTGGCTGTCCCCCAAAGTTCCTCAGCATGATTGTCCAGCTACACGAGGACCAGCAAGGCCAGGTCAGACTCAACAATGACCTCTCAGAACCATTCCCTATTCTCAACGGCGTAAAGCAGGGCTGCGTGCTGGCACCGACCCTCTTCACCATCTTTTTTAGCATGATGTTGAAGCAGGCCACAGTGGACCTCGATGATGACGATGCAGTGTACATCAGGTATCGTCTCGATGGCAGCCTGTTCAACTTCAGACGACTGCAGGCCCACACCAAAACCCTAGACCAACTGATTCGTGAGCTGCTTTTTTGCTGATGACGCTGCCCTCGTTGCACACACAGAGAGAGCCCTGCAGCGCATCACGTCCTGCTTCACAGACGCTGCCCAGCTCTTTGGACTCGAGGTCAGTCTGAAAAAGACAGAGGTCCTCCATTAGCCGGCACCCAAGACAGTGGATCGCCCTCCTCACACCACCATTGGCGAGTCTCAACTAAAGTCAGTGCACCAGTTTACTTACCTTGGCTGCATTATCACGTCGGACGCCAAGCTGGACAAGGAGCTTGACAGCAGGCTGGCAAAAGCGAACAGCGCTTTCGGGCGACTTTTCAAGCGGGTGTGGCACAATCAACAGCTGAAAACAGGCACCAAGATCAGCGTGTACAGAGCTGTGGTCCTCACTACCCTGCTGTAAGGTTCCGAGTCCTGGGCCCTCTACCGCAGCCAACTACGACTCCTCGAACGCTTCCACCAGCGCTGCCTGCGCACCATCCTGGGCATTCACTGGAGTGACTATGTCACCAACGTTGAGGTCCGTGAACAGGCTGAAACTGTGAGCATCGAGGCTTTGCTGCTTCGGACACAGCTCCGCTGGGCGGGGCATGTCTCCAGGATGGAGGATCATCGCCAACCAAAGATCATCCTGTTCGGCGAGCTTGCTACTGGACACCGTGACAGAGGGGCACCAAAGAAGAGATACAAAGACTGTCTCAAGAAGTCACTTAGTGCCTGCCAAATCGACCACCACCAGTGGTCTTCGCTTGCTGTGGACCGTGACACCTGGCGCTCCACCATTTACACGGCAGCTGTCTCCTTTGAGGACTCTCGCAGAGCTAGCCTTAAGGACAAGCGGCTCAGGAGAAAAAAACAGAGATGCCGCAACTCAGAACCCTGGCCATACCTCCCCCTGCAGCCACTGCGGTCGAACCTGCCTGTCCCGGATTGGCCTCCGCAACCACGAACAAGCCTGCAGACGTCGTGGGCAACTCCTATAAAATCTTCGTTCGCGAAGTCAAGCCAAGAAAACAGTCGATTGTCTCTCTGTCTCTGTCTCTGTCTGTCTGTCTGTCTGTCTGTCTGTCTGTCTGTCTGTCTCTCTCTCTCTATCTCTCTCTCTCTCTCTCTCTCTCTCTCTCTCTCTCTCTCTCTCTCTCTCTCTCTCTCTCTCTCTCTCTCTCTGTGTGTTGGCTGTACAATGCTTCTTCATCTATTCATATTTGCATACCGATATCAGACGTTGTGGCATCAACGAAGGTTATACTAATAATGAGTATAAATCCTGAAAGGTTCTGGTGCAGCATGTTGTTGTGTTCTTGTTGTTGCCCCCCTTTTTTTTATTTATTTATTTATTTATTTATTTATTGGGGGGAGTTCTTCTGTTTTTTTGGGAGGGGTGGAGGGGGACGGGTCAATACATGTCTCCGATGTACTTTTAGTGGTAAAGGATATCCGGAATGGTACAAACTGTACATGTGAGTTACTAAAAGTGAGCAATGCATAAATGGTGTAATACTGATTCCTGTCCCACATGTGCAGGATTCTGAATTTTATCAGCTAATGATGGAGGATGAATCATAAAATGAAGACCAAAAAGTAGACTGACAAGAGGATGAATTGCTGGATGAAATGGACATGGCACTTTGGCTGAGCTGGACACACGTTGGCCACTAGGGGTATGTGAGCACGATAAAGGTGTCAAGTCAACTCTGCCACAACTAATACTTGACATGCCAGCTTTCCAGACTCTTCAGTAACATTACTTCCCATGTATTGCTGCTGTTGAGTTATATGTACAACTGTAATTTCACTGTTGCAATTGACTGTCTAGGGCAAGTTGATGGGAAAAAAACAGAGTGAAAAAGATTTAAGACCAATCACACTTAGCAATGCTTTGGCATTTGCGATGCTGATTGCCTTTGAAGTACACTGCAAGTTAGTTTGACTACAGTGGACACTAGCTGAATAATCCATAGTTAGCAAGTGAGAAAATGGTAGGACATAAATATTTGAGAAAACCATGCAGAAAGAGGGTGTAGCATGTTTGAAGCGTCACTGCACTGCATTAAAATAACATAACACACACACACACACACACACACACACACACACACACACACACACACACACACACACACGCGCGCACACACACACGCACACACACACGCACACTTCAGCAATACAACTGTGTCACAATTACATTGCTCTCTTCTGCTTGTTTGCAGAAAACCTTTCTCTAACTCAATGCTGTTTAGGACACTCGTGTACTAAACGCTGGGGCGCGAAACCTTATAGCTGGAAAGCTTCTTCTCCCACAGTGTGCTCCTTTATTGCCCCAAATGGTAAATATTACCTGTCTCACTAAGTTCCAGTAGTTTGGATGTGAAAGATATGGCATTCAACAATGTTTATTACTATATACAGCACTTAAATTTTATGATACCATTTCTTCACTAGGCTTTCTTTAAATTCCCTGTTGGTAATGATTTCTTTCCTTTATTTGCTAGTATTCATTTGTGGGCTTTTCATGTGAATGGAGAGGAAGAATTAGAGCTGGGATGTGAAACTGCTATGTTGTTCCAAAGTGATAGCCAATTCCACTAGCAAGAACCAACTTTACAGTGATGTACATGAAACTAGTGGGCGAAGGAGAGAAAGACAGAGGAAAAGATGGGAGGACAATATCTCAGAGTGGACAGGACTGAAGCTGAGCGACACACTAAGAATGACAGAAAACAGATTGGAATAGTGGGAGCTGGTTGCCAAGTCATCAGTGGTGCCCCAATTGTCGGCAAGATTTCTGGATGGATGGATGGATGGATGGATGGATGGATGGATGGATGGATGGATGGATGGACGGGCGGGCGGGCGGGCGGGCGGGCGGACGGACGGACGGACGGACGGACGGACGGACGATGGATGGACGGACGGACGGACGGACGGACGGACGGATGGACGGACGGACGGACGGATGGATGGACGTCCGATGGATGGATGGATGGATGGACGTCCGATGGATGGATGGATGGATGGACGTCCGATGGATGGGCGGGCGGGCGGGCGGGCGGGCGGACGGACGGACGGACGGACGGATGGACGGATGGATGGATGGATAGACATGAAACTATACATAATTACAATTGTTCTGTTTACCAGGTTGGCTTTCTCGTTTGATGTTTATATGGCACGCATCCCGCTGGCTGTAATATATTACAATCACCACAAAAACAGACCCATTAGAACAGATGCCAATGACGCCCCATACCTCCTGTGTCAGTTATCACGGCATACGAAAGAATGGATAGCCTTTCAGGATCTTGTTCTTCAAGATAACAGCTACATCCCTGGTATGAATTCTTGTGACCTGTTGAGTTGTCATTACTCTCTTTCACATACGCAAGCACGCACGCACACACACGCACACAGACACACACACACACACACACACACACACACACGCTGGTTTTGTGGGTACATAGGAGCCTCTAGTGTGTGTGTGTGCGTGTGTGTGTGTTTGTGTGCCGAAAATCCCAAATGACATTGAACTCCTTGATTACAAGGCATTTTGTAGGGGAGATAACCAGTGTTCGATCTACCTAGCAACCTTTCATTTACGTAGGGAGAAATGGGCCGACGACCAAACTTGAGCACCTGCTTAAATAAAATAATGACGTAACAAGACTTGAAATGACGAATGTATGGAGCGGAGAAGTGCGTCGTTTCAACTTTATAATTAATTGACTCAGGTATGCTTCTTTTTGTCACTAGTAATGGAAAATTGCGGCGGCATCTTGCGAAAGCACATAAGTGTTGCGCAAGTATCTACTGTAATTTGAAGGATATTCTGGGCAGAAACGGGTTAGACTTAGAGGATGGTATCTTCTAAATTATGGGATTGGTATGAGAGATAATTATAGGATTTGCTGGCATCTAAAGCATAGTTGTAATTTTTGAGGCTTCAAACGTAAACATGCTGCGGAGTGCGTCTACTTTGAAGGCTGTTTCCGTCACATTTCAGCACACACACAAAAATAGTAAGTAGATTGGTTGTACATTGTTTAACGTCCCGAAAACAGTAAGTAGAAGGAGGCACGTAGTATGCACTGCTTAGTCAATAAGGCTCACGTGGATTACATAAATATTGTTCACCTCGTTTGTTATTTGGTGCTCGGGAAACCTCGCATTCCGGGTTCCACCAAATAAAATCCTTGTTTTCGTTTTTGGTAATTCGCTTGAATATCATTGTCTAAGCACTATGTCCCTGACCACAATAAATAATAATAATAATAATAATAATAATAATAATAATTATTATTATTATTATTATTATTATTATTATTATTATTATTATTATTATTATTATTGAAAATACCCAGTAGGATGTGTTCTGGCACGTCAGGGATCTCATGGTAGGTGTGTCTGCTTTTGGCTGAGTCATTGCTGGAGCGGTCATCGACTTCAGGATATGCTTGCTGCGGATTGGCTGGTTCCTCTTGTCTCATCGCCTGATTGGCTGGTTCCTCTTGTCTCACCACCTGATTGGCTGGTTCCTCTAGTCTCATCACCTGATTGGCTGGCTCCTCTTGCTGTCTCAATGCTTGGTGTCCGTCGCCTCTTGAACCTGGAGTGATACAGCAAGACGCTTAAAACATCATTATGTAGAACGCTTCATTTTAATGCCACGGGTCATATCATTATGTTTACATTTGATTGTATTATCAGAGTTGTGTTTCTCATTGTTGGTAATCACTTCTGAGTGTTACCTTCTTTGTCTGCTTTGGTCACGATTTGAATAAAGGTTAATCGCTTCGTTGATGACCAGGATTTTTGCTTCAACAGAAAGTTAGAGAATATGCATAAGGAGAAGCCATAGCCGCAGCTGAGACTGTGAATTTTATTTTCATTTTAATTC
>BTPG01000003.1:831764-914264 GCA_036245525.1 Semisulcospira habei
TCTGGGCGAAACAAATTGCTTTTGTAGTGGAGAGGGCGGAGAGGTACGGGGGTAGGGGTGGGGGGATGGGGGTGAGGGTGGGGGCGGGGGATGGGGGTGAAGGAGTATTTGATTTTTACTTCAGTGCCATCTACTGTTGATACTGCCTAGACATGTATACTAGTTTATTTCTCGGCTTAACCGATAAATGGCAGAAGAGGTAGAAGTTTGATTGCATGCGCATACAATAACAAGATAGGATGAACCATAACCCACAAAGTCCCTTCTATATGAGAGCTGTCGTCTCTGTAAAGGGTCTCGACATTGACTTAATTCTGATGTTAAATTATCTCCTTTCGAAAAGCCTCGCAGATGTGCCAATGCGCCATAGTGAACTCTATAAGGGGCGGGCACAGTGCATACGCGTCATTGGTTTGGCAGACGTCATTTGTCATGACGTTGTTTTTTGTTTTGTTTTTACGTAATTTTATATTTAACGTGATACGAGTTTCGCTTTCCTTTCAAGACTTGGGAAAATGGTAACAAAACTATAATGTCACGGTATAATTTCAGTCTTGCTATAAGAAGAAACTACCAAGTGAGTAGGAAAAAGCACTGTCAAGGGAGAGAATTGTGCATGATAGACCAATGATCATAGATCTACTTTTGGCCAAGCAAAAAAAAAAAAAAAAAAAAAAAAAGATAGGAAAGAGGGAGTGCGCAAAGTAAGTGACTGGAAGCAATGCATATGGAAGCCCCCCACCCCCACCCCGAAGTGGGGTTTATCACATATCCCACTCTTCCAGCCCCTGGGTGCATGTAAATTTAAATCTAGTTCCCCCAAGTGGGGGTTCAGATATTTAGCGGGTATGGACAGCAGTTTCGGCCTTGGCGACCTCTTTAGCATACCATCAGCAATACTGGAGGAAGAGAAGAACTTCTCCTATTTGCAAAAAAGACCACATTTTACTGTGGTTTCTGCAGGGGCATACATTCCATGCCTCCACCTAGAGCCACATTTCCATGCACCCTAAAAGAAAACCTACTGAAAAGGGGGAAGGGACTGCTGTCGAAATTGTAGTAAAAAACTAGACTGAAAGGGTTGACTGCCAGTTCTTATAAGTAGTTAGAAGAAACTACCAGGTGTGTAGCAGTCTGCAAGACAGACAATGAGCTGGGAGGGTGTTTTACAGGTCAGGCATGTGACCAAGCACTGTCCAATCACCAAATAGGAATTTTCATGATGGCGGCTACTTTCTACATTAAAACGCTGTCAGCATGGTCACAGAAATATATTAATTAAAAATCAGTATCGTTGTAACTGGCAAAATGCAGGTTTATAAACACTCTAGCGATGATTCCTGCTTATCCTCATAACAAATATAGGGTCCTATAAGCGCTTAACTCATCGCTTTTTAAACTGGGTGACATTACAACGCATTGTAAATCAGAACGAAACACAAAACTGTGTATTTTGCATTTAGTTTCTCTTGTGGACTTAAGCCCTGGCCTATAGACGTTAACATAGGCAGAACCTAAATTTTATTCCGAATCATTTTTTTGCCAACAAGTAGCAGTCGCTCGCCCTACCTTTCTTTCCCATGGTCCTTTTCAGGGTCACTGTTTTTTGCTGATGTGAACGAAATAAACTACAGTTTAAAACGAAACCTTTGCAATGACCCAGACGAGTGTCCTAATTTGTTTTAGTTGTCATAGTAACAGGGACTCTTACATTTTCAAACTTTGAGGGTAACATCCATATGTGTGATGTCTTTTTGGCTGTTGCTTACTGATAACACGGACACCCTTTTCGAGACAGGGAAAAGGGGTACCTTGCATTCATTTAGTTTCTCTTATGGACTCAGATCCTCGAGCACAACTCAAAGTAAAATGTGTACGAGGAGACATTTGGCTGCATGTAGGTAGGTGACATGTGGGTGTTTAGGTTGTATTTATTCTTTAGGAAGCATATTCGTCATCCCCTGAAATCTTAAATGAGTTGCCGAGGACAAACAGAGGTAAACTAACATAAGGAGAAATATCTCCACGAGTGGTTCAGTTTTGAAGGTTCATATATTATTATCATTTTGTTTCGAATGTTCAACAGTATCCAAATGTATAAGCCATTCTAAGACTTGAACAGTTCTTCACCGTTATTGTTGTTGTCACCTGCAATTAGCGTACCTGGCAGAACGAACCACATGCAGCAGAAAAAGAAATTAGAAGAAAAATACTATTTTCAAAAACAGAGTTAATCACGAACACGATGCATCTATGTTTCGCGTGGGAAAATGTAGTTTTTACACAAAACATAGCGACTGAACGAAGTGGCCAAAATGCCACACAGCCATTGAGAAATACCCACTGCGCCATCAGCCATCCAGGAGGAACTACTTTTTAGTATGGTATAAGATGCATGTCATACACTACTGTTGGCATCTTTATTAGACTAACTGTTAAACAACTTCAATCATTTCACATCTTTCGCCACACCACACATATCATGCATACATATCTCAGCATACAGTAAGAGTCCAGATATTTCAGTAATTGTTTTTATTTTTAATGCACTTATTGTGTGTATATCCTCTCATCATAAGATCCATTATCACTTGAAAATCATGTTGTTGTTCTTTTTAATTTAAAAAAAAGCGATTAAATACTAACCCTCAATTACAAGCACTACTTGGTGTTACAAACTGTAGGGCTGTTTGAAGGCTGTGAAAAGGCAACAGTAAAGTGAAAGAGACACATATAACTATTTCTCCGAGTTATGCAAACAGTCCAGCATTTTTGTAATAATTCAATCTGCAATCGATTATGTACACATGTTTAAGTTTAATTATATTCTCAAATATACAGATTATAAAAAAAAAACTATTTGCGTAAATTTGTTGTACTTTCCGATGTCAAATTAGACCTTGTCATTCCATGCACTAAGGCACACTGAGATTCTGAGCTTAAAGTTTATTAAATTTGTTTCATGTCAACTTCTAAACTTTAACACATAACTAAGAATTTAGGAAAATAAATAATTCCTCAAACACTATAAAATAGCTGTGTATTCTTACTTGCGCAGAAGTTAGTACACAAGCAATAAATTCATTCTGATACACGTACGTGTGTATAAACATGACAATTATTCATGCACATACATCATGTGCTAAATTGTTATAAAGACAGACATCCTATATTGTGTCAAAATAATAGGGCTATTGAGATTTAAACATGAATGGTTTATAATTTACGAAATAAAATGAGTTACGCCATTGATTATCCATGGCACTGGCCTACACCATTGGTTTTGTTGTGTGAGTCACTAGTGAGATTGGGAGCAAGGGTATGGTGTTTGGGTCCTGTGGCAGGTCAATTTATGTGAAAGCCATTCATGGGTTCGTTCATCTTGTGATAATCATGGTCAGGCGTCCCATCATTATCACTGTTTTCCGCTAATCAGCAACAAAGCAGAATGACTATTGGAAGTAAAAACAATCCTGATTACATTCAGAATCACCATCCAACCCAGTCTGATTGTAAGATCAGAAAATATGCAAAAATTGAAATGATGCAATGTGCTATAGCTGACAATACAGTTTTCATTTTTAAATACACAGAGTTTCTGGTGAGTCATTGGTGCACTATAACCATACATACACATTAGAAATTAATAATGAACTTTATTAGAATGTTGTGACCCATGTGTATCCACAAAATACAAGGGACACGCTGAAAAATTGCGGATAAAATTTCTATTTCAAATGTACTAATAAAAAAAATGCTTTTGAATTATACTCTTACAGTGTAGTCCGTATAGTGCAGAATGAAAACACTAGTCAAATGCAAAAGCCAAGCAAAAACCTTGTTTAATGATATGTAACGAACCTGAAAAATGGCATACATGATTTTTTGTTTTTTTTTATTGGCTTCCAAATTTAAAAAGTTTTATGAAACAGAAGGTACAAAGAGTACTGGTAAACAGATGTCCCGTTACAGGCGAAAGATGACGCTTTCTGGCAAGTTTGTTTTGTTTTTATAGATGGCCAATTCCCTGACTTAAATCCGATGGCTACTTTGATTCCTTTTTGAAGTGCACTTTCGTTGTGCAGCACATAAGTAAACCAAAAATGCAAAGAACAATCCACATAGTAAGTGGGACCTTGACCGTTACAACAGGTCAATGATTTGAGCAAGTGTTCAAGTGTCTCAAGTCAACATAAGGGTTGCCTTAGTTTTTACTTCCAATGTATGCATTTTTCACAAATCTGTCAACCGTCCATGACCCTTGACCTCTATTAGGGGTCAATTAAATTAGTATGCCAAGAAAGGTTTTAATATCAGCTACCTTAATGCCAAACTCGACTGAAATGTTTGCAAAAATGTTGATGAAAACTAGAATTTTATCAAAAACTGGAATTTTCACACACTTGCCAACCTTGTGACTCTTGACCTTTCTAAGGAGTCATTTAAATTCACATGCATAAAAAGACCTTACCATCAGGTATCTCGATACCAAGTTTGGGTTTGAATTTGAGAATAGTATCTGAGCAAAAACACAGCTGACAATGTGAAAATATGGCTATTTTCTTTCAACAATTTCTGGAAACCCCTCCACCATCATCCCCCCAAAGACTCTTGACCTTAGTGAGGGGAGTACTAAATTAATATAAATTGAAAGGCCTTATCATTAGATACATTTGAGCCAAATGTGAATAAAAAGTTGGCAAAACTTTGATAAGAAATACAATTCTATCAAAAACTGGCATTTTTTACACATTGCCAACCTCTTGTGACCCTTAAACGTTCCCAGGGACTAAATGAATATGCATGTAAAGGTAAGACCCTGAGGTATCTCTGTAACAAATTTGGGTTTCAATTTGAAAATAGTATTTCATTATAGACAGTTTGTGTCAAAAAATGGCTATTTTGTAACCCGTATCTGGACCCCTTGTGACCTTGACTTTTGAGAGAAATCATTGATTAGAAAGGTCTCGCCACAATCTTTGGGCCAAATTTGAAGTCTGCGACCTTAATAGTCTGTGAGAAAATGCCGGTTTAAATTTTAGCCCTGACAGCAGATGCCAGACAGATGATGCATGGCCATTACATACTCACTTTCGCTATTGCATGTGAGCCAAAAATGATGATTAGTTGCCAGTAAACTGCAACGTAACTACTTGACACTAGACAACCAGTTTTAACAATAGTACATGTGACCATAACTATCATAACACAAACTTAAACAAAATGGAAACAATTTTCAACGAAATAACCTGCATGTGACTTTTACCATGGTTCCCCCCAAACCCATATTCATGGCTCCCAATCTGGCCACATGACCTGCACAACAAAAAGCAATATTCGTGAAAATATAAGCCTGTGTCATGGCTTATTCATAGAGTCAATGTGCCAATTTGAAAATTATCAGTGATTACAGGTGAATGAAGTCTTACCCCCCCCCCCCCACACACACACACACACACACACTTTCTTTTTTGTGTCTTGTTGCACAGCATTCAGGTACACAAAACGCACGTATTTGGTTCCTTGTTTGTACATTGCTTAGTCTCTCTACAGACTTGGTCTGAAACACTGATTCACATGACTTCAATGATTGGCCAGAATGATAGAGGGTTTTCCCGTGCAATTGGTAACAATTAACAAGAAAGTCAAAGCCAGTATGGCTCATGTGTATTACCGATTTACATATGTGTGACCTTTGTGACAAGGAAGTACCCAACGGAGAAAGAAACACGCTTAGAAAAGACGGGTACAACACAATTTATTAATACTTCGGGTAAATAACCTTTTTCAAAATAGACAAACAAACAGAGAGATTAGCTGCTACTTATCTTTATTCGCAAAAGGAATGTGGCAACATTAAAAAAAATAGTCATATTTTGACAAAAGATGTTTTTTCTCAAAGTTTAAGTTTAAGGGTCACAAAAGGTTGGCAATGTGTAAAAAATGCCAGTTTTTAAAAGAATTGTATTTCTTTGTGACAAGGGCTGGCTTCTGCAGCAGCAAAATCCATATCTTCTGAAAATGTAAACATTTTTCACACATTTGTCAACCCCCCCAGGGTCCTTGACCTTTGTGAATTAGTATGCATAGGAAGGTCTTGTCATCAGCTATCTTTGTATCAAATGTGGCTGAAAATTTTGCAAAAATGTTGGTAATACCTTGTGATGAAACTCTATGCTCGTGCATAGTGCTCACACAGTAGGATTAGTACGGTACTGGTTTTGTTAACGGTTTGTTTGTGCCGATAGTCCGTGGGGCCTGCTGCTCACGTGAAATCTGTAAGGCATGGTTAGCACGGAGTTTTGGTGAGTTCTGTTTAGTGAGTTCTAGGCAAAAGCTGTGTCTGTCAGAGGTCTAGTTTGGTTAGTGCGGGGCTAAACTGTCTGCTTGGACAGATGTGTTTGAGATACCTAGCCCGCATTCCAAGACTCGGAAGCCTAGATTTCAGGTATGTTTCTATAAATGTAGTATGATAGTTGCTTAGTTAAAGACAGTATGCGTTGGTAAGAGTAATGTGGTTGTATAGCGGTGTTTCGGTTTGGTTTAGTTATGTATGTTTAGAATTCGGTGAAGTAACCGGTGTTTTTGTATACAGTTGTTACCGAGATAGATAACTAAAGAATGCGAGGTGTGTATGTCTAAGCCGCTATGAAGATAGTACGTGGTTGGTTAAGCATAGTCTTTTCCAGTGTATAGAGTAGTGTATAGCAAGAGTGTTAGGCTATAGTCTGTTTCAAGATAGTGACAGAGATATGGGGGTGTTACGGAAATAGACAGTTTATGAAGCACGTGTGTGTGTGTGAACGAACGTGTGAGTTATTTGTATCAGCCAGGTTACGTGACGTTTCTCATTGATCCAATATGTTGTGTGTTTAGCAAGTGTTACGTTGGGACTTTTGTTGTCTATTCAGAGTTCTTGTAAAGAGTGGAACGACGGACGCCGAGACGTCGAGTCACAGGTGGGGACCTAACGTGAGGTCATCCCTCCAGCTCTTCACTGAGAGTGAGTCTGACCGGGACCAAGACACCCGAGTCAAAGCGAGAACTGCGCAACAGTACGAGAACGAGAACGTCCGTGCCAAAGAGACAGGACGGCAAGAAGAAGCGTACGACGAAGGGCTTTCACGCCTAGACGTGAGAAGGACCAACGAAACCAGGCAATAACATCAAAAAGGTTGGAGACAGTGTGAGACTAAAACCTAGCCTGGCAAAGATATTGTGATTTGTGTGTATGTCATTTGGATGCAGTGGGGAAGGTGGAGTGTATATAGTCTGATAATCTTTTAAGCGTTTCCTTTCTTATTGTATAAAAGTCACTTTAGAAAGGGAGCCCGTGTGTTGTGTTTTACCGCATGAATGCGCCCGTCTGAGTCAGTGGCGGTGTATGCGTCTGTTGCGTGAGAGTCTGTACGTGCGACTGTGGGCAAGTCTGCGTGCGTTACATACCTACAATTTCAAAAAATAATTGGCATTTTACACAAATTTGCCAGCCTCTTGTGACCCTTGACCTTCAAAAAGGTCATCCAAATTAGTATGCAGCGATAGGCCTTACCATCAGATATCTCTGTACAAAATTTGGGTTTGATGTTGATAGTTTTTGAGAAAAAACATCTTTTTTAAAATATGGCTATTTGTGACCTATTTCTTGAGTTCTCGTGACCCTTGACCTTTCTGAGGGATCAACTAATTTAGTGTGCATAGAAAGGTCTTCCATCAGGTATCTCTGTAGTAAGTTTGGGCTTATAGTTGTGAATAGTATTTGAGAAAAAAAAAGTCTTTTCTCAAAATATGGCTATTTCGGACCTATTTGCTGAGCCCTTCGTGACCCTTGACCTTTCCGAGGGGTAATCCAAGTTAGTATGCATAGATAGGTCTTACCATCAGGTATCTCTGTACCAAATGTGGGTTTGAAGTTGAGAATAGTATTTGAGAAAAAATATCTTTTGTCAAAATATGACTACTTTTCACCTATTTCTCGAGCTCTTGTGACCCTTGACCTTTCCAAGGGATCAACCAAATTAGTATGCATAGAAAGGTCTTACTATCAGGTATCTTTGTACCAAGTGGTTTGAAGATGGGAATATTATTTGAGAAAAAAGAAATTATGTCAAAATAGCTATTTTTGACATATTTCATGATCCCCTTTGACCTTGACCTTTGTGATAGGTCCTTCAAACTGATATGGTTAGAAAGGTCTTGCAACAAAGTATCTTTGGACCAAGTGTGAAGAATCTGACTTGAATATCCTCCGAGTAAATGTTAATGTTAAAGTTTACCACGGACGAGAACGGTTGGGGACAAATGAAAAACCACTGGCCCAAAACATATAAACTGTCATGTGGGGAACGCAAAACGGCTAAAAATAGTTCCTCAGGGCTGAGGAAACTGCTCTGATTAAACACATGACTGTTGAGGGAATTCCATCTGGTGAAAGTTTATGCAAACTGCTTATTTTTTCACGTGATAATGTTCATTGTTATTGTTTTCATATTTCACATGTTCACTATAAATAACTTCATAGACAAGTTATGTTTTTAAAAAATAAAAAGCTGCACTTTTGACTTTTGGGGTCATATCAAAGGTCAACTACCACCGACATCATTTGTCACTGAGTAAGCTGAGAAAGAGCATAGTTGTTTCGAAGGGAACAAAGTAGCTAGTACACTGCTTAATGTCATGTCAAGAACTAGCCTTCCTCAGCACATGCCTGGCCTGCTTGTGAAAAAAAACAAACAACAGAACACTGAATGTATGTAGCCAACTGGTCCAATGAGCAAAATAAACTTAAGTGTAAGATATGCTTGGAACTCTGCACCTTCACCAACAAGCATGTGTGCCAGTATTTTTTTCATCATCCACTAAAATATTGAAAAGCAGGGGTATGGTGGGGACTGAATTATCCTAAGCTCAAAAGGTTATGGTTCATTTTGGAAAATGACACGCTAATAGTACACGGCGCATGGTAAAACAAACTCGCTGTCTCTCTCATCTTATCTCGCATCGACTACTGCAACTCTCTCCTTTCTGGCCTTCCTCACTCCACCACTCTCACACTCCAGCGCGTCCAGAACAATGCTGCCCGCCTCGTCCTCAGAAAGAAAAAATCCGACCACATCACTCCCCTGCTCAAGCTCCTTCACTGCCTCCCCATCCCCCAACGCATCCAATACAAGATTCTGTCTCTCTGCTACAAATCCCTGAACAACTACGCTCCTGCGTATCTCTCCAACTTACTTCACCCCTACACTCCTCCCCGCTCCCTCCGCTCCGCCTCTGACCCTCTCCGCCTCCTCATCCCCCGCACCAAACTCAGCACTTTCGGCCCCCGCTCTTTCTCAGTATACGGTCCAACCACCTGGAACACTCTCCCACTCTCTCTCCGTCAGAAACACTCGCTCTCCTCCTTCCAGTCTGCCCTCAAAACTCATCTCTTTCAACAGTTCTAGTACTATATCACCACACTCCCCAGCCCAAGCTGACCGTCCTAATGTATCTTCACTATTTATGTTACGTGAGTCATTGTCTAAAGCGTGCGCATGCGTGTGCGAGTTGTGAGTGCGCGCTTAGAGTTATAATTATTATAATCGCATTATAAATACCGTAATTATTATTATTATTAAAAACGAATCCTGCTTCATGCTAATTCACCAAAATCTTTTCAGTCATACTTAATGTGAATGAACCCGTGGAAAGGTCAAAGGTGTGACAACATGTTTCGTTTGTTTAGAACGTTAGTTTTCAACAGTGTGTTTGCAAACTTTTCAATCAAAAGTAACTCGTGATAAACACCTTTCTATGCGTACTAATTTAGTTAGCTCTTCACAAAGGTCAAAGATCACGGTGAGAAGGGGTGTGACAAACAAGTTAAAATTTATAATTCATTGCCTGTGCTAGGAGAAATACCAACCTTAACACTTCTTCATTTCTGTGACCTGTCGGAGAGACCGATGCCATAAAGTCAGACTATTATTGGTCGTACATGCGGCTACACGGGCTTTGCTATTCTTATTTTGTTGTGAGATTTCCTTTATAGTTCATATGGCTGTTATCAGAGTACATCATACAGAGGAAACTAAGGCACTGTAACACAGGCACAGGATGATCGTTGCTTAGTTGGTCACCTCTCAACATGGGTAGTAGTAAATAGCACCAAGGT
The DNA here is from genome assembly GCA_036245525.1 of Semisulcospira habei. Lineage (NCBI taxonomy): Eukaryota > Metazoa > Mollusca > Gastropoda > Semisulcospiridae > Semisulcospira > Semisulcospira habei. The sequence goes on from BTPG01000003.1 coordinate 841,921, forward strand.
AGGTCACATCTGAGAAACAAACATGCCATTGAGTCATGTTATTTAAATTTTCATACACAGACATAAAACATTTTCCATAAAAGCAGTAGTATGAATTTCCTTCAGTTATTGCTCAACATTTTAATTTCTAAGAGGCTGCAATCATGCCACTCTCATGGACGATGCAAACACCTCCCTCATACACAAGAAATGTCAGTCACGCATCTACTGCCTCCAGAAACTCAGGAAGCTGAATGTGAACCCCTCTGTCCTTCAAATTTTTTACTGCTCTTTTATTGAGTCTGTCATCACTTTCGGTTCTGTGTGCTGGTATGGAGGTCTGAGTGTGAAGAACAAGAACACCAAGGCACGAATGGTAAACATCTGCAGCAAAGTGACTGGCAGTAAGCAAAACAGCGTGGAGTCCCTGTATGAACAGCGTGTGGTGAGAAAGGGTAGGCGGATAGCTTCAGACAGATCCCATGTCCTTGCCCACCTCTATGAACTCCTCCCCTCTGGCCGCAGACTCCGCACGCACAAAGCTAGAACACTTAGACTACAGCACAGTTTCATCCCCAAATCCATCACTCTAAGCAATCTGTAGGTACATCCACGAATACCCAAACCTAACTCCTCCCCCTATCCCCCTTTACCTGTGCAATCAGTAGGAATGGAGCTTGTTGATTTTAGAGAAGTGATTATATTGTGTTTCATTTGGTGGTGAACATGGACATACTGGGATTGTTGTTACTGAGTGTTTACCCACTAATTATTTTACTATGGTAGACTTTAATTATGCAGCTTGTGTAATAATGTACTGAGATGTCTGTATAATAAGTAGTGAGGGTTAGGACTAGGTTGAAACACGCGTATTATGTATGCATATGTAGAGGTGGGTGTGAATGTATAAGTGCCGCTCAGTTCAGTCCATAAAAGATGTTTGTGTGAGATGTGTAAGAGTTATGTGTAAAGATTTTGTAGTGTTTACTTTATATCCATTTGGAATTTGTAGCTGTGCAAGTGCAGGGAGAAAATGTTCATAATTATGCTATAATGTTTTTATGTCTTGTTTGTACTACTTGTTATAAATGTACCACAACCGAATTTCTCTTTTCGAGATAATAAAGTACTCTTATTCTTATTCTTATTCTATTGCACATTTACTCTCTAATCAATTTTACTGCTAGAGAGACATGAAATAGGATTAAACAACATTCCATGAGGTGAGATCGAAAATGCGACAGATCGGGACTGGAAAGACCGTATGTCTTGGCGTCTGGGATAGACAAGATGTTTGTTTGTTTTGTTTCTAAAGATGTCTAAAAAGATTCACTGATAATCAGAAACAATCTGTCATTTTAATCTTCAAAGGTAGGATTTTTCTGTAGACAAATCTAAATATAACATTAACTCAGCTGCACGTTAGTTTCACAGATCTGATCTGCCTTGGTGCTATTTACAACTGCTGTGGTTAAGAGGTGACCAATTAGTGAATTTCTCAATGATCATCCCATGCCTGTCACTGTAATCCACCCCTCTATAGATCTGTATGTGCTTGACATAGTCCACGTGTCTATCAGACTGTGGGTAACTTTGCACTGTCAGACATCACCAACAACTGCCAAGAGAAAAAAAAAGGCATTTAGTCAAGAGATAGCACTTATATCACATTACGCATAACTTCTAACACAAGGTCAGCACCTGAAACAGCTGCTGCGTACCTCCTCATTCTTCACTGACCAACATCTGATTGACTTTACATAAGCTCACACTAACAATGTCAGATCGGTGCATATGTTGTGCCTACAGAGTATAAAAATGAAAGACATCACTGCGGCTTGGATAGTCTCCACGAAAATGTCAACGTTTTAGTTTACTACGGACGACAGAACTCAGACAACAGACGGACAGCCACTACTCCAGTACCAACTGTTGCTATCACACGTGAACCACAAAATAATTGTTGATTATTTTCTATTTCCTGATTATCTGTGACCTTGAACTTTAGAGAGGTCACTAACATATTTATCTTTAGACATGTCTTGCCCAAAGTATCATTGGGCCAACTTCTTTAAAATTTGGGCCAGTGGCCTAGCAACCGAGTCAATGAATAGTGGTTGAGAAAATGCCAATGTTGAAATTTACCGTGCATGAGTCGGACAGCCATTGACACATTATATATTTACTTTTTCTGTGGCACGTGTACCAGTGAGCAAGTTATAAGTGTGATTTGACTTAAAAGTAAGAAAACATAGGAACTCATCACACACAGTGTGTTGTATCAGATGCGTGACATAGGCAACGTGACATATCTCCATAATAACACACTCTACAGGATGCATATTCTGTGTCAATATCTGCAGCATGCACACTATTTGTAAAGTTTGACATAACAAGACATAAGACATAAGACATAAGACATTTATTCACCAAGTAAAACGTTACAAGGATTTTTGTGTGACATGGCGACAGTAAAATAATCCTCACTTGCTACACATGCATTCATCATGACATACACTCGGTCGTCCTGTATACAGCACTAAAATAGATAAACACAATATTACACACATATCAGTCCTATGTCACAATCATGAAATCACGTTGTTCCATGGATGGTGATGAACTGAGTACAGCTTCTGGAAAGAAACTGCATCTGAATCGAGAGGTTCTTGCTTTTTAAAGCACGAAACCGCCGTCCAGAGGGCAGAGGCTCGAAGAGATGATTGGCTGGGTGTGACAGATCGCGAACGATCTTTCCTGCCTTCTGTTCCATATGCGTTTTGAAGATGAAGGCGACAGATGGAAAGTCGCAGCCAGCTATTTTGGAGGCAGTCTTAACAATGTGCTCGAGCTGGTTCTTTTCTGTTGCGGTTGTGCTGCCATACCAGACAGTGATAGAGAAGCACAAGGTGCTCTCCATCACCGCGCGGTAGAACTGTGCCATGATACCTCTTGACATACCGAGTTTCCGCAGCTGTCTCAGAAAGTGGAGACGCTGTTGGCACTTTTTCACGATGGCCGTAGTGTTATTGTCCCAACCCAGATCGCTCGAGATGATGGAGCCGAGAAATTTAAACGAGTCGACTTGTTCTACGGTTTCCCCATTGATGACAAGGGGCAGTATCGGGACTTTGATTTGACGAAAGTCAATCACCATCTCTTTTGTCTTTGAGACATTCAATTCCAGGTCATTTTCCGAGCACCAGTCAACCATTCCCCGAACCTCGTCTCGATACACAGTTTCGTCGGCATCAGACAACAGGCCCTCAAGGGTGGTATCATCGGAAAATTTCAAAATGTTCACAGACGGGGTTGCGGAGACACAGTCATTTGTGAACAGGGTAAAGAGAAGCGAAGAGAGAACGCATCCTTGTGGAGCGCCAGTGTTAAGTGTTACCGCGGCAGAGTGAGAATTGTAGAGTCTTACGACCTGAGGACGGTCCAGAAGAAAGTCAAGGATCCAGTGACATATGGAGGGGTGAACATTGAGGTGAACGAGTTTGTCGAAAAGCGTATGAGGGATGATGGTGTTGAAAGCACTGGAATAGTCAATAAACAAGACTCTGGCATAGGTGCGTGCGGTCTCCAAGTGCTGCAAGATGAAATGCAGGCCCAGTGCGACTGCATCATCCACTGACCTGTTCGCTTGGTAGGCAAACTGGAGTGGGTCAAGCAATTGCCCCGTGGATACCCTCAGGTAGCGAAGAACAAGCCGCTCCAGGACTTTAATGGCAACAGACGTCAGTGCCACGGGGCGGTAGTCGTTCAGCTGGGTGACCTTTGACTTCTTGGGAACAGGGACGATCATGGACGACTTGAAGCACCGCGGCACCGACATCTGCTGTAGATAGATATTGAAGATATCGGTGAAGACAGGAGCGAGCTGGTCACCACAGAACTTCAAGGCAGCCGTAGACACGTGGTCGGGACCCGAGGCTTTCTTGGGATTCTGTCTCTGGAAGAGGCGTTTTACCTCCGCCTCCCGAACGCTGAAGGGCGGCGTCAGAGTCGACGCGTCTCCAGGAAGTGGAGGACGGTATCCAGGAGTGGGATTCTTCTGGTCAAACCTGCTGTAAAACAGGTTCAGCCTGTCCGGGTGCTCCGGGTCCACGTCGTCGTGAGTTGTTGCCCCTGCTTGTAACAAGCTAGTGCTACTGAAAGAATCAGCCTTATTAAGGCATAAATTTGCCCAGCTGCTATATACCTGACAGAAATCCACTGTCACAGGCATGAATCAACAGTTTTGTGATGCTGTGATTTCACTCTTATTTTGATGTAAACTACTCAGTGTGAATCTACAAAACATAACTTCCACCATGTATTATTATTAATAATAATAATAATAATAATAATAATAATAATAATAATAATAATAATAATAATAATAATAATAATAATAATAATAATAATAATATCTTTATTGTTCCAAATACATGTTGCCAAGTACAGGAAAATTTGTTTCGCCACCTCAATCACCCAAACTCACACAACAATTTACACACAACACTGACATGGACAATGTCTCGGGACGGGTGAAGCCCGTCGCCAAGGCCTCTCATGGCAGGCGCCAACGGCCCCAACCCGACCTGAACCTCCCTAACACAAAGCAAACTAAGGACAGCCCAATCATAGTATCTCTTAAACACGTAATATAATGTTTTTAAACATTCTGCTTGGCTGAGACTAGTTACACAAATGAGAAATAGGCATCAACAAAACAAAAAAGACGAAATTATACTTTGACAGTTGCTTCCTGGGGGCCCATCGCTATAAGAACAGCGCCGGCTAATAGACAGTCGCTCCGGCATAAACAGTCACCACCTTAATTATAACTTAACTAATATATAACTTCACACCTACTTATTTATAAGGAATAATAGTAAAACTACAGCATTAAAGTAAAAGCAGTCCAAAATTGTTTCTAAAGCACAGTACACATATGCACACGCTGTTAAGTCGGTGTTGTAAGAAACACAGTCACTGTGTCGGGGAAATGTAGTCCCTCATCACGTTTTCTCGGCGGGAATGTGGGGTCCCGATGCCTGCCGGCACTCGCCTCGCTGCACGTACTCACGCTACTCCTCAGGCAGTGATGTTGAGCGTGGCGTGGGAAAATCCACTCCTGAGATGCTTGAAAGGGGAGAAAAGCACGTTGGTTCTTTGCCACAGCATAATGCGCGCTGTTCTTTTGAGATCGGAATACCAATGGCACTAACAAAAATCAGCCGGCGTGTATAAACTAGCATTGCACTGACGGCGGAGAAATCTGAGAATCCAATTAACAGCCACAGCACAACAAATTCCCAAAAGTCATCAAAAATAAACACCAGTCATGATGTAGCATTGCAGGGGCCGACATCATATATCAAACGAAAGGCTCAACCACTGCTAGACTGCGGGTGGCGACCATTTCTACCGGAGCGGGCGGCCTGCAGGTGTTGCATGGCCGCCATCCACCGAGGCTTGACTCCATCCAACTAAACACTCTGAACAGATGTAGCACAATTGTACACCGAGTTTATTCACACCTACGTGAAGGCATTATGGTATGCTCTCTCACTCTCTGGTATACTCATGTTGGGTAGATTCATGTGGATAGGTAGCAAAGTTGACCTCTTCAGCTGATTGTCAGTGTCAGTGTATCTGCTGGCGGGAAACTAAAAATAGATATTTTGCACATCATTTGCTTGCAACCTTTGACCTTTCCAATGGGTCATCCAAAATAGTATGCATACAGGATTCATTCTAAAATATTAAGCATATGGGTCATTGGTTCACAAAGTACAAATCCAATGGATCATTTCTTAAAGGGATGGGCCAAACGTGTGAGAGCATCTTCCCACTTACTGCACGGGGGGCGGGGGGGGGGGGGGTGGATACCTTGTCACCAACTACTGAAATATTGAAAAAGCTAGGGGGCGGGGTTGGGGTGTATGTGGGTACCTTATTGCAAGCCACATAAATACTGATAAGCAGGAGCTTGGAGGTGGGAGGGGGGGGGAGGAAAACAGATAGGTTGGCCTTACAGGAACACATGAAACAAGGACCCACTGCCTACTGAAATCTATGGGTCATTAACCATCACCTCAAAATGTTCTGGGTCTTTTGGGAAAATTATGCACCAATGGCAGGGCCGGACCTAGGAAAAGTCGATGGGGGGGGGGGTTACAGATTTAGTATAAAGCGAAGGCGCGAAGCGCCGAGCCTTCTAGGGGGGTCCGGTGGCATGCCCCCCCGGAATTTTTTTTTTCAAGGATGCAAAATGGTGCAATCTGGTGCAATCTGAGCCTTGAAAAAGCCATTTGTGATGGTCTGGGGACTTTGAGCTTTTTGAACAATCGAACTGACAAACTCTGGGGTACAAAAATTATCACCTGCCCCTCCCTTAAAAAAAACACCCACACCCACACACACACACACACACACACACACACACACACACACACAAACATTTATTTATCAACAGAGATGTTTTGTATACTATTATTATTCACTACTTTTCGTTGATCGTTAACGGTATAAAGCTTTACCTTGTAGTTTATGAACATCAGGGCCCTGCTTTCACTTCAGTTCAGTCTTGCTGCACTAGGTTCCTCGGCATTAGTACCATTTGTGAATTGTATCTTCTGGCAAAACAGTTCACTGCCTCTTTGAAGTCAATATCAACATCCCTGTGCACTTTCAGTAAAGCAAGTGCATTGAGTCTCTGTTGCCCCATTGTAGAGCGCAGGTAGTTTTTCAGGTTGCGCAACTGACTGTTTGAACGCTCACACTCGGCAGTAGTGACAGGCAGGGTGCAAAGGTTCTTTAGCATGATGAACAGGTTGGGATAAAAATCCCTGTCACAGTGTTTCAGTGCTTCTGATGCCGTGGATGGGATGATAGCTGTCGCATTCTCAGCAGCACTTCGCCATTTGCAAACCCACCGTTGGTATTCTGCATCAAGGGTAGCGTTGTCTGGTAGGTCAGACTCCCACAACATTGCCAGTGTCTTCACCCCTTCTGGAACCTGCATGAAACCATCCTGGTTGTCTATTAAAGTGCTTGGCACCAGACAGAGACCATCAACTGCTAGGTCAGCATTTTTGAACCTCGAGTCCAATTCGGTTGACAGGTGTTCCAAGAAAGGAATGGCAATGCTAATCTTGAAATATTCTTCTGGAGTGGCCGCAGGTTGGTTGTCACGGAGAGTCTGGCGGGATGCTTGACGAGGAACAACAACATCAGTTGTCAAAGCATTTGCCATTTTGCTGACTTCACCAAACCAGGCAACGAACGCTGTGTCGACATCTCTTCTAATAGAAGACATGCAGTTACTGACCTCTTTGATTTCCCTGTAGGCATCGACAACATCTTTTGTTCTTTTCTGGAGCTTCACTGTCAAGGGTTTTAAGTAACGCAAACAATTGCGGACGACAACGAATGCAACGAGGAAAACACTGCTGCTCAAGGTGTGGAGAAAGCCAGTTGCCTTGGTCAATGTCTCACTGTCCCAATTGTCACTGTCTTCACACATTTGTCCCAAACAGTCGTGAACAACCAGGAAGAGAGATGTGTAAACCTCCAGTGCTTCATGTTTTTCTACCCATCTTGTTCTGCACAGATCAACAAGCTTTGTCTTTGTCGTGTCAGGCTGAGATGCTTCGATGGTATCTTCAAGTTTTCGTTGTCTCTTTGGAGAGTTTGAGAAAAACAGTGACAGTTCCCTCAGTGCTCCCATCATGTTCTTCACTGCAGGCAAGCCGCATGCTTTTACAATGCAGATACTCACAAACCAGGTAGGTGAGGCTAGCGCTGGCAGAATTGTACAACAAACCAAGGGGAATTACTCAGCGCTGGACAACAGTTAGATCCCCTGCCCCCGCCTATCAGGCACCCAATCGCCAGCCCACAGAGAAATACGCAGGTATAGAATAAGACGATCATTTGCATCTTCAAATAAGATGCATCAGGTCTCTTATATAACCCATGTCTTTCTCCGGAACTTAGGAAGTAGGCAGGGGAAACATACATACACAAACACGAAGGTGCATTACTATATGTGGTCGGGTAAATATCCTGAATTCCCACAGTAGATGCACAGAACATTACACAACAATGTAACGATACAAATTTGCCTCGAGTTATACTGAGATACTCACAAACCAGGTAGGTGAGGCTAGCGCTGGCAGAATTGTACAACAAACCAAGGGGAATTACTCAGCGCTGGACAACAGTTAGATCCCCTGCCCCCGCCTATCAGGCACCCAATCGCCAGCCCACAGAGAAATACGCAGGTATAGAATAAGACGATCATTTGCATCTTCAAATAAGATGCATCAGGTCTCTTATATAACCCATGTCTTTCTCCGGAACTTAGGAAGTAGGCAGGGGAAACATACATACACAAACACGAAGGTGCATTACTATATGTGGTCGGGTAAATATCCTGAATTCCCACAGTAGATGCACAGAACATTACACAACAATGTAACGATACAAATTTGCCTCGAGTTATACTGAGATACTCACAAACCAGGTAGGTGAGGCTAGCGCTGGCAGAATTGTACAACAAACCAAGGGGAATTACTCAGCGCTGGACAACAGTTAGATCCCCTGCCCCCGCCTATCAGGCACCCAATCGCCAGCCCACAGAGAAATACGCAGGTATAGAATAAGACGATCATTTGCATCTTCAAATAAGATGCATCAGGTCTCTTATATAACCCATGTCTTTCTCCGGAACTTAGGAAGTAGGCAGGGGAAACATACATACACAAACACGAAGGTGCATTACTATATGTGGTCGGGTAAATATCCTGAATTCCCACAGTAGATGCACAGAACATTACACAACAATGTAACGATACAAATTTGCCTCGAGTTATACTGAGATACTCACAAACCAGGTAGGTGAGGCTAGCGCTGGCAGAATTGTACAACAAACCAAGGGGAATTACTCAGCGCTGGACAACAGTTAGATCCCCTGCCCCCGCCTATCAGGCACCCAATCGCCAGCCCACAGAGAAATACGCAGGTATAGAATAAGACGATCATTTGCATCTTCAAATAAGATGCATCAGGTCTCTTATATAACCCATGTCTTTCTCCGGAACTTAGGAAGTAGGCAGGGGAAACATACATACACAAACACGAAGGTGCATTACTATATGTGGTCGGGTAAATATCCTGAATTCCCACAGTAGATGCACAGAACATTACACAACAATGTAACGATACAAATTTGCCTCGAGTTATACTGAGATACTCACAAACCAGGTAGGTGAGGCTAGCGCTGGCAGAATTGTACAACAAACCAAGGGGAATTACTCAGCGCTGGACAACAGTTAGATCCCCTGCCCCCGCCTATCAGGCACCCAATCGCCAGCCCACAGAGAAATACGCAGGTATAGAATAAGACGATCATTTGCATCTTCAAAAAAGATGCATCAGGTCTCTTATATAACCCATGTCTTTCTCCGGAACTTAGGAAGTAGGCAGGGGAAACATACATACACAAACACGAAGGTGCATTACTATATGTGGTCGGGTAAATATCCTGAATTCCCACAGTAGATGCACAGAACATTACACAACAATGTAACGATACAAATTTGCCTCGAGTTATACTGAGATACTCACAAACCAGGTAGGTGAGGCTAGCGCTGGCAGAATTGTACAACAAACCAAGGGGAATTACTCAGCGCTGGACAACAGTTAGATCCCCTGCCCCCGCCTATCAGGCACCCAATCGCCAGCCCACAGAGAAATACGCAGGTATAGAATAAGACGATCATTTGCATCTTCAAATAAGATGCATCAGGTCTCTTATATAACCCATGTCTTTCTCCGGAACTTAGGAAGTAGGCAGGGGAAACATACATACACAAACACGAAGGTGCATTACTATATGTGGTCGGGTAAATATCCTGAATTCCCACAGTAGATGCACAGAACATTACACAACAATGTAACGATACAAATTTGCCTCGAGTTATACTGAGATACTCACAAACCAGGTAGGTGAGGCTAGCGCTGGCAGAATTGTACAACAAACCAAGGGGAATTACTCAGCGCTGGACAACAGTTAGATCCCCTGCCCCCGCCTATCAGGCACCCAATCGCCAGCCCACAGAGAAATACGCAGGTATAGAATAAGACGATCATTTGCATCTTCAAATAAGATGCATCAGGTCTCTTATATAACCCATGTCTTTCTCCGGAACTTAGGAAGTAGGCAGGGGAAACATACATACACAAACTTCCTAAGTTCCGGAGAAAGACATGGGTTATATAAGAGACCTGATGCATCTTATTTGAAGATGCAAATGATCGTCTTATTCTATACCTGCGTATTTCTCTGTGGGCTGGCGATTGGGTGCCTGATAGGCGGGGGCAGGGGATCTAACTGTTGTCCAGCGCTGAGTAATTCCCCTTGGTTTGTTGTACAATTCTGCCAGCGCTAGCCTCACCTACCTGGTTTGTGAGTATCTCAGTATAACTCGAGGCAAATTTGTATCGTTACATTGTTGTGTAATGTTCTGTGCATCTACTGTGGGAATTCAGGATATTTACCCGACCACATATAGTAATGCACCTTCGTGTTTGTGTATGTATGTTTCCCCTGCCTACTTCCTAAGTTCCGGAGAAAGACATGGGTTATATAAGAGACCTGATGCATCTTATTTGAAGATGCAAATGATCGTCTTATTCTATACCTGCGTATTTCTCTGTGGGCTGGCGATTGGGTGCCTGATAGGCGGGGGCAGGGGATCTAACTGTTGTCCAGCGCTGAGTAATTCCCCTTGGTTTGTTGTACAATTCTGCCAGCGCTAGCCTCACCTACCTGGTTTGTGAGTATCTCAGTATAACTCGAGGCAAATTTGTATCGTTACATTGTTGTGTAATGTTCTGTGCATCTACTGTGGGAATTCAGGATATTTACCCGACCACATATAGTAATGCACCTTCGTGTTTGTGTATGTATGTTTCCCCTGCCTACTTCCTAAGTTCCGGAGAAAGACATGGGTTATATAAGAGACCTGATGCATCTTATTTGAAGATGCAAATGATCGTCTTATTCTATACCTGCGTATTTCTCTGTGGGCTGGCGATTGGGTGCCTGATAGGCGGGGGCAGGGGATCTAACTGTTGTCCAGCGCTGAGTAATTCCCCTTGGTTTGTTGTACAATTCTGCCAGCGCTAGCCTCACCTACCTGGTTTGTGAGTATCTCAGTATAACTCGAGGCAAATTTGTATCGTTACATTGTTGTGTAATGTTCTGTGCATCTACTGTGGGAATTCAGGATATTTACCCGACCACATATAGTAATGCACCTTCGTGTTTGTGTATGTATGTTTCCCCTGCCTACTTCCTAAGTTCCGGAGAAAGACATGGGTTATATAAGAGACCTGATGCATCTTATTTGAAGATGCAAATGATCGTCTTATTCTATACCTGCGTATTTCTCTGTGGGCTGGCGATTGGGTGCCTGATAGGCGGGGGCAGGGGATCTAACTGTTGTCCAGCGCTGAGTAATTCCCCTTGGTTTGTTGTACAATTCTGCCAGCGCTAGCCTCACCTACCTGGTTTGTGAGTATCTCAGTATAACTCGAGGCAAATTTGTATCGTTACATTGTTGTGTAATGTTCTGTGCATCTACTGTGGGAATTCAGGATATTTACCCGACCACATATAGTAATGCACCTTCGTGTTTGTGTATGTATGTTTCCCCTGCCTACTTCCTAAGTTCCGGAGAAAGACATGGGTTATATAAGAGACCTGATGCATCTTTTTTGAAGATGCAAATGATCGTCTTATTCTATACCTGCGTATTTCTCTGTGGGCTGGCGATTGGGTGCCTGATAGGCGGGGGCAGGGGATCTAACTGTTGTCCAGCGCTGAGTAATTCCCCTTGGTTTGTTTTACAATGCAGAGACTCAAGCTATGGGAAGCACAGTGAAAGTACAGTGCTTTGTTGTTCCTTGCTTGAAAACGTGCCTGCACTCCTTTAAACTTTCCTGCCATGTTTGCGGCCCCGTCATAACCTTGTCCTCTAACATTGTTGAAATCAAGCCCCCACAAGCCCAGACACTCAACAATCTTGTTGTAAAGTGTTTCACCTGTGGTATCTCTGCACTGGACAAAAGCCAGGAACTCTTCACGAACTTTCAGACTTCCATCGACGAATCTCAATATAATTGAAAGTTGTTCCCAGTTTGAGCTGTCTGTGACTTCGTCAGCAAGCACGGTAAACTGTTTTGCTGCAATAATTTCTGCAAGAATCTTGTTGCGGATCTGATCACCAAGAACTTCTATCAGTCTGTTTTGTGTACTTTTTGAAATGTATGTAGCCTTCTTATCGCATGTATCTAGATGTTTCCGGAGAGTTTCATCTCCTGCATTGATGCACAGATTCAAAAGGGCATTGAAATTGCTTCTGTTCTCACTCTGAAGAATGCCATCATCACAGTTGCCCCTCAGAGCTAACCCCTGTCTTCCACACACTTCAACAATCCTGAAGAGGCTTGTCAGAACTTGTCGATTTGCAGCGATGTTTTCTGCATTTTTCTGATTGATTTCACTGGCGATGCTCTGCTCTGGTTTATCCATGATTGTCAAAAACTGCTCTCCATTTGCCATTGCATCTTTGTGGTATTGTAATAACGAGTGCTTTTTGATCTGATCACAGGCTTTATTCCAGTTCTTGCATGGCGTATTCACAAACTTGCCCAGGTTTTCAGTAGACTTTGCAAATAATAGGCAATACTTGCAGTAAGCCCCATCCTCGAAAGGAGAATACACAAGCCAGGAGTACTTTTGCAACCACTCATGCTGAAATTTTCGGTTCTTGTTGTTTATCACTGTTGTTGGAAACTGAAAACCAGGTGATGGTCTCCAGTGTTGCCTTAGAAGATGCTCCTTGTCACGGCTTGACAGTGAAACGACTCGCGTGTGTTTCTTGAAAACTTCACCAAAATCGATATTTTTGTTGCTGGTGATCTGAGAGGAGAAATCTGAAGAGGAGTCAGAAAGCAGGCTCACATCAGGCTGGTTGGTCATTGGCATGGCAGAGGATTCAGAAAGCAGGCCCCCGGCAGGCTGATAAATGCTTGAGGAGGAGTCTGAAATACAAATAAAAGTTGGGTCTATGAGAAGTCTGAAATACTAAAACGATTGTGTGTGTACCTGTGAGAGAGAGAGAGAGAGAGAGAGAGAGAGAGAGAGAGAGAGAGAGAGAGAGAGAGAGAGAGAGAGAGAGAGAGAGAGAGAGAGGGAGAGAAATGAACAATGAACCTTTATTTTCCAACGGTAGAAGTTATTGGTAACAGGACCAGTTTTCAAACTTGCCGTTGCTACATCTACTACATAAGTGACATAGACATGTAAACATACACATACCACACACTGCTGCATGCACTGCTGCATTCGCTTACGCACGCACGCACGCACCACGCACATACACACACACATACCCACACACGCACTCAGGTACGCACGCATGCACATCACAACTCGCGCATGCACGCACGCACACACACACACTCATGTACACCGCAATTCAGTACGCATGCACACACGCACGAACACTCACACACATACACACACACACACTTATACACGCACGCACTCAGGCACATACGCACAAAAACAAACACACGCTCTCGGACACGCACTCCAGACATTCCTACCCGCATACGCGTACGCACAAAAATATAAAATGAGTAAAAATACAAAGTAAAGCAATAAACAAAGAATCATTAAGTACATTAAAGTTCATACAGCAAGGGCAAATATGTATGCAGGTGCTATCTCCCCCCCCCCCTCTCTCTCTCTCTCTCTCTCTCTCACGCCGACACACACACACACATACACACACACACAGCATGCACGCACGCGCACGCACACACACACACACACACACACACACACACACACACACACACACACACACAGAGTCACACATACTGAGAGAGAGAGAGAGAGAGAGAGAGAGAGAGAGAGAGAGAGAGAGAGAGAGAGAGAGAGTGAGAGATCAGAGAGAGAGAGAGAGGGAGAGAGAGAGAGAGAGAGAGAGAGAGAGAGAGAGAGAGAGAGAGAGAGAGAGAGAGAGAGAGAGAGAGAGAGAGAGAGACCTGCAACAAGATAATTACATTTAAAGCATATATATGTCTTCGTTTACACACTTCAGTCAAGCTTAGATATATATTTATGATCTGAAATAACAGCTTTTCTTTTTAGACCCCTCCCCCCAAATGATGGACAAAATCTTTGCTACCTTATGACTCGTAGAGTCTTCTTAGGCTAATGATAGCCAATGGAACACACCAGTCATTTTGTTTAATATTAATTATTAAATTGAAACACTCAATCACGTATCAATTTCAGGTTGTATTTAATTTATTTTTTTTTGAGAGGGGGGGGGGGGGGGCAGTAAATTACTCACCAACACTGCTTTTACTTGTTCCCATGTCACTGTTTCGAACTCCACTGCCAGTGGTCTCACTTTGGGTTGATTTTTGTCTCTTTCAAGGAACGGCATCATCTGCCGTTTAGAAAAACAACTTTTATTATTATTATTATTATTAAAGGTTTTCTTATATAGCGCTTACCTGTAAACAGCTCTAAGCGCTTTACAATTTACTCAACAACAACAAACAAAAAGAAAAAAAAACAAAAACAAAGACATAACATAAAAATTAAAACATGAAATTATCCTAAAAGCAACAACAAAAATGTAAAATAAAATAGAACCGTCTTTTCAACATCTTATATATGATTATGCATTGCAGGTGTTAACACGTCTACTACAATTTTATAATAATAATTTAATATAAAAAACAGTGGTTTTCTGATTAGTTCTTAGCTTATTTTAAATTTCATCAACAAAAGGCCTAAGGGTGAATAATCTTATTTTGTAGCACGCTGTTCACAGGCATAGGAACTGTTAACAAATTTGCTGATTTTCAGCAGTTGGCAAAATTTCAGCACATTTTTATTTTCCATTTTATTATGTGAAAAAGGCAGTGGTTGGGATGCCGTCATGATGGCTTCTTGTCGTTCCAAAAACCGAAGTCGTCATGACGGTTTCGCACCCGGAAAGGCTATGTTGCCGTCACAATTGATGGCGACGCTGTCAAAGTGGTGTCAGATAGGCTATGGTTTCCATAGTCAGCCATCAAGACGGTTCTGTTCTGCTCTCCGAAGAGATTTACGTCACAATACATAGCTAGTAAGCTGCACTAGTGAAAACGATACCTTATAACTTAGCCCTTGGTTTTGTTATTGAAAACGATATTTTGCCGTCCAAAGATTTTTTTTATAAATATAAAAGCAATATTGATCATTGATGCAGATATCTTTATTCTTTAAATTGACATTTTTAAAGTTATATATCATAATACTTTGTAAAATAAATTTTAGGCTATGCATTACTTTAATTGTTACCTGTTTTGGTATTTTAATAAGTGGGGCTGTTTTATATCTATGATATTCATTATATGCAGCTAGTATCAGCTCCTACAGCATAGGCTACACTCACAGGAAGGAAGTACCGGCTCCATCGCCACATGCTCATTTGAATCGAATTCGGAATGGGTGAATTTTACCTAGTTCTACTGACTACATTTCTTTTATGAGACAAAATTGGATTTAAAAATGTACCCACCTTCTGAAATGGAGCTTGATGAAAACCAGCATGACAGTCGCCTACTGCCATCAGCATCTGTTTTTTTCAGTTTCGGCATTTTCGAGGAGACAGCAAAAGTGAAGTGTTACCAAAGAAAATAGATCTAGATTTAAACTTCCCCCCACAAACCTTAATGACGTCAGACGTCTTTTCACTGATCTTTCTCGGAAAGACATGCACTGAAGGAAAGCAACTCTTTTGGGTACCTGGTCGATTCAACGGAAATCCATTTCAACGATGTTTTTGGACGATTCAACGATGGTCGTTTCAACGGATGTTCGTTACAACGAATTATCATAATTATCAACTTAGCGTCTTAAATAATCTTTCTAAAAAGTCGTTTTTGGGGGATTAGGGCTGTATCAAGGTGAAGGCGCTGGAAGAGGCTTGTGGCCAGAACAAGAAAATATGGCTGCATTTACTAATTTAGGGTTAGGGGTTGGGTTACTTGGTTGTTTCAACGCGAAAACGTTTTGGACGTTTAAACGGATCCCTTGAAATGGATTTCCGTTGAATTGTCTATAAATAACTCTTTGTGCCTTGGATCAAAAGTGACTAAAAACTGCAATGTTTTAAAAACAATAAAAAAATAATAAAACTTTGGAACTCCCTTTGCATAAAAAAAATTCACTGTTCTTTTTTTTTTTAGTTGGGAGGGGGGGTTCCGGAACCCAGGTAACCCCCCCTCCCCTGGGTCCGGCCCTGAATGGTGCAGGGTGCGCTCCAAAAATAAACCCTGTTCATAGGAAGACCATATTATCAAGTGTCTCTGTGCCAGTTTTGGGTTTGAAGTTGGGAATAGTGTTTGAGAAAAGACAGCATTTTTTGGTCAAAATATGGCTATTTTACACCTTTTTCCTGATCTCTTGTAACCCTTGAACTTTCCGAGGAGTCAACCAAATTAGTACGCATAGAAAGGTCTTACTAGCAGGTATCTTTGTTTGGGTGTGAAGTTGTCAATAGTATTTGAGAAAGGTAAATTTTGTCAAAATATGGCTATTTCTTACCTATTTCCTGATCACCTGTGACCTTGAGGGAGATCACTCAAATTGGTATGTTTAGAAAATTCTTACTGTAACGTACGAGTTTTTGATGTTGTACTAAATTAAATTGTTACATATATAAACGTTTATGGAATGAGTGTGTGCGTGGGCTTTCTGCCAATCTGTATAAAGGTGGGTGTTCTATCTCTGTTTACTAGACTCTTTCATCCACCACACACGCGCTTACAAACAAGGACAAAAGCCACACAGTTATCTCTTTGCCCTCTGTTTAACTATTTCTCATCCACTCATACATTAAACCACACAATTCACATCATATAAACCAATCTACACAAATAACTAACACATCATATAAACCAATCTGCACAAATAACTAACAAGTCATATAAACCAATCTGCACAAATAACTAACAAGTGGCATATAGGTTATTCACAACTTCAGCGCTCACACATTCACTCGCTACCGTAGAGGTCGTTGTCTCTCGAGAGAGACGTCACTCGACTCCTCTTTATACTAGTGTCGACACAGTCAACGATGTCGCATCGACGACTTGACGGAGATTCCCAAACTGAATATTACTAGTCAATGACTACTCACAGATTTAGAACATTCCTTGGCGTGAAATTAACGGCGCTAGGCGACAATAGCTACACTGACGGAACACTGCATGTGGTCCTGTAGCACGAATCTGTGGCTTACTTCGCTACCGTTGCTGCTCGTAGCACCAGTGATGGTAGGACGAAGGAGAGATGAGGGCTTGCTGATGTCCGCACCCGCTCACGTACGTGCTGCTCTCAGGACAGCTTCATCGGCCCTACACCAGGGGTTTCCGCTCCGTACCGGCCCCGCTGTACACAACATTTATACACTCATAAATGTTCGCTCTTATACCCAAAAATGAGTCTGAATGTGTCTTCCACACATTATTATACTTCAGAGCGCTCTAGATCATTTCCTCTGAAAAATGTCTTCTTTATGCCACCATACTACAGTCACTATTGTCATAATTTTTATAAAAATTCCTATAGCCACTTTAACACTGTACATACATTTTGCGTACCTACACACAATGAATTATGAGCCAAATACAACAATCACAGCTCACCTTCAATTCGTAACATATTACTGCACATTTCATCATTAGGTATACCTAAATATATACTGAATTCTATTCCTATTTCAGTCCCACATCTTCACATATGAATGAATACAACATGACATCCTGGTTATAAACTATATCACATAATTACATGACTAAACAAGTATTGACACGAGCCATCGCATTCCCTTTAAACATGGCTCTTCTGCACTCTAATAATTCATAAAACAATACTTTCTTTTTTCGTCTGACTAGCGTTATAGGTCATTATAAATACCGGTAATAAAAGAATAAATACCTGTATTCAATATACAGCTATCGAATTCTATAGCCATAATTCTTCCTCAGAGCCCTAACGAAAACGACCGCTCGGCTCGACTGGTATAGCATCTCTAACTGGCAATTATTCCCGATACCACACTGTCACTCCCACACGTGACACGTGAACATCGCTCACCGCTACATTACCGCACGTGAACATTGCTTATCTGTACATTACCGCTCGTGAACAATGCTTATCTCTACATTATTCGCACGTGAACATTCGGTCGAACTGCTAATGACGTCACACCATCGTCCGACCGAAACCTGCCCCAAAGGCGCTCGTTACACTTACCACAAAGTATCCTTGGGCCAAGTTTGAAGACTGTTGCTTGAATAGTCTTCGATAAAATGCCAACGTTAAAGTTTACTATGGATGACGGTTGTGGAAATACGGATGACCACTGGCCCAGAACATACTCACTTTTGCTTCACACGTTTCCCCAAAACTACAGTTCTAGTCAACAACTGACATTTTTCACATAATATTGTTTGCCGTTTTTCCTGACCCTTTAACTTTCTGAGGCGTCATCAAATTAATATGCATAGAAAGGTCTTAGTGCTCTTACCATCCAGTATCTCTGTAACAAGTTTGGGTCTGAAATTAAAAACAGTATTTGAGAAGAAACAACTTGTGTCAAAATATGGCTATTTTTCACCCCTTTCTGGACCCTTGTGACCTTGACCTTGAGAGAAGTCATTGAAATTGGTATGTTTAGAAGGTACCCCACAAGGCACCCTTAGGCCAAGTTTGAAATCGGAGGCTTGAATAGCGGCCTCCGAGAAAATGCCAACATTAAAGTTTAACATGAACGGTGGACAGACAACGGATGGCTTATTACATAGACTCACTTTTGCTATCGCACATAAGCAAAAAACAAACAAACTTACAACATGTATTTTTCTATGCCTAGTCTCTGGCACACTAGCAGGCATTCAGGCCAGTTCGATATACATGGCAAAGACTGAAGAGACAAAGAAGCCAGGAAGCTGATCCTTTGGCAGCGTAAACATTCCTCCTGCCATACTGTTGAAAACCAACCAGACTGCAATAGTGACATTTTTCTGGAGGCAGACTATGCACACCATGAGTTCCATTGTGTGTCCTGAAATATGCGAAGAAACAATCTTTGTCATAAAGTTTGTAACTAAAACTGATGTATACACCCCCCCCCCCCTCCCCCCACAAAAAAAAAAAAAAAAAAAAAAAAAAAAAAAAAAAAAAAAAAAACACACACACACGATATGTTCAGTAGTACAGACCAAATGCTGCCCCAACAACCATGCTTTTAACAACTCAGACAACAACACAGTTGTGTATCGGTATTCAGTGGTATTAGAAATGTAGCTTGGTAGAAAACTGTGCGGCTCCAAGTCTATTTTTGTTTATAAGTGTTTGTTCTGTACCTCAAGCCCATCACTGCAGTCGGTACACCTGTAGTACACGTGTAGCTTGTAGTTGGCCACATAATCTTCCACATTTAACCGCTTCCAGTCAGCAGTATATGTAGGTATCCGATCCCGTCTTTCTGTAACAAAGCATCCGCGTGTAACTAGGCTGCCAACCGTCTGATACATTGCACGAGCAAGCTTAAAACAAGCACGCACAAGTTGTAGCGGATCACCTTGCTTGGTGGCTTGCACAGGAATTTTAAAGCAGCCTACTCTAGGCAGTAGAGGATTAGTAATATATCCTTTATGAATGTTCTTAGAATAGCTGAATACTATGAGTATACAGGTCTTTTGTCAACGTCTGCTATTACTTCATGCTGCTTTGTATTTTTTACCGGAGTTAGCGTATATTTTCAATGACACAATCACTTTGCACATAAAATTCTCCATAAAGTTACACTGTTTTGATGCTTATTGCTACCGTAAGACTACTGTAAGCATGCAACACATCGGCCACACATGAAGTAACATGTAACTTTAGTCTATGTGTAATGTTCGATCGCCATATAGCTTGAAGGTTCTGTAGTGACTTAAAACAGTCAACAACAACAACAACAACACAAGTTTAAAAGAACAAAACCCAGGCCAGCTTCACGAGGAGGTTGCAAAGAAATTACGGACACTGCTCTCTCAACACCCTGTCACAAAAAAGACACTTGGAAAATAACTGTTCCAATGTGAACACTAAGTGGGGACTTTTTTGCATACTTATAGTAACCGACTGCTAGAAATACAAACCTTTTTCATGAGTTGACCCATGGTGTCACAATGTCATTGTTATCTCCCTCTGCTGGCATTATGAGGTGAACATGACATCAAGGCACCCACTACCATTGAAAAATGGCTGTAGACTTAGAAACAACAAAGCATAAATTATTCCTACTTCAAGGATTTGTCACATTTCCAGAAGATACCCTACAGTCTTTGAACAGTACACCACAGTACACACGCTTCTGATGGTCGGCCGGTAGGGTTCCAAATTCACAGAGGTTTTACAGGTGAAACGTTCATCTACAAGAGATACAGATCTTATTAATACACGTATTTTGCTGTATAGAATTACCTCTGTCATTTATTATGCAGAAAGCCTGGTAAGCTCATTAGCCAAATGTGTAGTTGCAAGGACCTAACATGTGTCTGTCAGTATCACCACAAATGTGACCTGCACTTTTAAACATGTTTATATAATGTACATTTAAAACATGAAGCATTTGTACTATCGACTGCAACAGGGTTCTTAACCCATTAAATTCCGAGACTGAAATTGTTTAAATTTATATATTGTCTCATGAAGGATACATTACAAATTAGGAGATAGATCAACCATGTTATTTCAAAGGTGGTGCCAGTATATAGCTTGAATGCAGGCTGATGCCTGATGGATGACCACAGTTAAGCTTTGCTATGGTATGTGCGCAAAAGACACTGAGCATGGGTGGTAGGGTATAAATATGTACACACTGTACCACAATGACACACGCTGCTGCCCCTACACTGATCCACTAGAATGTGAAACAGTAATGTAGAGCTACAAACTTCTAATCCAAATGCAGCCCTGTACTGCAACACATGAAGATCAGAAAAAGAACTCTTCCTTGCAAAACTGATGAAAATGTCTAGCATTTGGCCACATGCGCATTGATTGATCTCTGTATCTTTCTACAGTTCAGTAGGAGTGTGCACTTTCAACAAGTTTTCAAACTGACCTAGATGTCAAAGTTCATTATTAGTGTCAACAGAACCTACACAGAAAATGCTAACGTTTATCTTGCACAGTTGCTAGTCATGGTATTTCAAGGTGAAGTACATTAAAGGTTGACCAACTTACTGGTTAGAGTCAGTCATACAGCAAATTGCAGACCCACAAAAAACAACAACTTACAGTTAAAAATAGATATTTTCATCATGTCTGTTCGTTTGCACCCTCGCAGTCGCAGGCACACAGGTCTGTTCAAGGCGGTCAATACAGCATAAAGATGTGGCAATGTATTGAGAAGTCTCCTGATGATACCACTAAAGCAGTCATGTAGCATTGGCAGCCTGATTTGATTTCACACCAACCGGCTTGTATCAGTAATTCATGTTTCTGGAGGCAGTCAGTATGTGTCCTAATACAAAGAAAAAGGTCCTGGCATAAACTAAACCCAAATACAAAGAAACAATCCCTGTCTGTACCCATATCATACTGAGCCTAAAACTTTCAAAAACTTCAACTTTGTGCACTGCCATAATTATTTGCATGCGACATTACATTACTTACAGATAATGATATACCAATGCCTTTCGTTTAAGGGTGGTGCCAGAACAGCTTGGCGCATTGAAGCGCCAAGCTGTTCTGGAACTTGATTAATTCCTTGGATTCCTCGTGGAACAAAGGGCCTCTATTCTGGCACTACCCTTGAACTATTTTAGTCAAAAATTATTTCACACACTAGTGCATTCCGAATGATAAGGGTTAAACAAGGTCTGTCACTTCTGTGACTTCTCCTTCACCTGACAACACCCCCCCCCACCAACCCCCCACTCCAACCACCCCCGCTCCCCCCCCCCCCCACCCCCCAGCCGCAATAAACAAAACAAAAAAAGAGTATTAGTCCATTTAAGATATTTGATCTATCATGCCTATTCATTGGCACACTTGCTGGTGCACAAGTCTGTTTAGGTGGACAATACAGTAAACAGATGTAAGCAGCAGCCTGAACTGTTGGCACAAACCATCATTCATGAGTGATTCTCAGTTTTTGGTTTTTGGGGGCAGCCAGTATACATCCTAATATGTACAAAGAAACAGTTCCTGTCATAAATAAAGCTGCGCCTTATACAAGTGTATAAATGGAGACCAGATTCTGATTCGACCTGCACTGCGGCGACTTATAGATCTCTATACTTTGGTACCTGCAGTATTCACAAATACTTTTAGGCACAGCAAATTACTGAAAAACTAATGTCTGCATCTGTTTTTTTACATACTATACCATCATTTTCCACTGAGTAAAATTAAAAAAATGTATCAGCTTCACAGCTAAACAAATAAGGAAAGAGTCAAAAGATATTGGAGTGTATGTCAGGATCATAGCTCAACACATTAGATATATATAATATATAAAAAAGGAGACAAAAAAGGGGTGGGGGTGGGGTAGAGGGGTTACACAAAGGCACTAATTTTGATTACAGTGAAACAGTAGCTTCATGCATCAATGGTAGCGCCTTGGTACATGCATTTATAGCAATAGTAGCAGCCAACACACACATGTCACGGTATACATTTAAATTGGGAAGTTGAGGCAGTAAGAGCCCCCGTGTTTTTAAAAATAATTTTTGGCTTGTTTGAAAATTTGCAGTTGAGCTGAATGTGGGAATTTGCTGGAAATATGTGCTTAGCTGAGAGGAGACATGTTTGGTGCTTTGATTCATACCATACTGACCTTATCCAGTGGACATTTGTGGACCTATATTGAGTTGCCTTTGACGTAGTGATTTGAGGGGCACGCTGATTTCAGCTGTGCTTGGGAAGGAACCAGTTTCATAGCCAAGAAATGAGACGGGTCATGTGCTGTTTTTTTTTTTTTTTTTTTTTTTTTTTTTTTTTTTTTTTTTTTTTGTATTTTGTGCATGGCAAATGTGCAGCTGGTGGGCGGTAGTGTTTTTTTTAGGGAATTGAACATTTAGGGAATGACTGGGACTGACTAAGGCTAAGAGACTGGACAGTATGGAAACAGCACTGTGGTCCGTGGCCTGTGAGGTGCACCACATGCCATACGTCACAAAGACCGGAAACTGGTTTAGTGTAACCAGATCATTGAGTTTGGATGGTTGCAGTTGGAAAAGTAAGAAAATCATGAAAAATTTGAAATTTTGCAAAAAAAATCGCTGTGCATGCAGTTTTATAAACGTTTTGGAATGTTTTGCGTGGCACCACCCTGTTTACCTGCACTGTGAGCTAGGTTTAGTGTGTTTGCTCATTTATTTTCTGTCTTACAGGTAGTCATGAGTCTTTCCTTCGACCATGCGCTGTGACCTTTGACCTTGACCTTGAAAGGGGTGGGGTTTGGGGTGTTCAGTTTGATAAATGCGTTAAAAGAAAATTCACTCTTTCAGTTATTGAAATTGTGTGGGGTGGGTGTAGGGGTGGGGTGGGTAGGGGTTTGGGTTGGAGGTGGGGGGGGGGGAGGGGGGAGAAGAGGGGGGGGGGGTTGAGGGCTTAAGGTCAAAGGTTAAGATAAAAACTATAATGAAACAGTGTTAGCATGTGCATTTCCTCAGACAGCTGACCTCAGAGTGAAATAAGCGGCCAAAATAATGTGACATGCAGAAGTGTTATTTTGCATGGTACTGCTACACTGGTTGCATCTAAGGTGTCATTCTGCTGTAATTGTCACGAGGGATGTCTCTGGTGTCTATTCTAAACCAAACACAAGCACTTGTACACTGAGTAAAGCTCATTTGAGTGCATTGTTATGGGACCAGCATTTGCAGGCACCAGTAGAGGGCTTTACAGGAGTGTTCACAAGTTTGGCACACACATGCCTACTGCATCTGCAAGATGAGCTGAGATGTTTTGAGACTCTGACAAGTGTGTTTTATATTAAAAAAATGAACTGTACATAACTATTTTTCTATGCTACCTCCTAAATCAGCACTCCACACACTTGTTAGCGTATGCGGCGTGTCCCGCGTAGCATAGTTTTGGTTGTTTTGTGTAGTCTTTTTCCTGTTGGATAGCTCAATAGACTTAATGTTTAAATTGCAGAGCTGTTTCATGACCCATTTTGCCTAGGGAAGGATTGCCAGCAGCATATAGGGCATGGCAGCTGGTTACAGGCCTCTTCCAGCTTGTTGTCACCAGACAAAAGGGTCAATGAGGATGCCTGGGTGTTGTTTTTTGGGCTGCCCTAAGATACCCAAGGAAATGGCCTTTGGTCTGAAAGCTCATTTTTCATCAGTGTCAGTGTCATGGTAACTTTTTTAAGTTGTCCAGCCCACCAGAAGTCAGTTTGACTGTATTGCATGCGTGTGTAAACTTGGAAAAACAGAAAAAGTAGGGGGGTAGGCAATGGAAAAATATGAAAAAAAAAACCCACTTTCATGTGCCTGTGTCTCGAATGCAACATTTCTGAAGATCAGATATATTACTTGATGAACATGCCAATTTTGGAGGCATTCTCACCATATCTAGGCTGTTTTTCATGGCATCAGATATGCATGATCCAAGACATCAACAGCATTGTAAACGCCAAATCAAGACACTTTACATAATGGGCCATAACATAAAGATGCAGCAACTTTCAAGGGTGTCACTTTGGGTTTGACTTAGCTATTTTCTAAGGGTTGCACTGATGGCAGATTGAATGGTGTTCAGGTGGGACAAGTCTCTCTGACAGGTCACGGTATACATTTAAATTGGGAAGTTCAGGCAGTAAGAGGCCTCGTGTTTTGAAAAAAAATTTTTGACTTGTTTGAAAATTTGCAGTTGAGCTGAATGTGGGAATTTGCTGGACATTTGTGGTTAGCTGAGAGGTGACATGTTTGGTGCTTTGATTCATACCATCCTGAGCATATCCAGTGGACATTTGTGGGCCTATGTTGAGTTGCCTTTGACGTAGTGATTTGAGGGGCACGCTGATTTCAGCTGTGCTTGGGTGTGGGGTTGGTAAGGAACCAGTTTCATAGCCAAGAAATGAGACGGGTCATGTGCTGTTTTTTTTTTATTTTGTGCATGGCAAATGTGCAGCTGGTGGGCGGTAGTGTTTTTTTAGGGAATTGAACAATTAGGGATGACTGGGACTGACTAAGGCTAAGAGACTGGACAGTACGGAAACAGCACTGTGGTCCGTGGCCTGTGAGGTGCACCACATGCCATACGTGACATAGACCGGAAACTGGTTTAGTGTAACCAGATCATTGAGTTTGGATGGTTGCAGATGAAAAAGTAAGAAAATCATGAAAAATTTAAAATTTTGCCAAAACATCGCTGTGCATGCAGTTTTATAGGAGTTTTGGCATGTTTTGCGTGGCAATACCCTTTTTACCTGCACTGTGAGCTAGGTTTAGTGTGTTTGCTCATTTATTTTTTGTCTTACAGGTAGTCATGATTCTTTCCTTCGACCATGAGCTGTGACCTTTGACCTTGACCTTGAAAGGGGTGGGGTTTGTGGTGTTCAGTTTGATACATGCGTTAAAAAAAATTCACTCTTTCAGTTATTGAAGTTGTGTGGGGTGGGTGTAGGGGTGGGGTGGGTAGGGGTTTGGGTTGGAGGTGGGGGGGGGGGAGAAGAGGGGGGGGGGCGGTTGAGGACTTATGGTCAAAGGTTAAGATAAAAACTATATTGAAACAGTGTTGGCATGTGCATTTCATCAGACAGCTGACCTCAGAGTGAAATAAGCGGCCAAAATAATGTGACATGCAGAAGTGTTATTTTGCATGGTACTGCTACACTGGTTGCATCTGAGGTGTCATTCTGCTGTAATTGTCATGAGGGATGTCTCTGGTGTCTATTCTAAACCAAACACAAGCACTTGTTCACTGAGTAAAGCTCATTTGAGTGCATTGTTATGGGACCAGCATTTGCAGGCACCAGTAGAGGGTTTTACAGGAGTGTTCACAAATTTGGCACACACATGCCTACTGCATCTGCAAGATGAGCTGAGGTGTTTTGAGACTCTGACAAGTGTGTTTTATATAAAAAAAATGAACTGTACATAACTATTTTTCTATGCTACCTCCTAAATCAGCACTCCACACACTTGTTAGCGTATGCATGCGGCGTGTCCCACGTAGCTTAGTTTTGGTTGTTTTGTGTAGTCTTTTTCCTGTGGGATAGCACAATAGACTTGATGTTTAAATTGCAGAGCTGTTTCATGACCCCTTTTGCCTAGGGAAAGATTGCCAGCAGCATATAGGGCATGGCAGCTGGTTACAGGCCTCTTCCAGCTTGTTGTCACCAGACAACAGGGTCAATGAGGATGCCTGGGTGTTGTCTTTTGGGTTGCCCTAATATACACAAGAAAATGACCTTTGGCCTGAAAGCTAATTTTTCATCAGTGTCAGTGTCATGGTAACTTTTTGAAGTTGTCCAGCCCACCATAAGTCAGTTTGACTGTATTGCATGCGTGTGTAAACTTGGAAAAACAGAAAAAGTAGGGGGGTAGGCAATGGAAAAATATGAAGAAAAAAAAACACTTTCATGTGCCTGTGTCTCAAATGCAACATTTCTGAAGGTCAGATATATTACTTGATGTACATGCCAATTTTGGAGGCATTCTCACCATATCTAGGTCGTTTTTCATGGCATCAGATATGCATGATCCAAGACATCAACAGCATTGTAAACGCCAAATCAAGACACTTCACATAATGGGCCATAACATAAAGATGCAGCAACTTTCAAGGGTGTCACTTTGGGTTTGTCTTAGCTATTGTCTAAGGGTTGCACTGATGGCAGATTGAATGGTGTTCAGGTGGGACAAGTCTCTATGACAGTTCACGGTATACATTTAAATTCGGAAGTTCAGGCAGTAAGAGGCCACGTGTTTTTAAAAATAATTTTTGCCTTGTTTGAAAATTTGCAGTTGAGCTGAATGTGGGAATTTGCTGGAAATTTGTGGTTAGCTGAGAGGAGACATGTTTGGTGCTTTGATTCATACCATCCTGAGCTTATCCAGTGGACATTTGTGGGCCTATGTTGAGTTGCCTTTGACGTAATGATTTGAGGGGCACGCTGATTTCAGCTGTGCTTGGGTGTGGGGTTGGTAAGGAACCAGTTTCATAGCCAAGAAATGAGACGGTTTGATTTGATTGATTGTACATTGCTTAACGTCCCGACAGCAACAAGGCTTTCTCAGGACGTGCCTGCACTGCTTGTGAAAAAAAATAAATAAACAGAACATTGAATGTATGTCGCCATCTGGTCAAATACGTTAAATAAACCTAACACATGGGGCCTAAATAAAGCTAAGACCATTTAGCAACACACATCCAATATCAAGAGCTACAGGCAGTGCAGACAGTAGGGAGAGTTTTAAAAAGGCAAATACAGGTGAATGGACAAAGGGTAGACAGAAACACATGACCCAGAATAGAGAGAAAAACTCACCCTGTGGGGCTGACCAGGGTGACCCTGGGAACTAAAAAGTACCTAACCCCACCCAGGTCCCCCAGGGCAGACCCAGGTGGGGGAAGAAATGAGACGGGTCATGTGATGTTTGTTTTTTTTTTTTTTTTTTTTTATAAGAAATGAGACGGGTCATGTGATGTTTTTTTTTTTTATTTTGTGCATGTCAAATGTGCAGCTGGTGGGCGGTAGTGTTTTTTAGGGAATTGAACAATTAGGGGATGACTGGGACTGACTAAGGCTAAGAGACTGGACAGTACGGAAACAGCACTGTGGTCCGTGGCCTGTCAGGTGCACCACATGCCATAGGTGACATAGACCGGAAACTGGTTTAGTGTAACCAGATCATTGTGTTTGGATGGTTGCAGTTGGAAAAGTAAGGAAATCATGAAAAATTAGAAATTTTGCCAAAAAATCGCTGTGTATGCAGTTTTATAGGCGTTTTGGCATGTTTTGCGTGGCAACACCCTGTTTACCTGCACTGTGAGCTAGGTATAGTGTGTTTGCTCATTTATTTTTTGTCTTACAGGTAGTCATGATTCTTTCCTTCGACCATGAGCTGTGACCTTTTGTCCTTGACCTTGAAAGGGGTGGGGTTTGGGGTGTTCAGTTTGATAAATGCGTTAAAAAAAATTCACTCTTTCAGTTATTGAAGTTGTGTGGGGTGGGTGTAGGGGTGGGTTGGGTAGGGGTTTGGGTTGGAGGTGGGGGCGGGGGGGGGGGAAGAGGGGGGGTGGGGGGTTGAGGGCTTAAGGTCAAAGGTTAAGATAAAAACTATAATGAAACAGTGTTAGCATGTGCATTTCATCAGACAGCTGACCTCAGAGTGAAATAAGCGGCCAAAATAATGTGACATGCAGAAGTGTTATTTTTGCATGGTACTGCTACACTGGTTGCATCTGAGGTGTCATTCTGCTGTAATTGTCATGAAGGATGTCTCTGGTGTCTATTCTAAACCAAACACAAGCACTTGTACACTGAGTAAAGCTCATTTGAGTGCATTGTTATGGGACCAGCATTTGCAGGCACCAGTAGAGGGTTTAACAGGAGTGTTCACAAGTTTGGCACACACATGCCTACTGCATCTGCAAGATGAGCTGAGGTGTTTTGAGACTCTGACAAGTGTGTTTTATATAATAAAAAAATGAACTGTACATAACTATTTTTCTACGCTACCTCCTAAATCAGCACTCCAGGCACTTGTTAGTGTATGCGGCATGTCACGCGTAGCATAGTTTTGGTTGTTTTGTGTAGTCTTTTTCCTGTGGGATAGCTCAATAGACTTAATGTTTAAATTGCAGAGCTGTTTCATGACCCCTTTTGCCTAGGGAAAGATTGCCAGCAGCATATAGGGCATGGCAGCTGTTTACATGCCTCTTCCAGCTTGTTGTCACCAGACAACAGGGTCAATGAGGATGCCTGGGTGTTGTCTTTTGGGCTGCCCTAAGATACACAAGGAAATGGCCTTTGGGTCTGAAAGCTCATTTTTCATCAGTGTCAGTGTCATGGTAACTTTTTTTTAAGTTTTCCAGCCCACCAGAAGTCAGTTTGACTGTATTGCATGCGTGTGTAAACTTGGAAAAACAGAAAAAGTAGGGGGGTAGGCAATGGAAAAATATGAAACAAAAAAAAAAACACTTTCATGTGCCTGTGTCTCAAATGCAACATTTCTGAAGATCAGATATATTCCTTGATGTACATGCCAAATTTGGAGGCATTCTCACTATATCTAGGCTGTTTTTCATGGCATCAGATATGCATGATCCAAGACATCAACAGCATTATTAACCCCAAATCAAGATACTTCACATAATGGGCCATAACATAAAGATGCAGCAACTTCAAGGGTGTCACTTTGGGTTTGACTTAGCTATTGTCTAAGGGTTGCACTGATGGCAAATTGAATGGTGTTCAGGTGGGACAAGTCTCTCTGACAGGTCACGGTATACATTTAAATTGGGAAGTTCAGGCAGTAAGAGGCCATGTGTTTTAAAAAATAATTTTTGCCTTGTTCGAAAATTTGCTTTTGAGCTGAATGTGGGAATTTGCTTTAAATTTGTGGTTAGTTGATAGGAGACATGTTTGGTGCTTTGATTCATACCATCCTGAGCTTATCCAGTGGACATTTGTGGGTCTATGTTGAGTTGCATTTGACGTAGTGATTTGAGGGGCACGCTGATTTCAGCTGTGCTTGGGAAGAAACCAGTTTCATAGCCAAGAAATGAGACGGGTCATGTGCTTTTTTTTTTTGGGGGTATTTTGTGCATGGCAAATGTGCAGCTGGTTGGCGGTAGTTTTTGTTTTAGGGAATTGAACAATTAGGGGATGACTGGGACTGACTAAGGCTAAGAGACTGGACAGTACGGAAACAGCACTGAGAGATGTGTAAAAGGGAGAATACTGCGACTCCTAAATTAATAATGCCGTATCGATAGTATTAAATCAGGGTGAATTACAGACGTAATTACATACGTAATTACGTTACAGTGTAGGGGGCTCTGGATAGAGGTAGTACCTTTGCTGTTCGGCAGCTGCGTCCTACATAGGACGGACGGGCATCACTGGTCCTCATCCATCTCCTTAATCTCTCACGTGCTGGCTCCAAGCGCCACACCCTGGCAAACCACCTCAGCTGGTGGGCTAAACCACGTGAGGGGGTGGTGTTCACATTGCACCACTAGGCGGATGAGCTGTTTCTGACAGCCAACGGCTAGAGGACGGAGGAGATCAGGTTGGATCCAACGGCCAAATGTGGGGGAGTAAACCCTTCAAATCAGGAGTGGAGCCCCGAAGGCAGACAGCTGCCTGTATTCACGCACTGTTCTGGCAGCTCCTGCAGCCAAACTGGTACCAAACGTACTGCTTTGCATTCCTTTGGATACATCAGCGAGGCCGAGAGGGGGATCTTGACGACTGGGCATCCCAGGATCTCCATACACTTCGCCCAGGCTTGCGCACTGGAGAGGTCACTCCAGTGACTGACCCAGCAAGCGCATACTCCCATTGTCTTTCGAGACAGGATGCCGAACAATACGTTACAGTCCAGAATTTTCAGTCTCCCATTATCACAGTTGGCGTTTTTGAGAAATTGCGACGACACTATTTTTAGTGCTGATTCACTCTACACTCTAGGTAATATTATATGTCAGCTTTATGCGCACAAGCTTTGTTTAACTGAGTCATTGACTTGAAACGGTTAGAACACACCCCCACCCCCCCACCCCCACATACACATCCTATACACGCTACCCCCGCCCCCCTTACCTATACACTTCCCCCCCCCCTACATCCTGTACACACACATCCACCCCCCCCCCACCCCACCCCCACCCCCTCCCCCCCCCCACCCACACACGCATACACCTCACACCAGCCCCATACCCCCACACCCCCACCCAGCCCCTACCCCCCCCCCCCCTACAAAGCCCCACACACTAACACTTTACCCTTCACTTCCACAAAGACGCCAACAGGCACACACAGGTACACGCAAACATTTCATGCCCGTTCTGTGTCAACGGGTCAAAATTATGCCACTATGTCATTAGGACAAATATTTTTTGTAGGTTGAATATAGAAGATAGGTTTTACTCGAAATATGGACCACCCGGTCAATCCTAAAAAAATAGGACACGCCACCTTAGTAGTCAAATAGAGAAAAAGATTTTTGATTTTCTGTTTGGACGTCTAACAAAGTGCGGAGAAAAACACCAACACATCCGGGCATACCAACCTACGATGCATTTGAAATTAAAAGACAAAACCCATAATCTACTCTTAATGAGGGACCTCATTGATTCAAAGTCACTATACACCACGCACCCTGTTTACGAGTGTCATTTTAGATCAACAACTCATGCGAGGAGAGAATTGGGCGGTAGCATATTACAGACACACGATAATCTACTTACAAAAAGTTTGAATACATTTTTCAGTGAAAAATATGATCATGAAATCGGGTGCCTGTATACGTACTGAGTCTGAAACCGGATCTTGCCCTAGGGTGTGTTTATTAGATTGTCCCTTTCATGACCAGGAAGGTTTTATTGAAATCGGTTGTGAAACAGATATCATGCCCAAGCTTTTGCCTGCCGTGTGTGTGTGTGTGTGTGTGTGTGTGTGTGTGTGTGTGTGTGTGTGTGTGTGTGTGTGTGATTTTATTAGAATGTACCCACCCCTTTCGTGACCAGATAGGCAGATAAACTGTACACACAGTTTATATATATTGTGTATTAAAATGAACTTAATGACCCTTGACCCCCATTGTGGATTATTTTGTGGTGCCACAGGGTGTGGAAAAACTGAATTTGTACTTAATCTATTACAAACAAGATATATACATCATTTTGAAAACATAGTAATATTTTGTCCTACAATAAAACACAATAAAGCATATCACAACCGTTTTTTCATTTGGACTGACAGCAATATCTATTTAGCTGACCCTGAGAAAAAAAAAACTGAATGACTACCTACAATATTTTACAAAGCAATTTGAAGGACAGCCAACCCTGTTCATTGTTGATGACTGTTCTGCAGAGAAAGACATTGTCAAGAAGAGAAACACACTGGCAGAACTGGCCTTCAGTGGCAGGCATGCAAACATCAGTGTATGGATTCTCACTCAGAAATATAATGCTGTACTGAAAGATTTTCGTGAGCAGTTAAAGTTTATCTGTTTGTTTTACTGTAAAGATCGTGACAGCTTTGAAGATTGTCTCAGAGAGAACGATGTCATCCCCAACAAACATGAACGAGACTGTGTGAAAAACAAACAGATAAACAGACTGCTTCAAAGATGTTAAGTGCACTTTTTACTTTAAAACTTATGTTAAAAAGCCGTTTGAGCTCGGAATAAAACTCTCAACACCGACACTGATAAGCATGGCATATAATGTGACTTTGGGGTATTCTGAATGTTTTCCATGTTATGAGTACGAGACTGTTGATCTTAGGACACATACCTTTAGAGTCAATGATGCTAACTGCGACTGGTTTGAGGCACTGTGTAAACACATATTGAGACAACTATGTAAACTACATGATTATATTGAAGATGTTACAGTCAATAAAGTGGTATTACACCTACAGCGCAAGCAGTAATATTTTATATTATGATTTTGTCGGACAAATAAAAATGGCGCTCAACACAATTGATGTTACAGACTGCTTTAGTTATATTCAGCACTTTGATCAGTTAGGAACAGATTTCAAACAACCGGACATAACACCAGTATCAACAAAGGAGATGATGTATGTGTCATATCAAATGACTTTAGAAATTTTTGCGGAGTTACCATTTGTAGAGTTCATGCCTGTTGATCTTAAGACACATACCTTTGAAGTTGATGATCACTGGTTTGAGTCAGTGTGTGAGCAAATATTCAGACAACTATGTAAACTGAATCTGTTTATTGTAGGTGTTACAGTCAATAAAGTGGTATTACACATGGTGTAATGTTTTATATTTATTATTTTGTCGGACAAATAAAAATGACGGACAATGCCCAAAGCTCGTCAGGCTTAAGAAACGTGTTTCACACAACAGACTTGCCTATATCCAACACTTACAGTGTCTATGAATCGATAGAAAGGTCTTTTTTGGTCATACAAGATAACCTTCTTTCTGGTAGTGTAAAGATTGAGATTGTTGCTAAAATAGAATTTACCAGGGTAGATGGTGAAGTGATTGTTTCGTATATCTCTACAAGACAACACACAGTTAATTCAAGAAGGGAATTGGAAAAAGTGTTTAGAGAAAGACTGTTGCCTGACTTTCTAGAAGCAATTGACAGAGCAAAAATGCAAGGGTCTGGTTGGCATGAAGGCCGTGTACATGAACTACAACTGAAGCAGTCAAGATATCATCCTATTTTAGGCAAATCGTGGCTGCCACTACCAACTGAGGTTGCAGACAAAAAGGCTGTCGTCAATGTTCAGAACAAAGATAATTTCTGTTTCATGTGGTGTGTGCTTGCCAAACTGCATTTTGTAAAAACAAAACCTGAACGTGTATCTAACTATACCAAATTTGTAAACGAACTCAACTTCAGTGGCATAGATTTTCCTGTTAAGGTGGAGGATATAGATCTGTTTGAAAAACTAAATCCTGGGATATCTGTGAATTTGTATGTATGGGATAATGAGTCTGAGAACAAGTTACAACCAATTAGAGTGTCACCAATTGCCCCAACCTACGGTCAGTCAGAAGATAAGCATGTTGATATGTTACTAATAAGCACTGACTCAGGTGATAACTTTCACTACACAGTTATCAGAAGCATGTCACGCATAATTCATAATCATGTATCAAAACACAATGGCAAACAGGAAGTATGTAAAAGATGCTTACAAAGGTTCTCCTCTATAAAAGTGGCACATAAACATACCCAGCAATGTAGGTCAGCTGATGACATTCAAACAATACTTAGGTATCCAGATCCTGGTAGCAAGGTATATTTCAAGAACTACGTTAATCAGCAAAAGCTGCCGTTTGTAGTGTATGCTGATTTTGAATCACTGGTTGTACCATATGAGGGTCCTGTTCCAGAATCATTACCAAAGACCGTAAAATTGAGTGATCAAGTGGTGTGTTCTTTTGGATATATTCTTGTTAGGTCTGACGGCCAGCATACAAAACCTGTTATCTACAGGGGTGAAAATGCAGCAGCTGAGTTTTTAACAGAAATGAGACAACTGTATTGTCAGGTAGTACATTATTTGGAAAAGTGTCAGATGCCTTTGGTCATGACAGAAGAAGACAAACAGAATTTTGATACAGCAGTGATGTGTTGGATTTGTGAACAACCTTTAGGAGGTTGTGAACAACTTCTGAAGGGTGATAATGTTCGTGACCATGACCACATAACTGTGCGTTACAGAGGTGCTGCCCATGGTGATTGTAACTTAAAATTAAAAATAGACCCCAAGGCATACAAACTGCCTATCTTTTTCCACAATCTCAAAGGGTATGATTCACATATTATCATGCAGGCTGTGGATGAGTCTTAGAAAAAGATTAGTTGTATTGCCCAGACAACTGTAAAATACTTGACTTTTAGGCTGGACAACAAATTAGCATTTTACGACTCCATGCAACATTTGTCCTTAGGGCTTGCTAGTCTCGCAGAAGGACTGACTGAGTTTCCAATAACAAGTAAATATTTTGAGCCAGAATTGATTAAGAAAGGAGTCTCTCCCTACGAGTACATCAGTGACTGGGTAGTGTTTGAAGAAAGGAGACTGCCTCCAAAAGAGGAATTTTATTCTACACTAACTGGCAAAGGCATTTCTGACTCCCGATTACCAGCACGCACTTGATGCAAGGGGTAAACTAGGGTGTAAAACGATTGGTGACTACCATGACCAGTACTTGAAAGCTGATGTTTGCTTGCTAGCAGACGTATTTGAAAGTTATCGTGAAAAGGGTTTGTTACACTACAGTCTTGACCCAGCCTGTTACATAACTAGTCCTGGCTTGACATGGGATGCATTTTTGAAATCCAGTAAGATATCTATAGACCTGTTGTCTGATCGTACGATGGGTGAAATGGTGGAACATGGATTGAGGGGAGGCATTAGTATTGCAGCGAACAACTATGCCAAAGCTAACAAAAAATATCTGGACGACCTTGACTTTGACCCCTCAAGGTCGAGGTCATTCATTACGTACCTTGACGCGAACAATTTGTATGGATTTGCGATGTGTGAGTTATTGCCCTTGAAAAACTTGTGTCTGTATGATTTGTCACAGTATGACATAGCACAGTTAACAAACTATATTATGACTCATGGCCGGAATGATGCAAAGGGTTGGATCTTTGAAGTAGATTTGGAGTACCCACACCACCTACATGATTACCACAATGATTATCCATTGGCTGTTGAGAAAATGAGTATGATGGGTAAAAAAGAAGACACCAATCCGGGACAGGCAGGTTCGACCGCAGTGGCTGCAGGGGAAGGTCTGGTCAGGGTTCTGAGTTACTACAACTCTGTTTTTTCTTCTGAGCCGCTTGTCCTTAAGGTTAGCTCTACGAGAGTCCTCAAAGGAGACGGCTGCCTTGTGAATGGTGGAGCACCAGGTGTCACGGTCCTCAGCAAGCGAAGACCACTGGCGGTGGTCGATTTGGCAGGCACTAAGTGACTTCTTGAGACCATCTTTGTATCTCTTCTTTGGAGCCCCTCTGTCTCGGTGTCCAGTGGTGAGCTCGCCGAACAGAGTGATCTTGGGTAGGCGATGATCCTCCATCCTGGAGATGTGCCCCGCCCAGCGAAGCTGTGTCCGCAGCAGCAAAGCCTTGATGCTCACAGTTTCCGCCTGTTCAAGGACCTCGACGTTGGTGACATAGTCACTCCAGTGAATGCTGAGGATGGTACGCAGGCAGCATTGGTGAAAGCGTTCGAGGAGTCGTATTTGGCTGCGGTAGAGGGCCCAGGATAGGGGAGTAATATATTTTTGATAGTTTAGCTCCGACGTCTGTCATTTCTTCTAGCAATAAAAACTCCTGTAAAATAAACTAATGTTATTCCTACTAGAACAAATATTATTTCTCCATTTGTTTGTTCTGGGCTTGGCTGGTAGTAGTCGCTAAGTTTTGGTCGTGGGATGGTCATGTCTTCGCCACTTACAAAAAAGTATTGTTTGATCGCGTCATCGACATTAGAAAATGTATGCTGTGCCTGACCCTCAAGCCTGAGTTTTTCATTGATCAAATCAAGTTTCTCTATTCTTTGCTTCTCATAATCTTGTTGGGCTTGTGCCAGTTTTTCAGATGCCTCATTGTGACGCTTCATTTCTTCTGCAGATTCCTCTCTACCCATTTTTGAAAAGAGATAGTTTGATCCACTAAATGCCAATGCATTAACAACTGCCCCACCAATCATAATAGCTATAGTTGCCATACTTTTTATTTACATAGAAACATTTTGTGGAATAATTCCTTGCTTAACGAGAAAGTCTTTTGTGGCCATTGATGCTGTGACAACTGCTACTAGCTTAGCACTGTCTTCGAAGTCTAGTCTACTCAAGTCTGCTGATTTCATTTTGAGAAGACTTTTCCCCAGCATAGAATACGCTACTGCTAGTCCGCTTATCATGGCAGAGTGATAGACGAGGTTCATGAGATTCTTTGCGTCGCTCATTTTCTTATGCTACAAAAATTAAAATAATAAATTTATTTACTGCATGTAAAATGGGTCCAAAGGTTTTGACACTGCTGGTAATGTGGAGACTTCTTCTTTTATTTTTGGAGTGTTTGATTTTTTGGACACTGTTCGAGTGTTTGGTTTGTATTTTTTGTATAATTGGTAACCTACGTAACCAAATCCTACAACAAATCCAGCAACTATATGTTTTGTTGTTTCAGGTTTAGACTCAGTTGTTTGTCTCTCACTTTGTGGGGGGGGGGGGGGTGAGGGTGTTGGTCTTGACGGTAGTAACACTGGTGCTGTTAATGGTGTGTCAGTTACATGAGCCTTTTGTGTTAATGCCTGAAGCTGTAATTTTTTTTGTCTGTTTTATTCAGCTAATTTTTTCCCTGCCTCTATTCGACCTGGGCGTTTAGTCTTAGTCACCGTTTGAACTTGTGTCAAGACAGGACTCTGATGTGGAGTCGTCTGGGTCTCGTCCATTTTCTTCTAATTTAAAATTTATTTTAGAAAAGTCAATATGACTCCCAGTCACAAGCAAGGTTACCACAGGTGCAAGGTAATTCCCAAACTTGTAAAACATAAATCATGCTAATTTGCCTATTGAACTTGAAACTATGGGGTTGCTTTCTAAATTGTGTGATAAACTGTCACTATCAACAGGTAGGAAGTGACTCACAGCTTTTGTGTATATGCAGACAAGAGATCGACTCAAATCACGGGTCATTAGTGAAGCAATGTGATTTACATATTTACCATGAAGTTTGATTAGCTCGTCAGCGGTGAGAGATTCTATGTTTTCTGTCATGTATTGTTTTCTGACAAAAGCTTTTGATTTTCCAGATACAACTACAGAGAGAAGACGCTGTTTTTTAGAGTCTAAGTCTTTGTTTTCTACAGCACAGATATCGCTTAGAAGAAGTAATTCGTCTTGGTTCATTTTATAATAAAAAATAAAAATAATAACACAGCTTTGCTGGGACCTGTGAATAACTTATGAAGTTACTGTTCATGTAACTTTCTAGAATAACGTGATCTTACTTGATAACTAATTTCAAAGTTACCTACAACTTACAAGTAACTTTGACGTTAACTTTGATGTTAGTTGTCACAAGTTCTTATAAGTGACTTAAAATAAGAACTTATGTGTCTTATCTTAAGTTCTTATAAGTTCTTAACCCAAGACAATAAGACACTCGGACAGATTTCTCAAGTTACAAGGACAACAAGAAGACTTTTTTTCTCAGTAGTACTCTGGTGGTGGAGCTGATGGTGTCAAATGAGCAGGCATAAAAGGCATGACATCTTTTTGAGAAGAGTATTTCAGAATTAATGAATGATTACCAAAAGAGATCTTTACTTGCCTAACAGTCCGTAAACTTTTTTCATAGTTTCTTCTACGCCTATTTTCTTTCCTTCCTCTAAAAAAGATTGCTTTATCTCTTCAACATTCGCGGGTTGACTACGCATCTTATTCTGTACTTCAGATTTCTGTTGCTTGTAATTGGCCAAATCATCCTGGACTCTCTAAAATTCGTGATCGTCAATTTTATTATCCTCTAAAGCCTTACTGATAATAAGTTTCATACTGCTCAGCTTAGCTCCAGTGAGCGTACTCAAGGCTTCATGCTTCTGCAACTTTGTATGAAATCTCTTGTTAAGGGCTTCCATACCAAAGCATGCCAGGCCTGTGGCAGCACCAACACCTTCAATAGTAATTCCTATGACACTTCCAATTCCAGTCACAAAGAGGGCTAAACCAGTGACAGATAATCTGGCTGAAACCACACCCACGGCCATTGATGTGTTGTGTACAGAATTGAAAACCGTTTTGTAACGGCATTTGCACCGAGAGTATTTTGATTGTTCTCCTTCCAAATACTTCAACACTTCGGCAATATTCATTAAATGGAATGAGTCTGCCTGTAATGTTTTATCACGCTCAACAGGATCAAGCAGCTCAGGTGGTATTTGCGGATACAGTGGTGGCATTTTATTTGGCAAATATTTTTTATTTTATTTAATCTTCTAAGTTATTTTGCAACTCTCCAAAGGTATACAATTTGCTAGTGTAAGATATGAAACAAGATCTATGTGTTCCAGTTTTATGAAATTTAGATAAACTAGAGTTGTTTTATCAATCAATACCTTAACAGCAGGAACACTACTCGAAACTTCAAAATCTGTATTGATTTTTCTAATAGCAATAACAACCTTTGTTGACTCTGCTACTGTGCTATCCCACGTAAGTTTGATTCCCTGTGCGATATCTGCTTCTTTCGCAGCATCCACAGATCTCATGAGAATTTCAAAAACTATTGTCACATCTCTATCTATGGTAAAATTTGCTGGTACGAACGAGATAGAAGTATCTGTTCTACCCTTCCTATTTGTAAAAAAATACCTTCGTTTCCCATACTCTTGAAGTTTTGGGTTTTCTCTGCTATTGGTTCTGGAATAGCTTGGCACAAGACTTACAGGCGTTGGCTCAGAGTTAACAACTTTTCTAAATACTAAGGCACCTTTATCAGTAAAATAAACATAAGGACTGATAAAAACAAACTTTATGTCCCATACAATGGGAATAGGTACAAGTGGAACAGGGTTAGGAATAATTACCCATTTATTACCCACATGTTTTAAGCTGTAGAGCCCATTACTTACAGGAGTAGGAACAGTAACATCACGAAGTTCACTAAGTTTAGGAAACTGTCTCTCAGCGCCATCTTTTACATCATCAATTACCTTTCGTTTGTACAATCCAACAGAAACAAGTTCAAGGCCATACACCTCTCCTACCTCACCTTTATCAAAATCTTGCACGTCAGCCAAATCTTTCAACTCTACTGACGGACATGCAACTTGTACAATTCTCGGCTTTGGACCAAGACCGCTCATTTTTTATTTTAGCAAAAATAAAATTTATTTCCAACACAACATAAAAATCATGCATTACAACTGATTTGTCATCCTGATTAGTTACATATAAGCACAATGATTCAAAGAAACTGCAGCCCAGTTTTTTTAACTGAAAATTAGGAAATCTAACAACTACATTTTCGCAATAAGGAGCAGTTCCAGGCGACACACATTTCAACAAAGTCGAAGGCTTTCCATTGTGAAGATTATCAGTAGTGCTTAGTTCTTTCAAATGAACATTTAGCACTGTGTGTACTGACAAATGAACAGGATATCTGCCAGTTATTCTTGTTTTTTTTTTGTGATAGTAGACGTCCATCTGATTGTGACCAATCTTCATCTGGATGTGTTATTCTTTTACCTAAGAAACCAAGTAATAATAAAAGACTAATTGATAAAGAAAACTGACCACTTTTCAGAAATTGAATTGTGACAAGTAAATTAGCTGGGTTTAAAGTTGCTTTAATTTTAAATTCATTTTGAAGCCATTCAGCTAAAGTAAAAATGTCATAATACCCAGCTCGTAAAATATCACCCTTTTCTAAACCATCAAGAGTTCCACTTACAGAATAATTGTTATCATCTGTTACATTAAACCACTTTACTGTATAGAACATTTCATGGATAGCTACAGCCTTACTACCATCACGATTATCAATCCCATTAGTTAACCACACTGGTTTGCCTGTGTCAATATTTGATAAGGTTATAAACATTTTTATTATCACATAAAAAATAATGGAATTTAAATCACCAACCATTACCACTACAAACGCATTTCAATTTAATGTGGATGCTAAATACAATGTCACCCCTACTTATGAACAGAAAATAATTCAGCTAAATCGACTCGACATAGCTGTAAGCGAACAAGATTTATTTCAAGTTAAAGTACCCAACCCGTTTGATCATTACCTAAACCCTCCAATAACAGACGATGCTACAGCAAGAAAGTGGTCCTCAAGTCCACTACAGATGTTTGAAAACCAGCTCAACTTTGCTATACTGTGTAGTACTACAGGATGCGGCATTTTATTTACAGACCATTTGAATCACTCAAACAAACTGATTAGGACTGTGTATCGTTTCCACACTTATTACCAGCTTAGACGTATACTGTCAGAACTGCATACACCATTACCCACTGAATCCAGTTTCAACAGATATAACAACCCCATGGATATGAAAGCGTTTGAACGGATCTGTAATGAGTTTAACATCAGCCCCCATGCCGGGTATGACTTCACACAAAAACTTGATGATCACAACGGCATGGGTACAT
Source organism: Semisulcospira habei (assembly GCA_036245525.1). Classification (NCBI taxonomy): domain Eukaryota; kingdom Metazoa; phylum Mollusca; class Gastropoda; family Semisulcospiridae; genus Semisulcospira; species Semisulcospira habei. The sequence continues at coordinate 882,907 of BTPG01000003.1, forward strand.
TGTATTACGCTATGAATCACAGATAATACCCTCAAGATTATTACCCCGGTTTCACTTCATTCTCATCAAAATCACAAGTCTGGTTAGGCTCAATAGAACAGAAACAGTCTAATGCCTGGACCACATTTGTCTTAGACAGGAGTGACAGGTTTACTCAAGCGGTTGATTGATTGATTGTACATTGCTCGGGAGTCGAGCGCGTCAATGAGTCTATCAGAACATAATTTATGTCTGGTGTTTACTAGATGCACAATCATTAACAAAATCGAATATTTTGAATGGAAGTGAGAAGTTTGCCGCACAAAAACAGGTTTTATCGAACTTGGAAGACTCGATCAACTCAAAAGTAGATCTCCTGTCAAACATACAGCGTTACCAAGACATTCTCAGATATGCTAGATCAAAAGTTGACTTTGTAGTTGGCATCGGGTTATACATGTTGCCGTCTGATCTTCAACTCCAAATGGGGACAATAACAAATTATAATAACGAAATAATTGTTGCTGGTGTTAGTCAAAAACTCGGTCTCAATCAATCTGTAAACTTAGGAGGAACAACTGCGCATATACTGTTGTTAAAACCAATACAGGTGGTTACTTCCCCTGCGCCAACACCCATACAGCCAGTAACACCCAAAACGCCGCTACCAACCACTGACTCCACACATGAATACGAGAAAACAGCATTGACAATAGGTCTCATTGGAGTAGATATATTACTTTTGTACCTGTTTCATTAAATAACCTATCATTAACCCTCCTACTGTCACCAAAAAGACCCACACATGTTCTGCCATAAAGCCAACTACCTTCGCCTCTGTACTAATCAGCCAACTGAAAACTGTGCCTAAAATACCGGGTAATGAATCCATCGCTTTCAGAGCCAATTTCTTAAGCAGGTCTGATATTTGAGACAATTGTTTCTTTACACACGACTGTAAATCTTTTGGGTCAGTTGGTGCTGATGGTGGAGCTGGAGGGGTCGGACCGCTACCCCCTGGTCCTCCCGTTACAGCTAACACAACAGTACTTATAATAAATCCCAGAGCAGTAATTAAACTCGAAATAGTGATACCCTGCTCTCTGAAAAGTGTTTTCAATCTTTCAGCCAAAGTTGTGTCTTCGTGAAGTATTTTCTGAATAGTTTATCTAATTCTGTTAATCTGTGATTTCAGTTTTTTTTTTCCCAATTTCAATCACTTCTAGTCGCGCTGATCTTTCTATCTGCAAATCATTTAATCTGTGTTGTATTCTTTCTTTCATTTCTGTGTCATAATTCTCATCATCAGCTGTAGCCAGTTTTTCTTTTTCTTTTAAAATGCGATTATCAATCTCCACTAGTTTGGCTACATTATTCACAAGCTCACCTCTTATTGACTGCAGTGTTTTATCCAACCCCACTAACTCCCGCATTGTCAAAGGAGAGTCACCCATTGTTTTCATAGCCTCATTTATTTGCCCTTCTGTAAACGAAGTTTCTTGTATTACTGTGTTTGCTAATTCTGGCAGTCTTGTTACTTCAGTCATTTCAATTTCTTGTCCCGTCAGCAGTCTTGTTTGCGCATCATGAAGTGCACTAGCAAGACGAGGTGGTAACTGTTTATCTCCAATACCAAGTTGACGCAAGGCGCCAACACCGCCTTCACTTTTGATTGTACTTAAAGCTCTAAACTTACCAGGGTCTCTTTTGTTAGTCAATTGTACTTTTCCTTTGTCAACAGTGTTTAAATATAAATGTCCTTTTTCATATTCAAACTGATTAGGATCTATTTCATTTGGGCGGTCACCAACACTATCATAAAACGAGTTTACTTTGACTTTTAACAGTTCGTGAGACATACTAGAAGTATTTCCCATTCCAGTTACATCTGTTGCACTAGTATCATAGTCATTCATGTCATCCATTTCAAAATCTTCATGGTTAAATCCTCCCGCTGCCATTGTTTTTATTATTATTATTTTTTTTTTGATTTTTGCATAATAAAATGACACAGTCCTACGGATCAAAGTTAGACCCATACAGAAAATTGCGTGAACCTCTTGGTGTTAAGGGCATTAGGCAATCAATTGTCATCACTAACAATCCTAGCTCCATAGACCAGAACCAAATTCTTACAGTCAAGTTTCCTAACCTAGGCCCCAGTGACGTTATTGTTCCTGGTACTGCATGCCTAGCATTTAATATTGAACTTTCATCAGACACAGATGACAAAAGAACACTAGTTGACAACCTAGGCAGAGCAATTATTAAGACTATTAAAGTTAAACTTGAAGGTCAGGAAGTGTTTAGTCTTGACGATTCTGATGTGTTCTACTGTTACAAAGATTTGTGGCTAACTCAAGAAGAACGAGATGATCGTATTTATCAAGGCATACAGTCAGATAGCATTATGAAAATTCGAATAAATGCAAATGATAAATCAAACACAGAAGTCAAGGACATTATTGTGGCCGAAACATATGGAAATAGGTTTTGCATTCCACTTGAGTTTGAAATCCTAACAGCGCATTTGCCTTATTACCAAGGAGCACTAAATGACCGCCTGAGCTTTGAACTAATCTTTAATGACTACTCCAAAGTTATCAAATCGACGGATCTCAATGCATCATACAAGATCCCTAACATTTCCTTGGAATATGAGATTGTCACGCATGCTCATTTAGCTATTCTCATACAAAATCAGTACCAGTCAAGACTGCCGATTTATTATGACCGTGTGATAAGACACAGTTTGATTCATAAAGACAAAAGCGACCAGATTTGGAACATCAACCTAAACACGCCTGCTAGGTCACTGAAAGGTATTCTTATGTTATTTGTTGAACCTGGGGCTCCATACAAAAGAGATTCAGAAAAATTCTACAATCCAAAGATTACACATTTGTCCTGCACAATCGAAGGCCGACCTAACCAACATTTTGCGTCGGGAATGACGGGATATCAGCACTATGATGAGATCACAAAGTATTTTGCTGGTGGAAGGCTTAGAGAAAAGTCAGCTAACACTGCGTGCAAAGATTTACATCTGTATGACATAAGAATCAGTGAATATCTGACAGACAAGTACGCACTGTGGCTAGATCTGCGTTCTACGGATATTAATTTCCTTCATGGCTCTGGCCGTACTATCGAAAATGGCAGTGACGGAATCTCAATTCAAATACAGAAAAAAACTGAAACCGATGGATTAATAAATATATATCTATATCTGATTTTTGATGCGCAACTTAACATTTCTGAGAGCAGGCTAAGTAGTCACATATATTAAAAGTATTCACTTAGCTTTTGAGTTGTTTTGGTTTTAATCCTTCACAACCCATTTTGAATCACGATAAAATCCGAACGTGTACCGCTTGTGCGGTAAACTCAACTAAACTGGGCATGAAATGGGTACAGTACAGCATGGTTCCCACTGAGCATTAAAAGGTATCCGTTTCACTACCGATTTCAAGTGCACCTTCCTGGTCATGAATGAGCGCAATCTATAAACACACCCTATGGCAATTGTTCATAATAATGACTACGCAAAAGCTTGTCTGGCTCCATTCTTAACGTGTTAGCAGACACGCCACACTTGTGCGATAAAGTGGACATGAAAGGTGTTTCACTACATCATGCCACTGACAGATTCTCTTCCTGCTTTGGCCCGGTTGTGAAACAGGTGTTTCTGATCAGGTTTGAAACGAAGTCAGCCAATACAGGCACCCGATTTCATGATCATACTTTTCACTGGAAAAAATGTATTCAATCTTTTGTAGATTATCATGTGCCTGTAATATGCTACAACCCAATTCTCTCCTCGCGTGAGTTGTTGATCTAAAATGACACTCGTAAACAAGGTGCGTGTATAGTGACTTTGAATCACTGAGGTCCCTCACTAAGAGTATTGGGTTTTGTCTTTCAATTTGAAATGTGTCGTAGGTTGGTCTGCCCGGATGTGTGGTTGGAATGAAAACAACAACATATTTTTCTCCACACTTTGTCAGACATCGAAACACAAAAACAAAATTATTTTCTCTATTCTACTACTAACGTTGAGTGTCCTATTTATTTAGGAATGGCCTGGTGAACTATATTTGGAGAAAAACCTATATTCAATGTTTGTCCCACAAATAAAATTTGTACTAGTGACATAGTGACATAAATGTGAAGGGTTGACACAGAACGAGAAAATCTGTTCTAGTGCCTTAGTGACATGAATGTGAAGGGTTGACACAGAACGGATTTGTTTGGCCTGACATGTTGTGTGTGCAAGAAGGGTGCCTGTGTGGGGATTGGGATGGGTGCCTCGGTAAAGTGTGAGTGTGTCGGGCTTTTTAGGGTAGGGTGGGGTGGGGTGGGGTGGGGTGTGGGGGTAGGGGGTTGGGTGTGAGGTATATGTGTGTGTGGGGGGGGAGAGGGGGGGTGGCGTGTACAGGATGTGGGGGAGTGTATAGGGTAAGGGGTGGGTGGCCGGTGAGACGGCGTGTACAGGATGGGTGTGGGAGGGGGGGGGGAGAGAGAGGTGTGGGGACGCAGTTAAACAAGGAAGCTTTAGCCCACATATACTATTACCTGGAGTGAATAGTGTAGTCGCAATTTCTCAGGAACGCCAACTGTGATAACGGGAGATTGTAAATTCTGGACCGTAACGTAATTACGTACGTAATTTACCCTGATTTAAAACTATCGATACAGCAGTATTGATTTAGGAGTTGATGTACTCTCTCATTTGCACATCTCTCACTGTGGTCCATGGCCTGTCAGGTGCACCACATGAAATACGTGACATAGACCGGAAACTGGTTTAGTGTAACCAGATCATTGAGTTTGGATGGTTGCAGTTGGAAAAGTAAGAAAATCATGAAAAATTTGAAATTTTGTCAAAAAATCGCTGTGCATGCAGTTTTATAGGCGTTTTGGCATGTTTTGCGTGGCAACACCCTGTTTACCTGCACTGTGAGCTAGGTTTAGTGTGTTTGCTCATTTATTTTTTGTCTTACAGGTAGTCATGAGTCTTTCCTTCGACCATGAGCTGTGACCGTTGACCTTGACCTTGAAAGGGGTGGGGTTTGGGGTGTTCAGTTTGATAAATGCGTTAAAAAAATTCACTCTTTCAGTTATTGAAGTTGTGTGGGGTGGGTGTAGTGGTGGGTTGGGTAGGGGTTTGGGTTGGAGGTGGGGGGGGGGAAGAGGGGGGGGGGGTTGAGGGCTTAAGGTCAAAGGTTAAGATACAAACTATAATGAAACAGTGTTAGCATGTTAGCATCAGACAGCTGACCTTAGAGTGAAATAACGTTTTTTTTATTTAACAATAATATTTTTATTTTTATTTTTGTGTACAGATTGTAAAGCGCTTGGAGCTTTTGAGTAAGATTAAGCGCTATATAAATACTCATTATTATTATTATTATTAAATAAGCGGCCAAAATAATGTGACATGCAGAAGTGTTGTTTTGCATGGTACTGCTACACTGGTTGCATCTGAGGTGTCATTCTGCTGTAATTGTCATGAGGGATGTCTCTGGTGTCTATTCTAAACCAAACACAAGCACTTGTACACTGAGTAAAGCTCATTTGAGTGCATTGTTATGGGAACAGCATTTGCAGGCACCAGTTGAGGGTTTTACAGGAGTGTTCACAAGTTTGGCACACACATGCCTACTGCATCTGCAAGATGAGCTGAGGTGTTTTGGGACTCTGACAAGTGTGTTTTATATTTTAAAAAAAAAACGAACTGTATATAACTATTTTTCTATGCTACCTCCTAAATCAGCACTCCAGACACTTGTTAGCATATGCGGCGTGTCCCGAGTAGCATAGTTTTAGTTGTTTTGTGTAGTCTTTTTCCTGTGGGATAGCTCAATAGACTTAATTTTTAAATTACAGAGTTGTTTCATCACCCCTTTTGCCTAGGGAGAGATTGCCAGCAGCATATAGGGCATGGCAGCTGGTTACAGGCCTCTTCCAGCTTGTTGTCACCAGACAACAGGGTTAATGAGGATGCCTGGGTGTTGTCTTTTGGGCTGCCCTAAGATACATAAGGAAATGTCCTTGGGTCTGAAAGCTCATTTTTCATCAGTGTCAGTGTCATGGTAATTTGTTTAAGTTGTCCAGCCCACCAGAAGTCAGTTTGACTGTATTGCATGCGTGTGTAAACTTGGAAAAACAGAAAAAGGAGGGGGGGAAGTCAATGGAAAAATATGAAAAAAAACACACTTTCATGTGCCTGTGTCTCAAATGCAACATTTCTGAAGATCAGATATATTACTTGATGTACATGCCAATTTTGGAGGCATTCTCACCATATCTAGGCTGTTTTTCATGGCATCAGATATGCATGATCCAACACATCAACAGCATTGTAAACGCCAAAACAAGACACTTCACATAATGGGCCATAACATAAAGATGCAGCAACTTTCAAGGGTGTCACTTTGGGTTTGACTTAGCTATTGTCTAAGAGTTGCACTGATGGCAGATTGAATGGTGTTCAGGTGGGACAAGTCTCTCCGACAGGTCACGGTATACATTTAAATTGGGAAGTTCAGGCAGTAAGAGGCCCAGTGTTTTTTAAAATAATTTTTGCCTTGTTTGAAAATTTGCAGATGAGCTGGAAATTTGTGGTTAGCTGAGAGAAGACATGTTTGGTGCTTTGATTCATACCATCCTGAGCTTATCCAGTGGACATTTGTGGGCCTATGTTGAGTTGCCTTTGACGTAGTGATTTCAGAGGCACGTTGATTTCAGCTGCACTTGGGTGTGGGGTTGGTAAGGAACCAGTTTCATAGCCAAGAAATGAGACGGGTCATCTGCTGTTTTTTTTATTTTATTTTGTGCATGGTAAATGTGCAGCTGGTGAGCGGTAGTGTTTTTTTTAGGGAATTGAACAATTAGGGGATGACTGGGACTGACTAAGGCTAAGAGACTGGACAGTACGGAAACAGCACTGTGGTCCGTGGCCTGTCAAGCAGCAATTCTGTCAATGGCGGCTTTCATACGACGTCTCCGGAAATGATTTTTACAAATTTATTAACAATTATTGGAAATTTTCATTTCTTAAAAGATAGCGCTATTCTGCATTTTATTCAATTGAAGTATTTAGCCCCAATTTGAGAAGAAAAAAAAAAACACACGACAGAATCCGGACTTTATAAAATGTGAAACCGGTTTAGTCATGTCCTCTAACGTCCTAACGATCATCCGATTGAAATAAAAAAATCAAAACTCACCCAACAGCCGATGTAACGATCTCCGGCGCATAATTTGTTATTAAAACAGCCGTTTATGGCCATATACCAGGTTGTCGTGAAGATCAAATTCTGCTCAATTAAGCTTCAAGCAGGCGGGTCGAATGAATCTCGCCAAGCGCATTGCTAGCTCTGCATGAAGCGGACAAAATAAAATCTGCAGCAATTTTCTCTGCGTGAACGCTTAAAAGTGCCCAGATCGAATTTTTGATTGATTTAAAAAAGACATTATATATTTAAAATGTAATACATTTTATCTTTATGAAAAAAAAAAGAAAACAAAATCATTTGTTGATGTTTGTACTTTTCGTCTGCTTTCGGTCTGCGTACGAATATGACTGCAAGCTTGATTCTGTTTACTACTCTAGGGGTACATGCTTTAGGAAGCCTGAACTGGTTAAAAACGGACTTTCAGAAGTTCACAATGAATGAACTGGACGCACAGAAAGCCAGCCTGCACATTTATGTAGTCTGGAACAATTTCTCGCATTTGGCTGAGAATAAACTTAGCGAGAATGTGACTCCTTCAATGACGTTGTCAACATGCAAATATGTTACGGATTGAATAACCGCATTGAACAAAGGAACGGAGAGACTGTTGTCAAATTAACGGGTTGCATTCGATTCATTGTGAACTGATGGAATGCGGATCGACATGCGATTAATAATTTACATAAATTTTGTGTGTGATTTTCGTTTTTAAAGTACACCTTTATAGCAGTTAAAAATTAACCGTCACCACCAGTGTTAGGCAAAAACTGAAGATATGCCTAAAAATAGCAAGTTTCAATGAAAAAAATGATGTACGTGACACCCCATATCGCTTACGTCTGGCTGAGAAAGCCATTCCAGCAAAACCAACAAAAATCGTATTCTGAGGTCTAAATTTTGGCTGTTTTTTTTTTTTTTTTTTTTTTTTTTTTTTTTTTTTTTTTTTTTTTTTTTTTTGGGGGGGGGGGGGGGGGCGGGGCGGAAATCAGTCACGTGAACCGTTTTTACGGCTTGCCATCGGCTGCAGGGGGAATTCCTTTCTACTTTTGGGCGTAAGATCAAGGCTCATTAAACATGCATGGAGGAATTTCCTGAGGAATGGGGACTTGACATGCAGACTATAGGAAAAAGCCCTGACTTGCTATAATTTGTGTGAAAGCAAGATGACTTTACTTAGCTACATGGTATACTAAGTACACCTATATGCTCTTCTAATATCCCGTCGGTGTGTGTGTATGTATGTTTCTGCATGCGTGCATGCTCGCGCTCCAAACATCCTCAAGTGACATAGATGTTCATGCGCCTCCGGGAACACTAGAGGACCTATGCCTCTTGGAGATGCACGCATATGTGAGAAAAAGAACGAGCAAGCTAGAGAGAGAATGACGTAATATTTAGAGTATGTCTGCGTGTTGACAGAGTTGCCTCTTTTACGTCACCGGCACTGTCTGACTTTCTCGAGAAGTCAAGATTTTGTACTGTTTAAATGTTTTCCTGAAAAGATTTAATTTTACATGAAGACGTTTAAAGGGCACAAAGCTGGTAAACGAATGCATCCAATGTCTTTATCCAAACAATTCTAATGGTCAAAACTTAATGGCCACTTTTTATCGCACGCACCGACAACACCACACAAATAATGTGATAATACTTGCAGTCAGTACTTTGATAATTTATTCATTAACAATTTCATTTTAGTTTTGAGTACATTAAGCAATTGTAACAACAACAGTACGTTATATTATTCACCCACCCGTCATTTGAAAAGTCACACAAGACTGGTCCAGTCTGTAGCGAGTGTACACACCGTTTGCAGCCAAGCATTAAATGCAGCTTTGACGCATGGAGTTCAGCAGGATTTGGAGAACATGTTGTGGGATCGCTTTTCACTCTTGATGCAGGAACTGAGTCAGGTGGAGGACGCCTTGAGCTGGGGGTGGTTGCTGACTACACGTTGCCCCAGCACGTCTCAGAGGTACTCGATGGGAGCCAGATGAGGTGAACAAGCTAGCCACTCCATCCTCATGATGCCCCGTCGCTCAAGGAACTCATCCGCCACATGGGTGCGATGAGATCGAGCGTTGTCGTCCTGCAGAACAGCATTGTCGCCTATGGCTTGGAGAGCTGGTTGGATGAGAGGCTGCGAAATCGCGTCCCGATAGCGCAGTCCAGTCAGGGTGCCTCGGATGACGTGGAGGGGGGTCCTGCCTTTCCTGCTGAAGCCTGCCCAGACCATGACTGAGCCTCCTCCGTAGCGATCCACCTCTTGGACGCATCCATCAGTGAATCGCTCGCCCTGGCGTCTCCAGATCCACACCCTGCCGTCGTTGAAGGACACAGTGTACCATGACTCATCAGTAAACAGAACCTGAGTCCACTGGAGACTGTTCCACTTCACATGTTGACGACACCAGGCAACCCGGGCTCTGCGATGAGCTGGAGTGGGGGTATTCTCACTGCTGCTTTGCATGAAGCCAGGCCAATTTCGCGCAGACGTCGGCAGACTGTGCTTCTGCTGACGTTAACGTTTGCAGCTTGTATCAGTTGACGTCGCAGAGTGGTTGACGTGACAGTTCGGTCGTGCAGAGCCGCCACACAAAGGTATCTGTCCTCCCTTCCGCTGGTGCAGCGCGGGCGTCCTGAGCAGGGTCGTCGTTCTGCCTTTCCAGTTTATTGGAACCGTGCCAGCAGCCTCTTGATCACTGAATGGGACACCGCAAGACGTCTCCCAACTTCTCGTCCGGAAATTCCATAGTGCAGTAGTGCAGCCACGATAGCGCCCGACCCTGATCTACTGGCTTTATGCTTCGTCGTGGTGGCATGGTTAGGAAAGTGACTATTATGCCCCTACTGTACCGGTATTTGTAGCGAAACAGAAGTGCTCAGTGTTCACGACTGACCACTTTAGCACGTGCACCACGACTTTACCGAGTTTTCCCACTTGTCTGCCTTTAGTACCCTTTTGAATATCGCGCAGCTTTTTAAAAAAAAAAAAAAAAAAAAAAAAAAAAAAAAAAAAAAAAAAAAAAAAACTAACGATGTTTCAAGTGCATTTGACACGTTTGTGGAAATTGATGAATTGTTGTCTATTGTTCCCTGTACAATGGACTGTCTAAGGTCAACTTTTAACCCATTTGGATCGAAAGAATATTAGCGTACTTGCGACGATAAACAACGACACAAAATGTGTGTGTGTGTGTGTGTGTGTGTGTGTGTGTGTGTGTGTGTGTGTGTGTGTGTGTGTGTCTGTGTGTGTGTGTGTGTGGGGGGGGGGGGGGGGGTGGGGGGCTTAAGTTTTGACCATCAGTATAGCTATATGCAAAGGTTCAAGGAAATATGACAAAAATTACGGACTGTAATCTGAGTCAACCGACTTCCCTTAAACGGTTGTTTATATCTCCAATGAGTCAATATGCTATGAGGCTCTCTTAGCCACCCACTTAAGAAAGTATTTTGCCAAGTTATAAGCTTGTGTGTACAGAAATATCGGAGATTCTCTTTTTTACAAACATACGCACACACATACATACATACATTCGCACATACGCACATACGGCGCTTTGCGTCAAATGTACGTTCAGCAGCGAGGTTAGCGTAACTCGACATGACCTACGTTTTATCTTGTTACTTCAATAATGTTAGAGGTTTAGCCAGCCCGCCGTAGACATACTGGACATTCTATTAAACTTCGTCCCACCGCGACCCGTCCTAAAAATTCCCTTCTATAACTAGCATGATTTATCTAAATATATATATATATATTTTTAAAAGCTAACATATCTACAACTTTGCAAATCGCAAAAGACTTATGGTACATGATATTTCTGCTCCAAAGCACCCTGCTCCATGCCTATATACACCACTCTCAATTTTGTCATGCTCAATATGTTTGCTGCGACACCATTGTTTTCCGCCATACTGTACAGATTTTTTAATTCGGTGATGAAGCAACATGACTTACTCACAAGTAATACAAATAGTAACAGGGGCCACAACTTACAGTTTGCGTACATACGTCTTTCCTCAATCGCTTGCCTTATTTGGTAGGTATGTGGTAAAAATGCCTTGTACACCTTTTTCATGTCTTTTTTTGTTTTGTTTATTTTGTTTGTTTGTTTTTTGTTTGTTTGTTTTTTTATTTCGGGTAGTTTGCTGTGTGTTCACTGCAGCTCACGTAGTTAAATCATTTTTGTCTCCTGCAAGCTTCGAATTTAGAGTGTACATTTACCGCCAGTAGTAAGAGGTGAGGCTCCTTATCTCAGCAGAATGTTAGACAAAGGCCAGCTGGTGTACTCAGTGACCGCACCTCGCCTAGTGTCATTTTCTCCCTTCTTCCCAGACCTCTGTTGGAGTCGGTCAGACAGCTGGTTACTGCAGAGTATTTTCCCCTGACAAGATATTTTGTTGGATTTCGCTTATTAACTATGTAGTCTTGCAAAAGTACGATTTTTCATCTGCAAGAGGTTTTTGCAACAATATAGTGCTTGAAGTGCTGTTCAAAACAGACTTACCGATCTTTAGAAACACAATATTCTCAGCTGCCTGCATTAAACGCAACACATGATATTAGATAGATTTATGTATACACACGTCCACGCCCCCTTTCAACTTTTGTGTACGTGGGGAAAAAACGCTAGATACTCTGGGAAGATATCCTCTGTATCATTTTGCTTACACAACCTCAGATCTCTAAAAACGCAAAAATTTGACACTTTTCACAGACCTGCCTAAAAGAAACACTTTTCAGCTTATTCACAAGATCTTGGATATTCAATGCCATGATGCGAAACACAGAACTACCATTTTCACCACTACTACTTTCATCATCACAGTGTGTAGGTGCGGGTGTGGGTTTGAATATGGGCACTGGAGTGTGTGTGTGTGTGTGTGTGTGTGTGTGTGTGTGTGTGTGTGTGTGTGTGTGTGTGTGTGTGTGTGTGTGTGTGTGCAGGTATGTCGTCCTTTGAAGACACATGGTGAGGGACCTTTGGGGTCTGAATGATGGACGGGCTGTTTTCTCATGGTTGCTGGCCTGCCCCTCATTTCTGCCCTCTGCGTTCCACAAGCCCGTGGGTAGCAGGGTCGTATGCGTGGGTCTTTCCCTCAACAACGGGGGAGTCGAAGCGGAGGAAGGCCTTCTTCCCCGCCTGCTTGGCCTCCCTGAGGAAGGGTAGCAGCTTGCGGCGCACGTCCCTCACACGAGGGGTGAAGTCCTCAGAGATGTAGACCCGGGACTTGTTCTCCTTCAGCGTTCTGTGCTTAAACAGGATCCGCTGCTTGTCTTTGTACTTGTTGAAACACACGATGATGGGGTGGGACGCCTTGCACCCCTTCAGACGATGGGCACGCTCCGCCTCGACCTCCTCCTCTATGCCCATCTCGTCCTTCAACATTGATTTGACAGCATTCTCACAGTCCGCCTAAGTCTCTGAGCGCCCTTGGGTGTTGGGGATTCCGTGAAAGATCAGATTGTTGCGTCTGCTCCGCCCCTCCAAATCATCCAGCTTATCATCCAGCTGCGTAACCTTCTCCTTCAACTCTTTGTTTTCTTTCATCACCGCAGTAAAGTCACTCTGAATGTTGTCCATCTGCACTTTCATTGTAGATTTCATACTGTCCATCTTTTTGTCCATCACGTTCAATATTTTAAACACATCAGCAATTGTCGGCTCAGACACTGCGTTTGCCCCATCCCCGGGCGATTGATTGTGTTGATTTCCCTGGCATGTCAAAGTCTGTCGTTTCGCTGGGCCTGGGTTCCCTTCGACATCGCCACACTGTAGCAGAAAGCCGACCAAAAACACGAGTATGACTGCCACCGGTCCGCTGACACTGACAGTGCGGTAATGCATGGCGGCCTTCCTCTGTACGTTGCGTGCCATGAAGTTTAGAAAAGTCCAGTAAAAGGTACCACAAGTGGAACGAAAAACTACCGAACTGATCGGCATGATGAGCAGAATCACCCTGTCGTTGCTCCAAAGTCACTCATTAAGTAACTATGTTGCAAAATGCAAAAATGTGCGGACCTCTTCTGTATGTATGTATGTATGTATGTATGTATGTATGTATGTATGTATGTATATATGTATGTATGCATGCATGTATGTGTGTATGTATGTATGTATGTATGTATGTATGTATGTATGTATGTATGTATGTATGTATGTATGTATGTATGTGCGTATGTATGTAAACAAGAGAATCTCCGACATTTTTGTTTACACAGGCTTGAAACTTGGCGAAATACTTTCACTCATTAAGTAACTATGTTGCAAAATGCAAAAATGTGCGGACCTCTTCTGTATGTATGTATGTGTATGTATGTATGTATGTATGTATGTATGTATGTATGTATGTATGTATGTAATGTATGTAATGTAATGTATGTAATGTATGTAATGTATGTAGTGTATGTAATGTATGTAATGTATGTATGTATGTATGTATGTATGTATGTATGTATGTATGTATGTATGTATGTATGTATGTATGTGCGTATGTATGTAAACAAGAGAATCTCCGACATTTTTGTTTACACAGGCTTGAAACTTGGCGAAATACATTCTTAAAGGCGGGTGGCTAAGAGAACATCCGAGCATATTGTAATTGAATGTCTTATTAAAAACATAAACAACCGTTTATAGGAAGTCGGTTGACACAGAATAGAGTCCGAAATTTTTGTTCTTTTTTTTACAAGTTTGCAAATAGCTATTTTGGATAAAGACATTGGACGATTTCGTTAGCCAGCTTTGTATCCTTTCAACTTCATTAGTACAAATTAATTCTTTTCAGAAAAGAATTAAAACAGTAAAAAAAAAATTGACTTCTAGATTGTCAGACAATGGGGGTGACGTAAAAGAAGCAACTACGTCACCAAGCAGATATTGACATAATACTCTAAATATGACGTAATTCTTTCTAGCTCGCGCCGCTCTCTCTCTCTCTCTCTCTCTCTCTCTCTCTCTCTCTCTCTCTCTCTCTCTCTCTCTCTCTCTCTCACTCTCTCTCTCTCTCTCTCTCTCTCTCTCTCTCTCTCTCTCTCTCTCTCTCTCTCCCCCCGTCCCCCCCCTCTCTCTCTCTCTCTCTCTCTCTCCCCTAGACATGCGTGCATCTCCAAGACGCATAGATCCTCATTCGCCCGGAGTGCGCATGATGATCTATGTCTCTTGGAGATGTTGAGAACGCGCGTGCATGCACGCATTAACACGCACGTACACACACACACACACACACACACACACACACACACACACACACACACACACACACACACCCCTTTGTGCTTTCACAAGAGCAGTCAGGCGACCCGATAATATAGCTAGTTTGGAGAAAGACATTGGATGTTCGTTAGCCAGCTTTATGCCTTTTCAACTTTTTCAGTAAAAATGTATTCTTTTTCAAAAAAAAATTAAATTAGTAAGTCAGACAGTGGTGTTGACGAAAAAGAAGCAACTCCGTCACCACGCAGACATACTCTAAATATGACGTTTATCTCTCTCTTTCTCTCTCTCTCTCTCTCTCTCTCTCTCTCTCTCTCTCTCTCTCTCTCTCTCTCTCTCTCTCTCTCTCTCTCTCTCTCTCTCTCTCTCTCTCTCTCTCACTTATGTGCTCATCTCCAAGATGTTTCTTTCTCCGTTGAGTACTTCTTTTCATCTCCAAGAGGCATAGATCCTCATGTGCCCGGAGGGCGAATGAACATCTATACCTCTTGAGGATGTTTGGAGGGCGCGCATGCACACACGTACACGCATACACACACACTGACGCGCTTTCAGAAAAGCATGCAGATGTACTTAGTATCAGTCTGCAGACCGATTATGAGACAGGAGGGAGTTTCTAGGTTAGTCATGTGACCAAGAACTGACCAATCACCAAATGAGATTTTTCAAGATGGCGGCTACTTTCGATATTAAAACCTGGTCCGCATGGTCACAGAAATTTATTCATTAAAAATCAGTATCGTTGTAACTGTCACAATCCGGGTGTGTAAACACTCTAGCGATGATTCCTGCTTATCCTCATAGCAAATATAGGGTCCTATAAGCGCTCAACTCGTGGCATTTAAACTTGATGACAATGCGACCCACTGCAAATCAAAACGAAACACAACAGTGTATACTTTGCATTTAGTTTTTCTTGTGGACTCAAGCCCTGGCGTATAGACGTTAACATATGCAGAATCTAAATTTTATTCGGAATCATTTTCCTGCCAACAAGTAGAAGTCGCTCGCGTTACGTTTCTTTCCGATAGAATTTTTTTAAAAGGAGAATCATAGATACGCATGAGTCCCGCAAGAGCCGTAGACCCACATAGAACACAGAGTGTGTGTGGGTCCATAAGAGTCTATGCCTCTTGCAGCTGTATTGTGTTGGTTGTGTCCAGGCAGCAAAGTGGTTTAGATGGTTAAGGTGCTCTACCTGTTGTCTCGACACCATGAGGTGATGCTGGCGTGGTGCTGACAACTGTGCTGCTAGAACTTGTGCTTGTCGTTTGAGGTGGAGTGGCTGAACACAAACAAAAGAACAATGAGCAAACACCAACAACAACTTTAGCAACAAGAGCAGCAACATTTTAACGTAGCGACAATCCATTGTCCGAAATCCGTTATCTCTTAGAACACTTATGTTAGAGACAATCTTGAAAGCAAGATTTAACTAAGATAACCAATAGACCCTTTCCTGCCAGAGGACGCTGGCTGTGATTATTGGCGTCTGTCCCACATCAAAGATCCTAGGCCGTCAAAAGAACATACATACAAAGTGTTTCAACAAGAGGCATGGATCCTCATGAGCCACGCGCAAGAGCAGGGGGGAAGGGTTCATGAGGATCTATACCTCTTGCAGTTAGGTGATATATCTCGGCAGTGAAGGCTTTGGATATATTTATCTTGTTTTCCCTTGCTCATTGTCACCATGTTTTGGAATGTATACATTCAGAGCGCGAAATCATGAAGTGTTCACGTTACGTGTTGTTGGCGATCTTGTAATTAACTATTCAGTTACTTATCCTGTTTCTACTTACATGTGACACTGAAAAACAACGCGACCTCAGTCTTGTTGTCGCTAGTCTGTGTCATCCACAACCAGGTGCCGGAGTCTGACATGGTTACTAGGCGTGTGAAGAGAATCTCTCTATTCCTGGTGTCACAATAGCAGGCTCCGGTTCCATTGCAAGAACCATCACGGTGCAGTCGTAACTGGCAGTGGGACAGGTGTCCATCCTTCTTCCTGACAGTGATTGGAAAGTAATCACCCTGACACGCGTCTTGGTGTAACCAGAACGTTATGTTGAGGACCGAGTACTCCATCACTGTCAGTTTGGCGTCCTCAATCACCGGTGAGAGAAAGTTGAAATGCGCACCTGAAAGAAAAACTCAAAGAAATAATAGTACTCGATCGTCCCTGTATGTCGCAGCATCATGGATAACACCGCTTTTCACATGCAAGCACAGTTTCAGGATCCTGGGCTTTACTCACGTCACAATTTTTTTTTTCAATCGTAATCGGGCTGAGAGTCGACACGATACGTTAGGTGGTCATTAATCAGGTTTCGTGTTTTGTGAGTTGTGTTCACCTCGCCTGTGAAACACCAGATAAACGCAGTGCCATTTTCGAATTCATCTTAAATGAGAAGATTGATGTTTTGTTTGTGACAGAGACTTAGTTGCGCAAGTCTGCTGATGAAACCAAGTGCGCTGAGCATGCCCCCACTGGTTTCAAGGTAAGATCGTTCCCCCGCCCCACCCGAGGGAGGGATGGGGGACGGTATAGCTGTCATTTATCGTGACACCCTCCAGCCGTACGTTACAGTCACATCATCGTTTTCTTTTGACCACTCGTCCTTTGAATTAGTTCACACCGCCCTTGCCCTTCCCAAGAGACTGCTGCATTTCTTCTGTGTGTATATCCAAACCGAAAGAATACATAGTCAGATAGTCGAATTTATTGATCAGTATTTGCTTAGTATTTAGCATGAAAATGATTTTTCAGAGTTTACTTGTGTGTGTGTGAGTGTGTGTGTGTGTGTGTGTCTGTGTGTGTGTGTTTGTGTGTGTGTGTGTGTGTGTGTGTGTGTGTGTGTGTGTGTGTGTGGTATGTTTGTGGGTGGATTGACCATGATTATTCAAGGGTAGTGTCAGGTTAGCTTTGCACATGAAGCCAATCAGGCTCATCTTTGCCGGAGGTTTATAATTGTGTGCGGGGGTCAATTGTTTATGTTGAAAAATGAGGTTTGTTATTTGCGGGTGCGGTTTGTGTTTTTATTGTGAAGTGAAAAAATTGTTTTGTTTGTTTTGTGGTTCCGGGTTGATGTGGTTGGTGTCAGGTCTAGTGGCCATTTCTAAGTTAATGTATTTATGCTCGACTTGCAGAGGCACAGAATTGTCTTCTGTTTTAATTCTAAGTGCAATCCACAAAAGTGTATTTCAGTTTTTAACTTGCAAATTGCCCAGATGTTATCAATTACATTACAAGTGTTTGCATTGTTGGTGCCAATGTATTTATGCGCGACTTGTGCTCAGGCACAGAAGTTTATTCTGATAATCTAAATTCTAAGTTCAATCTACAAAAGTGTATTTCAGTTATTAACTCGCAAATGGCCCAGATGTAATCAATAACAGTACACGTTTTGCCATTGTTGGGCGGCAATTGCTCGGTCCCTTTTTTAATCGATAAAAGCGTACTTTAGGTCACATCTATCACAATGGTTATAAAGAAAATATGGGGTCCCGCACAAAATTTGGCACTTCGGGTCGTTTGCGTGCACGTATTCAATAAAGGATGCAAGCGATGTTTGACTTCCAGCAGCTCATTGTTGGATACGCGATGAGAAAGTTTATCTATAAGTAATTAAATGCTCTTGCGAAATCTCGACAGCCGCGATAGTGCTCCGGAACGATACTTTCTGGGAGCGCAAGTAAGCCACGTTTGAACCCTGTAGATGTAGGCAAAACATTCCTGGTCATATTTTAAATCCCTTCCCATTTACTTCTTTACTAAACATAAAACAAAATAATAAACAAACAAAATAACTAAAAAACAAAACAGAAATATATACACATATATAATAAACCATAAAAAACAAAAAAAAAGTGAAACTCTATGTTGATTTTGGAATTTTGGGGGCTCGCGTGCGAAGCAAAAGTGAATCTATGTTTTGGGCTAGTGGAAATCAAATTTGGCACAAAAATAGCTGATGATAACACCTTCCTGTGCATACTAATTTACTCAACTCATTGCAAAGGTCAAGGGTCGGGGGGGGGGGGGTGTGGAAGGAGGGGGTTTACAGATGTGTGAGATATACCTACATTTTGAGAAAACATGGATTTCGCTGATGCGGAAGACAGCCCTTTACTTATTTCACAAAGGTGACACATATGTATATCGGTCGTCCACGTGAGCCACAATGGCTTTGCCTGACTTGTTTGTTTGTTTGTTAGTTTGTTTGTTTTAATATGTTATTTTTATCACTTTGGTGATGCGGATGTTAAACCCCGAACCAAGCAACCAACTGGAGTCAGTCCTAGATACACATGCTCACTGGTTAACTCGATACACTTGTTTATGTATTCTTTCAGCCGGTCTGTTTTTAAGCGTGTTTCTATTTATTCAATCATGCACTGATTCACTTATGAAAAATCATACCAAAGAGTGTTTCAGCGCTTTATAAATTCACATTATAGTCTTTAGTATAAAGTAGTAGTAGTAGCGGTAGTGGTAGTAGTAGTGGAAAATATAAATCGCAGATGACCACACTGCGCAGCGTTAGTTTTTTTTTCTTTATGTACCCTGCGACTTGTTAGGCCAATGACATCTATGTCTGTTAATGACAGAGAAATGGCTTATTTGATTTAACCCTTTAAGTCCTGATGCACTCTAAGGCGAGTTAAATTTGACAATGGCTTGGCATCCAGAGACCCCACCCTTGAATTTCATGTTATGGCGCTAAACTGTACTGGCACCACCTTTGTACAATATTCTAGCACCAACCGTGAACTATTATGTGTGATTGTCAAGTTGTTCTGGCACACCCTTGAACTTAAAAAAAAAAAAAAAATTACGGTATTTATAATGCTCTTATCTAATAATAATTATAACTCTAAGCGCGCACTCACAACTCGCACACGCATGCGCACGATTTAGACAATGACTCACGTACCACAAATAGTGAAATACATTACGACGGTCAGCTTGGGGTGGGGAGTGTGGTGATATAGTGCTAAAACTGTTGAAAGAGGTGAGTTTTGAGGGCGGACTGAAAAGGAGGAGAGAGAGAGTGTGTTTCTGACGGAGAGAGAGTGGGAGAGTGTTCCAGGTGGATGGACCGTAGACGGAGAAGGAGCGATGGCCGAAAGTGTTGAGTTTGGTGCGAGGGATATGAAGACGGAGAGTGTCGGAGGCAGAGCGGAGGGAGCGGGAAGGTGTGTAGGGGTGGAGTAAGTTAGAGAGATAGGCAGGAGCACAGTTGTTCAGGGATTTGTAGCAGAGAGACAGAATTTCGTATTGGATGCGTTGGGGGATGGGGAGCCAGTGAAGGAGTTTCTTTCTAAGGACGAAGCGGGCAGGGTTGTTCTGGAGAGTGAAAATGGTGGAGTGAGGGAGGCCGGAAAGGAGAGAGTTGCAGTAGTCATTGTCTGACTGGCATGTGACCTTCACAGTACACATCACAAGTCTTAGAAAAGTGAAACCTCAGAATTTAACGTGCCGCAGTCGGAAGGCTGACCCCATGACTGAGTAAGGTGAGTGGTGGTGCTGGTCATTACACGTATGTACCAGACGGAAGGTTGACTGCATGACTGTGAGTGAGGTCAGTGGTGGTGCTGGTCACTACACGTATGTACCAGACGGAAGGCTGACTCCATGACTGTGAGTCACTCCGTAGGAGAGCGTGACTGGGTTGGAGGAGACGCCGTCAATGGTGACGGACTGCTGTCTGTCAGAGAGGTAGGAGAGAAACCAGGAGTGAGCAGAGTCAGTGATGCCAAAGGAGTGACGAAGGCGGTGGAGGAGGATAGAGTGGTCTATGGTGTCGAAGGCGGCAGAAAGGTCGAGTAGCGTAAGAAAGGAGATGTTGCCCGAGTCGGCGGAGAGAAGCAGGTCGTTTACGATGTGTAGAGGGCTGTTTCAGTGCTGTGGTGTTTGCGATAGGCAGACTGGAAGGGACTGAGGAGGTTGTTGTCGGCAAGGTGGAGGTTGAGCTGGTTGAGAACAACCTTCTCAAGAAGCTTGGACAGGAAAGAGAGATTGGAGACTGGGCGGTAATTTTTTAGTTCGTTTGGGTCGAGGTTGTGTTTTTTGAGAAGAGGACGGACGATGGCGACTTGAAGATATCAGGGACTGAACCGTTCTCTAGAGATGTGTTGATGATGTCGGTAATGAAGGGCAAAGATATTGTGATACGTGTGTGTGTGATAGTAGAGCATTGTATATAGTTTGATAGTCTTTTAAGTCTTTCTTTTCATTTATATTGTATAAAGGTTACTTTAGAAAGGGAGCCCGTGTGTTGTGTTTTACCGCATGAATGCGCCCGTCTGAGTCAGTGGCGGTGTATGCGTCTGTTGCGTGAGAGTCTGTGCGTACGACTGTGGGCAAGTCTGCGTGCGTTACAATCACGTCGGCTTTGCCATCTTTGCAGACAGACTGTGCATTGAACAGACACAGTTTTAGGTTGGGTGAGAAAGAAGAGGACGAGGAAGTGTTACACTACCGCAGCCACACGCAAGGTGTTGTAGATGAAAGACGCAGCCAGACAAGAGTGTTTCCAGAAGAGACTTTTATTTCTTGGTCATCGTGGGTCTAATAGGTTGGGCACAACCAACCTACTAGCATGGCATACTAAAAGGCGAAAATACCGGAGCTCCGTCTCTCGCTTCTTAGCTCCCTCTATCTATCTCTCTCTCTCTCTCTCTCTCTTCGTTGTGTGCTCTCTATCTATCTCGTTCTCTTCATTGTGCGAGCTCCCTCTCTATCTCGTTCCCTTCGTTGTGAGCTCTCTCGTTCTGGTGTTTCCCCCCACTATATAGACCCGTTCTGGCCGAGGGCATCGCCCCTTTGTCTCAACCAGTCAAAGGGGCTATTACTGTCACCCATATTATTCCACATCTATCATGGTGGTCAGCGTCCCCTGACCCTATCTGTCAAAGGAGCTATTACTGTCGCCCATAATCTATCCCCCATCTGCTCTGGTGGATAGCGCCCTCTGATCCTAGCTGACCAGAGACCCATTACTGTCTCTCATAATTATTCCACATCTATTATGCTGGTCAGCGTCCTCTGATCCTAGCTATCAAAGGAACCCATTACTGTTTCTCATAATTATTCCACATCTATTATGGTGGTCAGCGTCCTCTGATCTTAGCTGACCAGGAACTCATTACTGTCTCTCCTAATTATTCCACATCTATTATGGTGGTCGGCGTCCTCTGATCCTCGCTGACCAGTAACCCATTATTTATTCATTAGTCCCAGCTCCCAGTTCGCTACTGCCCGCATCGGGACCGCTAAAGTGAGATTGATGTATTTCCACTCGAAATTATCATTCATTAGTCCCAGCTTAGTAGGGCCGGCCCCTTGTCAACTCCACGTGAGCCCGTGGTACTAATTATACCCTCGTTATTTTCATATCAAGGGAAATTATAAAATTACCCGACCGTGATATTGGTTATATACACTTATAGTGTAACATTTCCTCCCAAACCTACCCGAAAAAAGAGGAATCTTAATTCACAAGATTCGTTTTTTTTTTCCATTACACAATATTCAGACCACAAAATCATTTCAAACAATTAAACATGTTATCCACAAAATACATCATTTTTCGGAATGACCGCTTATTTAAATCGATCACTCCTTATTAAAAATTATTATTGTCCGGCGTAATCACGCCAATAAATGTTCACATCAAAATCGTCAACTCAGTTATGTCTTTGCACATGTGTTCGTTATTCTTCACGATTCTTCCTGGATCGCAACAGCGTTGATCCTTGGTTACCCCAACGACGGGTAAAACTTGACAACGTTCGAGGCAGGGAGTAACTGCACTCCTCCCTCCATCATCGGCGTAGAGTCCTTCGCTCTTGCGACGTCATTCACGTCTGCTGACTGCACAGCCGCCGAAATCAACGTTGGCACAGTGACCTCGCGTTCACCCTTCCTGAGTCCTGATAGTATGGAGCCAAACCATGCGCTAGTTTTCTTCTTATATCGTATACACCCTACCCCCAACTATGATCACTACAACTGTCCCTACGATAGAACCAATGATGATCTGTTTCCATATCGCCCATTCTTGTTTTGGCTTAACGAATCGCATGCTCTGAAGTCGAGCAATTAGATGATCCATTGGCCTTTCCTTAATTTCATCTAACTCTTTGGGCAAAGAGATGGGATCGTAGTCTGGTAAAGCGCTATGAAATGGTTTCCATAACGTTATATTGGAAAATGCATAGTTTTCCATCTATCCTATCAATTTGTCTTCCACCTGATACTGGCTCTCTTGTTGGTAGTAATCTATCACTAATAGCCGTACATGATTCATTGAGGCGGATTAGCAATAATGGTGGGTTGATTTGTTGGTACGTGACCCCTTTACCGTGACAACTAATACTCATCTTTAGTGGACTATGATTACTAATGACCCATAGCCCATCCATTATATACCGTGCCATAGGTAACACTGTACCCAACTTGACCTTTGTTTGGCAGTGTGTTGCAATTACGTCTCAATTGTTTAAAAACAGCGCCGTAACACAAAACTGATTAATGTTCATAGGATATATTGCACTTTGAATCGCACAGAATCCTATCAAGGGTTTGGAACAAGCTTCAAGTTCAGCTTCCGTAAGGAGCGCGAACCGCGTACGTTGCGCGTCTACTGCTATTGTTGTGGATTCTAAGTCATACTGAGCCGTCATTGATTCTGGCGCAGGCCGACCTGAATCTCAAGTTATTAGTGGTAACTTCATCCAGTTTTTGTGATACGACATTGTGATTAATAGTTAAACCCTGCGCTAGCCCAAATACTATCAGACTCAAGAAAAACGTCATCTTGTTGTTGTCTGCAACATACGAGATATCACCAGAGACTTATACCACTGTCTCTGACAAAACTCAAATCATGCTTCATGATTTACACATTACAATAGTCCTCTCTCAGATACCGTCTGAGAGTCGCATTTCTAATTTGAAGCCTTCTTTGGCAGAAGAGTCAGTATCGCTTCAAGAATTTCCCTAACCCCATTAGTCTCTAAACTAGGCTGAATCGAACGATTGTCGTCGATCTCCCCATCATCAGAACTGTCTGATGTGCCCTTGTTACAACTAACGTTTACTGCTGAGAGAGATATTTTCTCTCTTGTCTTTAGGCGCTTTCTTAACTCCATTAACGGAACGTCCTCCTCGGATGAAGAATTCTCACGCTCTTTTCGCACCCCCCTAGTCAGTCTGTCTCGTGCGTTCTCTTGCCCTACTGCATCGTCACTGTCGCTATCGGATGATTCTGGAGCTACAACCTGTGTGGCTTTACGTAATGTTCTCCCCCTGGCTTTTGGAATAGGCCACTCGCTAATTTTGGCTATCCGCAAGTGTTCAGCATGTGAACTGACCTCAGTGCCATCTAGTTGATGTCGTACCCTGAATGTGACAGGTGACAATTGTTCCACCACTCTATAGTGCGACCTCCACTTACTGTCTAACTTTTTGTGTCTACAGTGATTACGAAGGTACACTGGATCACCGACCTTAATCTCGACAGGCTGTACACCTCTATTAGCATACTTAGCCCCCTTCTTCTGTGCTTTCTTAATTCGCCGATACACCTGGGTGAAGGCCTTGTGTTGCTGCTCAAGCGCTATCTTGTGAAAATCTTCACCAGCGTATTTTCTTCGGGGTCTAAGGATGTTATCTAACGGTAGCACTGGATCGCGACCGAATAGTAAAAAGAAAGGAGATTCCTGCGTAGTTTCCGAAACACAAACCCTATAAGCTGCTAGTACCTGGTTAATATGCCCGTCCCATGTCGAAAAATCCTCTTGTATCTTTTTGGACAGAATGTCGTTAAAAGTTCTATGGAAACGTTCGACCTTAGCATTGGACTGTGGATGATAAAGACTGGTCGTGACATGGTCTATGTTCAGTTCTGCCAGCGTTTCTGCCATAACCCTATTCACATTCTCAGATCCATTGTCTGATACTATCTGCAACGGACAGCCATGTCTGGGTAGAATTTCTTCAACGAGGAGCTGTACCACTGACTGCGGCGTTTTATCTGGTACAGGGAACGCCTCTACCCAACCTGTCAGATGACAGATGAATGCTATGACATAGCGATTCCCGCTAAGGGAGCGGTCAAACGAGGACCTGCCAAGTCCAATGACAACTTAGCGAATGGGTATGGAGGAATGTCCATTTCCTGTACGGGGGCCCTTTTCTTTTGTAACACTCTAGACTGACAGACGACACACCCACTAACATATTCATACAGTTGTTTGTACATGTTAGGCCAGTAATACTTTCTACTGACTGTGTCATGCGTCTTGTCTATTCCTAAGTGACCATTTTCGTCATGGTACTGTCTGACTACGTACTCTACCAAGTGAGACGGAACATACAATCTGGCTACTGGTTCATCATCAGGATGAGACAAGAAATATAGAACATCCTCTATCAGCATGTACCTCCTATTGAATGTCATGGTTCCTTGTTCACTAATCAATAAGTCCTTTAAGCGCACTATTTCAGAATCCTTCTCCTGTTCCTCAATAATATCAAACCCTGGAAGATCAACTTTTTCCAGCTTCTCGTCACACCCTGCCCTTACTGTACAACTAGCAAACTGCTTGGGGGTGAATTGGTTGGAGTTTATGACTCCAATGACAAAGCATTGTCCTTGACCTCTCTGGTTAACTCTTCTTCTTCCTCATGCTCTGGCATGTGAGTACCACTCGGCATTCTGGATAGTAAGTCTGCCAAAACATTTTGAGGACCTGGGATATATTCAATAGTACAGTTATATCCCGAAATGCCTAGGGCCCACATCTGCACCTTCTTATTCTGCATTGGTGAATTAAGCAAATACTTAAGAGGCATGTGATCCATGCGGATTACAAACTCCGCATTATGCAAGTAGTGATTTAGCTTTTGAAGCGCATAATGGATCGCAAAAGCCTCTTTCTCTATTGTCGACCATTTCCTCTGACTGGTAGTAAGTTTATGGGATAGAAAGTAAATAGGTCTTTCTACCTTTGAGCCTGGGGAAATGTCTGAATCCTCATCACATTTTTGCGCGAGACATGCCCCCACGCATGTGTCGCTGGCATCCGTGTAAAGAATGTACGGACGCCGTGTATCTGGATAGGCTAACACTGGTGCTACGGCTAATGTCCCCTTCATCAAATCAAACGCTTTCTGGCATTCCTCTGTCCAACTGAATCTCGCATACTTTCGTGTCAGTGCTATAATTGGTTCAGCCATCTGGGAGAAATTAGGAATCATTTTCCTGTAAAACCCAATCATACCAATGAACGAACAGCACTCTCTGACACAGGTCGGAGCCGCCATAGCCCTAATTACGTTTACCTTTTCCTCATCCGGTTTTATCCCCTGGTTACTAATGACAAACCCTAAGTATTTGGTTTCTTCCTGAAAGAACTGACACTTCTTGAGTTTGAGCTTCAGGTCATGCTGTCTCAATCGATCAAAGACTGTCTGAAGGTGACACAGATGGTCTTCTATTGTTTCTGAGAAGATCAAAATGTCATCGAGATAGGCACAGGCAAAACTTTCTAAACCGGCTAGCACGATATTCATAAGCATCATGAACAATCCCGGTGCCCCCACCAAACCAAAAGGCATTTTCGTGAATTCGAATAATCCCTTGTGGCATGCAAATGCTACTCTATCCCTACTCTCCTGATCCGCCATCTTGACCTGCCAGTATCCCGACTTAAGGTCCAGACTGGGAAAATACTTGGCCTTTCCAAGCAGTGACAAAATGTCATCTATCAGCAGTAGTGGGTACGATGTTTTCTTTGTAACCTCGTTCAGTTTTCTAAAGTCAACACATAAACGTTTCGACCCATCCTTCTTGGATACAATCACTAAACTAAAAGACCATGGGGACTGAGAACGTCTTATCACACCTGCCTGTAACATCTCTTCTAGAGCCTTGTCAACAATCTCTCTATCTTGAAGCGGGATTCTATACGGTTTTATCCTAATGGGAGGATGATCGCCGGTATCTAGTTTCATCGTGACAGTGTCAGTAGCCCCTAAATCAAGGTCGCTATTCGCGAACAAGTCTTGATTGTTCGTAATGAGCTCTGACACTACACCTTTCATCTTCTCCGGCGCAGTGACTTCCGTCAAGTCGACTGCCGATACCTGCCGATCAACCGACCCTATCTGTACTTCATGTACTTCCTGAACTGCTGTTACCTCCCCTACAACACAACCCCTTCTAACTCTATACGTCTTGTTTGTGTTGTTTACTATCAGTATGGGATACGTCTGGTGCTTATTTTGCCTGACTACCGTGCTTGTCACTAACAGTCCCGGTTCTTGTGCTATAAATCCCTTGTCTGTTTCCGAAATCTCTAAGAGTGTCTCTCTTGCAAAATACGGAGCATTCTTCATCCGTACCTGGAGTACTTCTGCCATCTGAGGTTGTATCACTTTCGTCTTAGTCACTCTGACCAAAGACGAAATGTGGATGTCCTGTTCATAGGGCACATAAACACTTCCGACTCTGAGTTTCTTCAAGTCAAAATAAATCCTCACCCCGTTTTTGTCTAACCAGTCATTTCCCAAAATAAAGTTCCTGTTGAGCCCTGATACCACGTAGAACTTATGTTTAAACGTTTGCCCCACGCTACCGTAAATTCTAATTCTGAACTCCCCAATACTTGTAAAGCTTCTCCACTAACTGACTGTAACGACACATCTCCCTTTCCTAACTTTGGCTTATGACTGAGTTTATCGTAAGCCCCCTTGCTAATCAAAGACACCTCTGCTCCCGTGTCGATCAAGCTACGAAATCGTTGCTTCCCAATTTTGAACACTATGCACTTAGGGCTACCCGCTACATTAATGCTAAACAACTGACTCTTTCTACTTTTCCGGTCCTGCATAACGGCTTCGTGTGCCGCAGAACCTTCTAGTTTTCCTGCCTCGGCGGAAACCTTCTTTGTCCTTGTGGCCATCTGTTTCCGGCCTTTCTACATTCCCGCTGAATGTGACCTCGTTCCCCACACTTCCAGCATTAAATCGGGGGACGCATTGTTTGCTGACCAAACGCCCCTATCACTCGGCAATTTCTTGCCTGGTGCCCTACTCTCCCGCATTTAAAACAATTACGGTGACGAGCATGGTCTACTTCCATAGCCTCTTCTCCACCCCTAGCTGTCGCTCTCGGCTGACTACTTGGCCGATTGTTTATCGTGCGTAGCTCAAACCTATGGCGAAGGGTTTCCTCTTGCATGGCCACCTGCACGGCCCTATCTAATGTACTTGAGTTATCCCTCAGGACTTTCATCTTAAGAAAGTCATGCGCCAATCCATCAACAAAGAAATTTATTGGTTGCCGTTGTACCACAGTCGCGCTCCTCTGACTCGGGAAGGCTTCGCCGGCCAGAGTCATTAGTCGCTCTGCGTACAGAGGCACACTTTCCCTCGGGTTTTGTTTCACCCGCTGTAGCAACGCAAAAGCATGATTTTCATCGGCGATTTCGCCGAACCTTACGGTTAGCTGCCTTTTCAGTTCATCCCAATCCCCTGCCGCTTCCGTTTGTAAGAATCGATGGATAAAATCACTCACCACCCCCGAGCTTGCTTGATACGCAATGACAGGGCGCCTGTTGAGGGCTTTCATTAGCACTGCATATTTGTCAATTTCTTTTATCCACTCCCTAAATTTGGTAGGCTTTCCGTCAAACGTTCCTACCATCTGCCCTATACTCTGGGCGTTAATCGCCTGACTCATTTCCTCTACTTTTTCGCCTAAAATCCTAAACACTTCCTCTGCCATTTTTGTTTCTTTTTAACTGTAACAACAACACAACTCTAGCTAACTAGTCTGGCTCCTATATAAGACTCAACAAGGGTTAAACGAAAAAAGTCACTTACCCCATGATCCTTTCGGCTGTTGGTCTTGAATGAGTCGCAGACGTCTCGTGGGCTCGAACTCTGTTTTGTCCTTGACGTGGGCTCGAACTCTGCTTTTCTTGAAGTGGGCTCGAACTCTGCTTTTCTTGAAGTGGGCTCGAACTCTGCTTTTCCTTGACGTGGGCTCGAACTCTGCTTTTCCTTGACGTGGGCTCGAACTCTGCTTTTCTTGAAGTGGGCTCGAACTCTGCTTTTCTTGAAGTGGGCTCGAACTCTGCTTTTCCTTGACGTGGGCTCGAACTCTGCTTTTCCTTGACGTGGGCTCGAACTCTGCTTTTCTTGAAGTGGGCTCGAACTCTTCTCTTCTCTTCGGGTTGTTGGCTTGCACTCTTCTCTTCTCTTTCTGGTCTGCTCTTCCACCCTTGCGTCGTTGGCTGTCGATTTGGTGCTGATAGTCTAGTTTTTCTGTTTCTTCGTTCCTCTGTTTCTTCCCGTTCCGAGATCCTGATTCACGGCACCAAATAAGAAGATAAGGTAGTGTTACACTACCGCAGCCACACGCAAGGTGTTGTAGATGAAAGACGCAGCTAGACAAGAGTGTTTCCAGAAGAGTCTTTTATTTCTTGGTCATTGTGAGTCTAATAGGTTGGGCACAACCAACCTACTAGCATGGCATACTAAAAGGCGAAAATACCGGAGCTCGGTCTCTCGCTTCTCAGCTCCCTCTATCTATCTCTCTCTCTCTCTCTTCGTTGTGTGCTCTCTATCTATCTCGTTCTCTTCATTGTGCGAGCTCCCTCTCTATCTCGTTCCCTTCGTTGTGAGCTCTCTCGTTCTGGTGTTTCCCCCCACTATATATACCCGTTCTGGCCGAGGGCATCGCCCCTTTGTCTCAACCAGTCAAAGGGGCTATTACTGTCACCCATATTATTCCACATCTATCATGGTGGTCAGCGTCCCCTGACCCTATCTGTCAAAGGAGCTATTACTGTCGCCCATAATCTATCCCCCATCTGCTCTGGTGGATAGCGCCCTCTGATCCTAGCTGACCAGGGACCCATTACTGTCTCTCATAATTATTCCACATCTATTATGCTGGTCAGGGCCTACACAGACAGCCTGGCAGCAGAGGCAGAAAAGGCAGCAGGCAGCGGCAACATGAAACAGCTCTACGACATTACCAGAAGATTGTCGGGTAAGTATGGCCATACAGAAAGACCAGTAAAAGACAAAGAAGGCAAGCCTATTGCAGACAGAGCAGACCAACTCGACAGATGGGCCGAGTATTTTGAAGAGTTACTGAACAGACCTAGCCCACCCGACCCCCCCCCCCCCCCCCCCCCCGACATCCAGCCGGCAGAGACCGACCTACCCATCAGCTGTGACAGACCCAGCCGGGAAGAGATCAGAAAAGCAGTGGCATTTTTGAAGAATGGCAAAGCAGCAGGGCCAGATGGCATCCCAGCGGAGTCTCTGAAAGCAGACCTAGAGACAACAGTTGAGATGCTGTACCCACTGTTTGGAAAGATCTGGGAAGAGGAGGTGATGCCAGCTGACTGGAAGGAGGGGTACCTAATCAAGCTTCCCAAGAAAGGCGACCTCAGCAAGTGTTCCAACTACCAGGAAAGGTCTTCAACAGGATCATCCTAGAGAGAATGAAGAGCTCCGTTGACCCCCAGCTGAGAGACCAGCAAGCAGGATTCAGGAAGAACCGATCATGTACAGACCAGATCGCCACTCTCCGCATCATCGTGGAACAGTCTCTGGAGTGGAGCTCCCCGCTGTACGTCAACTTTGTGGATTATGAGAAAGCATTTGACAGTGTGGACCGAGATACTCTGTGGAAACTCCTACGACACTACGGTGTACCCACAAAGCTCGTCCGCCTGATCAAGAGCAGCTATGATGGCATGACATGTCGCGTGATCCACGAAGGGCAGTCCACCAGAGAGCTCCAGGTCAGAACTGGTGTCAGGCAGGGGTGTCTGCTGTCTCCGTTCCTCTTCCTACTGGCCATAGACTGGGTCATGAAGATGACCACAGAGCACAGACGAAGTGGAATACAGTGGACACTGTGGACACAGCTTGACGACCTCGATTTTGCAGACGACTTGGCATTACTGTCCCACACTCATCAACAAATGCAGGACAAGACCACGAGGCTTGCTGACATCTCGTCCCAAGTGGGCCTCACCATTCACAAACAGAAAACAAAGACAATGAGGCTGAACGTAACCAGGGAAGAACCTGTCTTGCTTGCTGGCACCCCATTGGAGGAGGTGGAGTCCTTCACCTATCTCGGGAGCATCATAGACAAAAAAGGCGGCACTGATGCAGATGTCAGAGCACGAATCGGTAAAGCCAGAGCAGCCTTTCTCCAGTTGAAAAAAGTGTGGAGTTCCAGAGAGCTGTCACAACACACCAAAGTCCGGATTTTCAACTCCAATGTAAAAGCAGTTCTCCTATATGGAGCAGAGACATGGAGATTGACAAAAACCACAGTCAACAGAGTACAGACCTTCATGAACAGTTGCCTTAGAAGAATTTTGAAAATCCACTGGCCAGAGAAGATCAGCAACGTCAGACTCTGGGAGAGAACAGAGCAGATAACAGCAGAGAATGAAATTGGGCGAAGAAGATGGGGATGGATCGGTCACAGTCTGAGAAAGCCAGCTTCCAGTATCACTAGGCAGGCATTGTCATGGAACCCCCAGGGAAAGAGGAAAAGAGGTAGGCCGAGAAACTCCTGGCGTCGAGACCTCCAAGCAGACATCAAGAGACTGGGAACCACCTGGAGTAGAATCGAAGGAGAAGCACAGGACAGGAGTTGCTGGAGGTCTCTCGTTGACGGCCTATACCCGGGTAGGGGTGACAGGCGTAAGTAAGTAAGTAAGTATTATGCTGGTCAGCGTCCTCTGATCCTAGCTATCAAAGGAACCCATTACTGTTTCTCATAATTATTCCACATCTATTATGGTGGTCAGCGTCCTCTGATCTTAGCTGACCAGGAACTCATTACTGTCTCTCCTAATTATTCCACAT